>VDFB02047397.1:70548027-70635056 GCA_007258455.2 Sequoia sempervirens | reverse complement strand
GAGATGGAATTCCAAGAGGCTGTCAAGGTTGGATATGATGGTGCAAACTTATTGTTCTTCGGGAATGGCCCATTTGCTTTGATTGGCCTTCAATCGCCATCGTTGTAGGAATGAAGTGAATGATTCATTCTTACCTTGTTTCAAAGCTGAGAGTTCTTCTAGACTGACATCCATTGTGATATTGCATGTGTAGTTTTTAATGAATCTGTCTATAATTTCTTGGAATGTTTTGATGCTTATAGGTAGGTGAGAGAACCATTCCATAGCATGGCCAACCAAACTCCTAGGAAATAGCCACATCAAATAGGTATCATCATATGCGACTTCCATGCAATGAACTTGGAATTCCCTGATGTGATCTTTAGGGTTTCCTATCCCACAATATTTGTCAAACTTGGGGATCTCAAATCCCTTCGGGAATGGTTTCATCACAAGGCTCCTGTCAAATGGATAGGGACACAAGTTACTTGGTGTTTTTTGGTTCACCCTGATTGAAGATCGAGCACTTGTTGTGAGAGCAACCTGATTTGTGTCATTACATCGTTTTGTGGATCAGGGGGTGGGATGAAGGTGTTCTGGGGTGTTTTGATTGTGGGTTGGATGGGTGGATTGTTTGGTGTGTTGTTTGATGTTATTTTCACATTTTGTCGAGCCAGGTATGCTTGCACTTGCTACTGTATAAACAATGCTTCTTGTTTTTGTTGTTGCTGCGCTAAGATTGCTTGTTGTTGAGCCTATTGTTGTGCTTGTTATTGTTCCAACAATGCTTGTTGTTGGGCTGCTTCTTGTTGCTCTTGATATTGTTTTATTTCTTGTTGATATGCTTGTAGTTGTGTTGCTTGTTTTTGTGCAAGAAACTATGCTTGTGCTTGGGCTTGTTGTGCTTGATATTGGGTGTGCGCCTGAGCTTGAGCTTGGGCTTGGGCTTGTGCTTGTGCTTGGGCTTGTGCTTGTGCCACTTGTTGTTGCAATAGAATTTGGGGTTGAGTAACCTTTTGTGCTTGTAATGCAGCTTGGGTTGCTTGACCAACTTGTGCAGCTTGAGCGACTTGTTGTTGTTGCAATAAGGTTTGGGCTTGTGTGGTCTTTTGTGCTTGTAATGCGGCTTGGACTACTTGAGCAACTTGTGTAGCTTGAGCGGCTTGAGCATCTTATGCTGCTTGTGTGGCTTGTTGGGCAGCTAGTTGTGCGACTTGTTGAGCAACTATTTGTGTGGCTTTTTGCTTTTTCACTTGTAGGAATGCCTTTTGATAAGCAACTTGTTGAGCGGTTGGCAATGCCATGTTTTATTGGTTTGATAAATTGGAGCTTGGTGGTGGTGGGGGTGGTGGTGGATTCAGAATGGTGCTTGTGGTGGTGGTGAGTGGTGATTTTGTGTTAGTGGTTTGAGTGGTGGATGGTGTGATCGATGTGGTTGGTCCTTGAGAGCCCATGCTTTGAGATGTTAGGGGGTGGTTGATGATGTCGTGATTGCTTGTGTAGCTATCATATGTTGTTGTGATATCGATGAAAAGTTTTGAGAGTTTGGCGTGATGCTTTGATTGGTGTTTGGAATGTTGGTTTGATTGATATTTGGTAAAGGTGGAAGCCCCAAGCCAAGTAGAGGTATGGATAATGGTGGTAATGGTGGAAGAGGTGAAAATGTGAGGGGTGTGATCTCTTGAGAAAATGATGTGGTGTCAAAAATTCCCCCTAGTCCAAACATGTCACCTTCTCCTTGTGAAGTTATGAGGAGAGAGGTTTGGGGTGTTGTACGGAAGGATGATGATGATGGATCATTAGGATTATGGAAAGTGAGAGGGGCATACCTATGTAATGGATTTTGGGGTATGTTTTGTTCCAAAATGGTATTTGCATCCAAGTCTTGATTGTTGACAATGGGGTGTGTTTGAATATCATTAAGAAATGCATTTCCCTTATTAACATTAGGTTGAGTTGGAGCAAAATATGTGATTTGTGGAATGTTTTGAGTGATGCTTTGGGATGGGGGTGTAGATGAGATGGGGAGTGTGGATGAAATTAGAGGCATGACCTCCAAAGATGGTTCCACTATAGAGCTCACATCGAAATTAGAAGGTAATTTGGCCCCTTGTTTTGCTAGTTCAAGCATGTATAGTGAAGGGTAAAGCCTCATCATGATGTTGATGATCTTATGGTTCTCCAGATTTTGGAGCATTTCGGTTATTTTTTCATGCGACATCCCAAAGGTAAGATCTTCTTCTTGAATTTTCTCTTGTGGATTTTGTGATGATGAGTTAGTCAAAGGATTGCTTGATTCGACGAGATTTATTTCGGAATTCGTTTGGCTTAGGTCACTTGAAGCGGGTGTTTCTTTGTCAGCTTCCATGTTTTTCTTGTATTGAGATCTAGTTTGAACCATAAAACAAAGATCAATTTTTAAGAATATGGGAGATGAATCTCTAGTTCTTTGGATTGATCTTATTTTAAGCACAAAAGAGAAATTTTTAGGATATCTTCAGGATCAAAAGGTGATATGATGATGCAAGAGATGGATGATGTGGATGTTTGATCTTTTGATAAATCTTGAGGGGTACGCTAGACTTTTAGGACTTTTGGATATGTTTTGGATTTTCCTTGACTTGGTTTTTTTTTTTGGTTTGCTTTGATTGAACAAATAGACCCTAAGATGTTGGATGATTATCTAAGGGATATATTTTCTCAAAGGATGATAATTTGAATATGCGTACAGAGAAGGATGCATCTACCCACACCTATTCAAACAAGATGATAATTTAACCAAGCATATGAAGAAGGGTGCATCTACATATACCTATCTAAATAAGATGGTTTGATAATTTTGACTAAGCATATGCAAAAGGATGCATCTACACATACCTAGCCAAAGATGATTTGATAAAGATTTCAAGGATTTTGTCTCAAGGATTTGATGATTTTTGCCAAAAATCCTAGCATGAAGGATAATTTCAAGATTTCTCAAAAGATGATGGTGAGATGATTTTTGGTTTGATGTTTGAAGGATGGATGAAAAATATTTTTATTTTTTATCCTAAGATGTACCTAGAAAGACATTTTGTTTACCTAGACCTCGGTATTGAAGAACATGCAATGCTTCTAAGGAACTCTATAAATAAGGAGTGGTTCAAATTGAGCATACATTTCTGGATTTTGAACCTTGACTCAAGGACTTTCATTTTGGGATTTGACCTTCTTGGAAATCATGAGGTTTCAACACATGTGAGTCCATTTTTTTATCTTTTCTTAGTGAATTTATTTTACCACAAACACTTCTTTTGATTAGTTTTTTCCAAACTAGATGTCCAATGTTTTAATTTCTTCAAATCCCACAAAGTATGTTATGTGGAAATTTGATGAATTCAATGCAAGGGTTACCTATTGTTGATCTTTAGTAGGTAAATTGAGATGTAAGTTCAAGTGTTTAGAAACCTCTAAGGATGTGAATCCCAAGGGCAAGCAATAACAAATGAATTTGGTCAATTGTATGTACCTCCTAAAGGGTTTGAAATTTGGATGATGATGTTAAGTGTTTGTTTCCAAATGTTTTCAAACAAGCAAAGTGTTTTGACTCACAAGAAATATAACATCCTAGCTCAATTGGTACATTTTTCTTGGTGGGATTGCCTCATGCCCTTCGTAGTAGAAGGGATGATTTTACATGCAACCAAGGAAAAAAAATATAAAGGTATGTTAAGAATGAAGTCTTAACCTCTATATTTTAACCAAGATCGGACATGGCAAGTAACTTCTTGGAATATAAGTTCCAATGCATCACTTTGATAAAATCGTTGGATGGACTAGTTGGCCACTACAAACAAGGTTCTTAATGATGAGACATTGGGGACATGGCACCTTGCGAGCATCTAGCCAGCCACTAAATGCTTTAATCAATCCTACTAGGGGCTCTTATACTTTTTACGGTAGTACCCTATTCTGAAAGACACTGTACGACTAAGGCCTACATACCATGAGGATTTGATAGTTTAGTCTTATCCATTTATATACTGGCCCAAATGAAAAACTAGTTGGAGTCACCTTCGAGTTCTCCTTGTGGATGTGTCTATTAGGTAGGCCCCTCTAAAGGTAAACAATAGTGAGCAAGCACATCCGTAGTTTGATCGACCTTCATTTAGAAACAAAGGGAGAACCCACGCGATATATCCAACTCACACTCACAAGTTTTGTTCAATTTTATTTCCCAAAATGAAGTGTGGAGGTGACTACTTTATCTCAACCTAAGATCATAAAAAAGGCCTTTTGATTCTCAAGATCACTATAAAGTGCGAGAGAAGCACATACGTCCTTTTCGATGATGTTAGTTTAAGTAAGCAATCACAAAAAAAAAGTTGCACATGTTCATTTTAACCTCTCAAAGCAATTGTGAGTTTGTTTTAAAAGCACCAAAGTAAGTATGCCAAATTGCCTTGTTCAATTTTTAATCCCAAAAAAAACTTTAGTAGATTTGAGTCCTAATATTCATTTTAAGCTTTTTGTAGCAAAAATTATAATGTTCTTTTTAAAGCCCAAATGAGCTTAGTAGATCCTAAGCATAAAAGATGACAAATTTTCCTTAAGAGGAATAATGAATCCTCAAAAAGTGTTAAACAAACACTAAAGTGTTTAAAAACACTTATTTTTATGAAATGACATCATCATGCTTCTCTTCCTCTTCGTCTTTAATTGATTCAACCTCTAGCAGTGCAATTTGTGAAGGCGTCACAATTTGATTTCTCCAGCGATGTTGTATAGTGTCGCTTTCTAGTCAGCGTCGCTCTGTAGTCAGGCCAGTGAGTGTGAATGTGTCACCCTTTTTCCCAGCGGTGCAGTTTGATTTTTTTGAAAATTCCTATGGGTCTGATTGGTCCAACGGTGTAGTTTTAAGTTCAAAATCTAGGGCAGGAAGACTGAAGCATCGGAGTTTGAATTTTTAGAGTTCCTGTATAGCGATGCTGGAGAACTAGCAGTGCTGAACAGAGACGCTAAACCTATAAACAAAGAAAAATGCGTAATTTTGATAAAAAAATATGTGATTGAAAGGTGAGATTGCCCTCCTAGCGTCAAATGTGTAAACCCCAATCCCAATACTTTCAAAACAACATGAACAAACACATTAGAAGATGAAATACAAGCAAGAACAAGGATTCCCCATGAAATCCATTAGCATAGTTTAAAAATAGGAAAGAAGAATGAAGAACACAATGAAATAGATTAAAATCCTATCAAAACAAGCAAACTCTTGATCCCATGGGGGAATTGGTGCCAATTTGATGTGAAAATTGGCCCTTTCCCAACTCCTATGATGCAAGATTGATGTGTGATGAAGAGTGATCCACTTTTTTGATGCTTGATGAGTGCTCCAATAGAAAAATCTGCATAACCTAGCTATGAGCTCAATGATAATGGATGAAAATTGCTAATGATTTGAGCATAGTAAGTTTACTTAAATTGTGGATGATGAATTGAGGAGATTAGCCTCTTATTTATAGAATGAGAAGATGGATGAATGTCCAAAATAGAGCAATGTGGGACTAAGAATTAGCCAATGGCAAAGTGCCACTTGTCAACCTATGAGTGGATGAAAAATGTGCAAGTTTTGAGGATTGTGCCAATAAATGCATATATTTGAATTTTGAAATTGTTGAAATGACATGCAAGAGGGAAGGAAGAATTCATTGAATGCCACCTGGCTCAAGGAAAAGGACATGTAAGAGAGAGTAAATTCCTTGTTGGAAGGACTCATCCCACTTGGATTTTGAATTCAAATTTGGGGAATACTCCTTAAAAGATGCCTTGTTGAAGGAAAATAGAGATTTAATAAATCAAATAAGTCTATTTTCATGTGCAAGTGGTAAAAGCTAGAGGATGGGACATGAGAGGAGATTAAATTAATCAAAGTTAATTAATTTAATGAAGGGGTTAAATGATGTGACCTATTTGACTTAAATTTGTGGATTTATTTAAATCAAATATGAGAAGAATGTGATAAGGGATTAATTAAATAAAGATTTTGATTTATTTAATTAAAAGAGATGATGTTAGATTAAACTAAATAAGGTTTTAATTTATTTAATTTAATAGATAGACTTTAGAGATTTAATCAAATAAAATTAATTATTTAATTAAATAGGATAATTAGATCAAAATGGTTAATTTAATTATCGAGAAAAGGTGACTTAATTAGATAACCGATTTATTTAATTAAGAGATGAATATTGATGATTTTAATCAGATAAAGGTATTTGATTAAATGGTTAGGCCGAAGGATGATTCAGGACAAAACGATGTTAGTGGTGAGGATTAGATGTCCAATGTCAATCAGTACATTTTACGTGTCTACAAGTAGTGGGTGACATTCATGCCTTATTTTCATCGCATCTTTTAATTAATGACCATTGTCTTTTAATATCTCTTAAGTGTCCTCATTTAAGTTATGGGTTATATCATTTGAGTAACTTAGTCCCTGTTTATTTGATTTATCTTATTTTCTCTCAAACATGGTATCTCAAGGAGTGCTTCCTTGAATTCATGTTGCCATTCTACTAAGTGATCCACATTCATCTTTGCCATCCTTCCTCATGATGCTTCCATTATTTTAACATGTAGGAATGTTTTGATACATCTTGGTAGGCATCCTATAGATCTAACACATCCTTGTAGTCTACATCCCTTGGCGTAGCTAACAAGCCACTTAATTTATCCATCTAATTTTAAAAAGGTAGTAAATTCCTGTCTTCCAAGTTAAAAAAACTCCATAAATAAATAAATTAGTAGTAAAAAACCTACAACCTAATCTGATTAGAAGTCAAACTACCGAAGTAACAACACTGATCAAGTTAACATATATGCATCATTTGCATAAACAACTGAACCATTTATGTGCATGAATAAATAGTAGAAGGATGTAGATGAACTCAATTCATCCGACTTTATGCCTCTTGGTAGGAATTCCTCTTGAATCTCTAATATCAGGTGCCCAAGACTTCCCTGTAGCTTTTACCTTTCCTCGCCACCTTTCCTCTTCACTATCAGACTCATCTCTTTTTTCCTTATCTGCATTTTTGGCTTCAACTTCTAATTCATCCCATGTTTTACCTTCCTCCCCTTTAGAATCTTCTTCTTCTTCTTCGTCCTCATCTAACTCCACAAGAGATTCATCTTTTGAACCTTCCTCATCTAATTTTGATTCCTCTTCTACATCAGAGGGTTCATATCCTTGATCCGACTCTTCTGAATTATCAGAATCAAAATCACTAGCTTCCATATTCAAAAATTCCCAACCACCATCTTCAATAAATTTTTCTGGATCATCAGTAATAGTCTTCAAAATCGGCTGCCAGTTCAAGTTCATTATGCTTTCATAATAATTTATATCCATGGAGTTCACCCATTCCTTGATGCCATCAAGCGAAGATTGAGGAATGTCGTCAATGCGAAGTACATCCTACTTGAAGTCTTTGAAAACAATAACCATATCAAATTCCTTTTTCCCAAGTCCTACTCTCTCAAGGTTAACAATCTCAATCTCACTAATAAAGATTACTAAGAAAGGTAATTCCACCAACTCTACCAAACAGTTTACCATGGGAAGAATAAAAGTAGGGGCTTTGAAAGGAACTTCATGAAAACCAAGCTCTCTAAATTGTACATCAAACTCTAGTTCAAAATCCTTTAGATGAGGCTACTCCCATAGCTCTCTTACTGGCTTGAAAAATCCTTGAAACTCTACATTGATATTATTTTTCATGTCCTTCTCTTGTTGTTCTTCCTCAATTTCATTAGGATCATACATTGACCTTCTTGCCCCTCCTAAATTTTGGACCACATCCATTAACTCCACATAAAACTGGACATCCTTGGTCTTCTTGGTTCCCACACCATGATATCATTATGCAAATGAAAATGAAGCAAAGTAATCATCTCCTTCTCCATTGGCTAGAAGAATGCATGCTTAATGTTTTCATACATGATATTAGCTCTCTCTTCTACTCTCATGGTTGAATACCAAAATCCATTATGGTGGGCCTCCAAAGTTCTAGTCATCTTTCTTCCTCTTCCACCAAATGTTGGCCTAATCCATAAGTCTCCCAGCCTAATTGCCTTTATTTTTGAAAGCTGAAGTGTCTCTCGAGTCACCAGTGTAGCTCTCTCTGCCTTTTTAGACTCTTTCATTTCTACAAGAAACTAGCGCCTAATTGATTAACAATCTCAATCTCACTAATAGTGATTATTAAGAAAGGTAATTCCACCAACTCTACCAAATAGTTTATCGTAGGAACAATAAAATTAGAGGATTTGAAAGGAACTCCATTAAAACCAAGCTCTCTAAATGGTACATCAAACTCTAGTTCAAAATATTTTAGATAACACTGCTCCCATAACTCTCTTACTCGCTTGACAAATCCTTGAAACTCTACATTGATTTTATATTTTTTGTCCCTCTCTTGTTGTTCTTCCTCAATTTCATCATGATCATACATTGACCTTCTTGCCCCTCCTAAATTTTGGACCACATCCATTACCTCGACATAAAACTAGACATCCTTGGTCTTCTCAAGGTTCCCACGCCATGATAAGGTTATGCAAATGAAAATGAGGTAAAGTAATCATTTCTTTCTCCGCTCTCTAGAAGAATGCATGCTTAATGTTTTGATACATGATATCAACTTTCTCTTCTGCCCTCATGGTTGAATACTGAAATCCATTATGGTGGGCCTCCAAAGTTCCAGTCATCTTTCTTCCTCTTCCACCAAATGTTGGCTTGATCCACAAGTCTGCCAACCTAATTGCCTTTGTTTTTTAAAGATGAAGTTTCTCCCGAGTCACCATTGTAGCTCTCTCTTCCTTTTCAGACTCTTTCATTGCTACAGGAAATTAGCGCCTAATTGATTAACAATCTCAATCTCAATAATAGTGATTACTAAGTAAGGTAATTCCACCAACTCTACCAAACAGTTTATCGTAGGAACAATAAAAGAAGGGGCTTTGAAAGAAACTCCATGAAAACCAAGCTCTCTAAATGGTATATCAAACTCTAGTTCAAAATCTTTTAGATGATGTTGCTCCCATAGCTCTCTTACTCGCTTGACAAATCCTTGAAAATATGCATTGATTTTATTTTTCCTATGCCTCTCTTGTTGTTCTTCCTCAATTTCATCAAGATCATACATTGACCTTATTTCCCCTCCTAAAGTTTGGACCACATCCATTACCTCCACATAAAACTAGACATCCTTGGTCTTCTTGGTTCCCATGCAATGATAAGGTTATGCAAATGAAAATGAAGCAAAGTAATCATCTCCCTCTCTGCTCACTTTAAGAATGCATGCTTAATGTTTTGATACATGCTATCAACTCTCTCTTCTGCTCTCATGGTTGAATACTGAAATCCATTATGGTGGGCCTCCAGAGTTCCAGTCATCTTTCTTCCCCTTCCACCAAATTTTGGCTTGATCCACAAGTCTGCTAGCCTAATTGCCTTTGTTTTTGAAAGTTGAAGTTTCTTTTGAGTCACCAGTGTAGCTCTCTCTTCCTTTTTCAGATTCTTTCATTGCTACAGGAAATTAGTGCCTAATTGATTAACAATCTCAATCTCTCTAATAGTGATTACTAAGAAAGGTAATTCCACCAACTCTACCAAACAATTTATTGTAGGAACAATAAAAGTAGGGGCTTTGAAAGGAACTCCATGAAAACCAAGCTCTCTAAATGGTATATCAAACTCTAGTTCAAAATATTTTAGATGAGGCTGCTCCCATAGCTCTCTTACTGGCTTGAAAAATCCTTGAAAATCTACATTGATTTTATTTTTCCTATCCCTCTCTTGTTCTTCTTCCAAAATTTCATTAGGATCATACATTGACCTTCTTGCCCCTCCTAAAGTTTGGACCAAATCCATTACCTCCACATAAAACTGGACATCCTTGGTCTTCTTGGTTCCCATGCTATGATATGGTTATGCAAATGAAAATGAAGAAAATTAATCATCTCCTCTGCTGGCTGGAAGAATGCATGCTTAATGTTTTGATGTACATGATCTTGTTATGTCTTGTATACATGCCCCAACTGTTGCTTGGAAAAGTTGGGGACCCCCTTTTTATTTTTTCTTCTTTTGGTTTTCTTTGTCTTTGTCAGATTCAGACTGGAACTAGAACAAAGAACCTTTCCAAGGTTCCTATTCCTGGTTCTGTCCCGATTTTGGTTCCCCACTTCACCTTCGGGTGTCATTCAGGTTCACATTCCTTGTCTGGTCTGGTCTCGTCTTTGTCTTGTTCTTCACGTCGTTCTTTTTGTCGTCTTTTCATTGTCGCCTCGTCATGTCCTTTGTTCATCTGGTTTCATTCGTTTGTTGTCATCTTCTTCATTTCTCTGTGTATGGTTTTGCATTGTTCATTTTGTTCTTTTGGTATTCCCTTTGTTTTTCCTTTTTTTGTGTTTTAGTCGAGAAAATACAAAAAAATTTAAAAACTTAGAAAATACAAAAAAAAATCAAAAAATTGAAAATTCTTATTTAAAAGAAATTTATTCATTTATAAATTTTAAATAAAATAAATCTTTTAATTTTATTTTAAAAAAAGGTTTATAAAGTTAAAATTTAAAAATAAATGAATTTTTAATTTAAATAGAGGTATTAAAATTTAATCTTTTAAGCTTGAAAATAAATAAGTTTTATTTTGGAGGTTTTAAAATAAAGAAAGTTTCCAAATTTTCAATAAATGAATCTTTTTTTATTTATTTATTTAAAAGATTTTAAAGATTAGGTAAAATTTTAAAATCATAAAGTAAAAAATCTTTTAATATTTAAAAGATTTGGAAATACAATTTTTTTTAAAAATAAAATCTTTTAAAATTTAAAAGATTTATTAAAGGGTAAAAGGCAAACTCCCATCTCAACCTTGCCAAGTGATAGAAGTAAAAAAAAAAGATATGGAATAATGTGCAGAACCGGGAAAGAAATTGAAATGGGTAAATGATAAAATGTTCAAGAGTTCCAAAATTATCTCGCCCACGCAACATTAGCAGACCCAAAAGGAATATTGAACCAGACATATAAAGGAGGTGAAAATGTTCACATTCAAAATTGGTTATGCTCCCGCTCATACTTAATTCTACTCCCGCACTAATCCCGACTCCGCCTTAATAAAAGGTTTTGTATTGGAACCATAACAATATCAAAACTTAACACATTGATTTTAAATGTTTCCATTTAGTTATAATTCTGGCTCTGATGAGTATTGGTTTCGGCTCCGTCAGACATAGTTTTGCTCCTCTGTAACTCCCGTTCCATAGCCATAAAGCCAAAATGTGAAGCATAGACAGAGGCATTAGTAAGATACTAGGATGTAGTTGGATTGAAGTGCATAAAATGGTGCATGCCTTTTTGTGTAGGAGACAGATCACACAAGAAAACAGAGAAAATAAAACTGCTGCACCGAATGAAGGCTCGTGCACTGATCTATAGAATGCTCCAACAAGATGTCAGCTCATGGAATGCCATGATTGCTGGAATAAAATGTGTGCAAAATGTGGAGGCACACAGGACAAAAGAAATATTAGCAAAACTCCTCACATAGATGAAGTCTCATGGCATACGATGGAAGCATGATGTAAGCGCATGAACTGTTTTACAGAATTCCTTCAAAGAAATTTAGTCTTATGGAATGCAATGTTGCGGGAAACGCACAAATGCAAATGTGGAAGCATAAATGGCATGTGGAATTTTTGACAAAATGCCTCCAAGGAAGCACACCAGGGAATGTGTTAATTGCAGGAGTCTGCACAAAATGTATTGCTTAAACAATTGAACATTAAAGTCAAAGAAACTAGAAGGTTTTTAATTAAATGTTGTAGTTGCAACTTCCTTGGTGAACATGCACTCGAGAATGGTGGAGGCATATACAAGGCGTGTGAATTTTTTAACTCAATACCTCAACAGAGATATCATCTCATGGATGTCGTAATTGTGGGATATGCAAAGGAAGTTTGGTGGAAATGCCTCTCAAAAACACATGAACTATTTGATAGAGTGCCCGAGCAAACACATGCAAAATGTGAAATCCTCCCTGTAAGTGCAATGAACTATTAGAGAAAATGCATTGAGAGATATCTTCTCATGGAATGCATTGATTGCATAGAATGCATGAAAAATGTGAAAGCATAGGTGCGGCATGTGAACTGAATGACAAAGTACCCAAAGAAATGCAGATTTCAATGTTGTAATTACATATTCCATGGTGGACTTGCATGCAGAATGGAGAAGCACACACACTGTTCTACAAAATTCTTCATAGAGACATCATCCCATGGAATGCAATGATTACAGAAGCACAAAATGGATGCATGTAAGGGCATTTGAATATCCTTGTAGACATCCAAATTTGGACACTTAATTTATCCAAATTTATCACTTTTCATCTAAACATCCTCTTATCCAAGTTAATTAAGTAATATTACTATTATTTAATTAATACCCTTAATTCTGCCAAATCCCTAAGGTATTTAATTAATAATTAAATATTTTACTCTTTTAATCCTCCTTTCATCAAATAAATTAAATAAATAATACATTTACTTAATTCCTCACATGTCATTTTCATCTAATCCTAATCCATCTCCTAATTTCTTCATTAGGGATGTGCACATGCCTAATCCTTGATTAGGATGTGTCACATCCTCCAACTTTTGCAAGTTGGCTTCTAATCCTCATTTACCTTCTAATTACTGATTAATTAATTTTAATCAGTACCTTGGTCAACTCTCCCCACCCCCCAAGGAATTTTTAATTCCTTTTTATTATTCCTAGAATCCCATTTTCCCATGCATCTTCTAGAACCTTTGACTTGTCACATCAAGTCACATGTGACAAATTCCCACCTTTTGGGAACCTTGTCTTATCCACCAAATTCTTCCAATCAATGTGAATTTTTAATTCACTTTTATTCACCCAAAATTCTTTCCATCTCCCAATGTACTTGCAAGGTACTTGTACTTCCTCCACATCATGTACTTCTCTTCCACCTCACTTACACTTCATCTCCTCTTAGCCACTTCACCATCCACATGTCAAGATGTGAGGGCTTGTGAGTTCTCAACCCACCATAGCCCTTCATCTTGACCTTGTTGGATGAATCTCAACCGTTGAATTCTCTAGAGAATTCAAATTCTCCTATAAATACCCCCTCCTCAAAGACATTCTCAACACTTTCACTTTGAGCAACCTTATGCTGCCAATTTGCATTTGCTATCATTTAATCATCCATTTTAATCATTTTGCATAAGTTGATCTTGCATTTAGTCACTCAAGAAGGCATCTAAGGATCACACAAAATCATCCAAATCAAGGGCCAACCAAGGAGTCTCCAACAGCAAGGAAGGTATAATCATTTGTATCTCGTTTCATCTATTTTCCTTCTTGTTTTATCACTCTTTAGGCTAATCTTGAAGTGTCCTTAGTCTTTTATCATTTGCATTTTTAGTTATTTTGCACATTAGAGTAGGGTAAAATTCCAAGGTACACAATCCTAAAAGGAAGGTTACCGGTGAATGTGTTGATGAAATCAACTTTGTGCTCAACAGGCTTCTATTGGAAATAGTATTGATTATTTGAGTGTCTGTAATAAAGAGGATTCCATATACATGGAGTTGGATACTAGAGATTCATTTAGCAGTGCCCAAAGTAGTGTACTTTTGTGTAATTCTAGCTCCTGTCAAATCATTGGCACTTGAAACTATGTTTTTGAAGCCTATTGTGAGAAAGATAATCGGCCAAAAGCAACAACTCCGTGTTTAAAATACATCAAATAGGTATAGTTTCATATGGTGTTACCTATGATTTTCTTTTTAATGGATACTATAAGGAAAGAAGAATTATTAAGGCTCTTGCACTCATCATAAATGAATTAGAGAGTATGGAACAAATTATGAGAGTTTTGACAATGCAATGCTAATTCATACGAGGGAAAATGTGTTGATAGTGTTGAGGGACCTAATTGTGTGGAAGAAAGAGGGAGGAAGTTGTTTTGATGAGGTGACTCTTCACATAAAGGTTGTAGTGAGTTCTATGGGTATGTGCAGGGAGAGTTCATGTTCAACATCTGATATAGATGCCAAAATTGATGATCTTTCACAAGCATGGTACCAAAGCAACAAAAGAAGATACTAACCAAATTCAGGAAACAAATGGCCAGGGGCATGAATCTAGACATAACATTGTTTTAGTGTTATTTTATTTTGAAATAACATTATTTTAAAAGGGGTTTCATAGTATTTCAATTATGTTGATTAAATGATTATTACACATACAATTAATTGAAATGTTCTAAGATATTTAATTAGTTTTAGAACTAATTAAATATTATGAACTGATTAATTTTATAAATGAATTAATGCACTTGATATTCTTACAAGTACTTTTGAAATGTGCAAAGGATATGATGTACAAATCAAACATGAAAAGGAGGAAATTTCTGGGAAAGATCCTCAAACAGAAAATGAACTGAGCATTTCGTGGAGTTATTTCTGGAAAAGGATGCTATTGTAAATCATGCAAAGGAGCGACTCAAGGTTAAACTGAAAGTTGCAATTGTGAACTAAAGTTAAATTGGAGGATGGAGTTTCAACTGAAATCAACTAAAGCCAAACTGAGAGCTGAAACAAAAGTTATCTTTCTGATTTAATTGTATGTACAAAAAGCTACAACTTTTTGATGTCTCAGTCTTGGGAGGAAATTGTGAAAATGATTGAGCTATTAATTGTCAAATGGAGCTCATTGAAAAAGGTTAGACACTCAGAAAAATTACTAAGGAGTTTTACAACTTAGCTGATTAGAGTTAGCAGTAGGATAGTTAATGAATTTTTTGCAATTCTTAGTTTAGCTGAGGTAATTTGAAGACATAGGTTTCTGTACACTGGTGATCTTGCCAGATTTGTAAATGATGCTTATCTGTTTCATTGATAGTAGAAGAAGCCAGACTTAAACTTGCTTTAAGTTATGCTCTGGAATGATGTTTGTTTAATTAATCATTTGATTTGGAAATCTTTCAAGGAATGGATTTCTATCTTTTCTTTCATTCGAATTATGGTTTGAAATCAACTATTAATATTTGCACTATGAATGAATGGCTTTGTATGGACTACAGGTTGATTTTTTTTGTAGTTTTATTTTAGGAATTCCTTGGAAGGTAACAGGTATGATTAACTGGATCAAGCAACATTCTTTTCTTTTTGTGTCCCTAATCTATCTTTTTCCTTTTTTTATACCCCCCATTAGAGTAGGTTTAGATAGAAGTTCGACCTTGCAGCAATAAAAAAAGATCAATAACCAGCAGGCCCCTTGAATATTATAGTTGCATTGGTCACTGAGTAACATCAACACAATTGAGAACCAACTACAAGGACCTTGGAAGATAGGTGGTTTTAGATCAGTTATCCTTTTCAGGAGAAATATGATAAAAATATTTTGTTTAATGTTGTTGTGATATTTTGACCATCAATAGGTATCATCTCTCTCTTCTTCTCTCATGGTTGAATATTGAAATCCATTATGGTGGGCGTCCATAGTTCCAGTAATCTTTCTTCCCCTTCCACCAAATGTTGGCTTGATCCACAAGTCTGCCAACCTAATTGCCTTTGTTTTTGAAAGTTGAAGTTTCTCCTGAGTCACCAGTGTAGCTCTCTCTGCCTTTTTAGACTCTTTCATTACTACAAATAAATGAATCTCTAGTTCAAACATCTTTCAAAATGGTATATCAAACTCTAGTTCAAAATATTTTAGATGAGGATGCTCCCATAGCTCTCTTACTAGCTTGACAAATCCTTGAAACTCTAAATTGATTTTATTTTTCTTGTCCCTCTCTTGTTGTTCTTCCTCAATTTCATTAGGATCATACATTGACCTTCTTTCCCCTCCTAAATTTTTGACCACGTCCATTACCTCCACATAAAACTAGACATCCTTGGTCTTCTTGGTTCCCATGCCATGATATGGTTATGCAAATGAAAATGAAGAAAAGTAATCATCTCCTTCTCCACTAGCTAGAAGAATGAATGTTTAATATTTTGATACATGATATCGACTATCTCTTCTTCTCTCATGGTTGAATACCGAAATCCATTATGGTGGGCCTCCAGAGTTCCAGTCATCTTTCTTCCCCTTCCACCAAATGCTTTCCTGATCCACAAGTCTGCCAGCCTAATTTCCTTTGTTTTTGAAAGCTGAAGTTTCTCCTGAGTCACCAGTGTAGCTCTCTGCCTTTTCAGACTCTTTCATTGCTACAAATCATCTATGGTATTTAATCATTTGTACCACATGGTTGATGTGTTTTGAATCCTTGGATCTAAAGGAAATTTTTTTAACATAAATACTGCTAGATAATTTCAATGTTGGCATGTAGTTGGCATTAAAGTCAGTACCTGGAACATTGAAAATTATCCTTATATAAGAATTCCCTCCATTTGTTGTCTTGTAACACTCTTGATGGTGGCTACATGAAATGGAACCATGATGCCATATTTGGGTACTAGAATAACATCATTTTTCGTATCAACCTAAATCATAAGCCCTCTAGAAACGGGGATATCTTCCACATTTTTGTATGAAACCATATCAGTGGATGGCTTGGAAGAGATATGCCCATCTCCTATACCAATGCCCCCTACAGCTAATCTTCTTGAAATCTCCTCATTCTTTTGCAAAGTGTTGGAACTTAAGGTTATGTAATAGAATTTACTATTTATAGTTAAATTGTATAACAAATTATTTTATGATCTTTACTAATGTTTATTAGAATTGTTGCATGTTTTACATCATTGGAATCACATATTAGCTCTAACTTTTTTCAAATTTTATTATGGTATGTGGACTTTGATATGATGTAATATGATTATGGTTTCGTCTCATATGTTTCAATATTAGATATATAACAAAAAATAAATTATTGCATGAAATAAATAATAAATGTTCATTTTAAATGTTTTTCTTTTGTAGAACATAGGTCTTCCAAAAGATCAAGATGATCCTCATCATGATATAGATCCAGAAAATATTGGTTCTGCGAGTACAGATCACATGATAGAGGATGATGATGAAACATATATGGAATACACCAAGGCCAATGACAATGATGATGACATGGATGATGATGATGATGATGATCATGATGGTGATGATGATGATGAGGCAGTTGCTGGTAGTACCCAACAACATTCATGATCATATAGACTGCATCATGGATCATTGTTGATATATCGTTATGATGATGATGATCACGATGGTGGTGATGATGATTAGGCAGTTGCTGGTAGTACCCAGTGACATTCATGATCAAATAGGCTGCATCATGGATCATTGTTGATATATCGTTATGATGCCTCTTTTCATGGTCACTATCATATGTTTCATTTTCACGGCCTACAGTACCATATTGTTGAGTTGTACCATATTGACATTTATCATTTTCACTTATATCATTTGGACATGTATCATCTTGACTTGTATCAATTTGAGTTAAATAATTTATCATTTTTGCTTATATCATTTTGACTTATGTCGACTGTTTGACATGAATCATTTTGACATGTTATTGATCTATTGGCATATTTTACTTTCACTTGTTTTAGTTATATATGATGATGATCTTATCAGTATTGACTTGTCAATTTATATATATTAAAAGTGGTCGATTATTTTTGGATGGATATTTATTACGTATGATGATTTTAATTTAATGCTCAGGATGGATGTTGTCAAATTCAATTAAATTATAGATATGTGACTCACTTGTTTTAATTATAGATGATGATCATGTTATAATAATTATCATGTTATTTAATCATATGAGTTAAATAATTAAATTACTTACTCTATAATCATATGAGTTATTTAAGAGGAATCATATATTTAACTAATTAAATTGGAATAAAACATATTAAATTAATAAAAAGAAGCACTAATGGAAGCCAAACTAGAAGCAAACCAGAAGCAATCTTAGAAGCAAAACAAGAAGCAAATCTGGAAGCAAAACCAGAAGCAAACTTGGAAGCAAACCTAGAAGCAAAACTGGAAGCAATAATGGAAGACAAACTAGAAGCAAACTAGAAGCAATCCTGGAAACAAAATTGGAAGCAAAAATGGAAGCAAAATCGGAAGCAAAACTGGAAGCAAAACTGGAAGCAAAACTAGAAGAAAAACTAGAAGGAACGCAAGAAGCAAAACTAGAAGCAAATTTGGAAGAAAAATCGGAAGCAAACCTGGAAGCAAATCCGGAAGCAAAACTGGAAGCAAATCTAGAAGGAAAACTAGAAGCAAAATTGGAAGCAAAATTTGAAGAAATATTGGAAGAAATATTGGAAGAAAAATTGGAAGAAATCCTAGAAGCCAAACTAGAAGCAAAAGTGGAAGAAAAACCGGAAGTGAACGTGGAAGCAAACCTATTGGAAGCAAAATTGGAAGCAAAACTGGAAGCAAAATTGGAAGCAAAATTGGAAGCACAATTGGAAGCAAAATTGGAAGCACAACCAGAAGCAAACATGGAAGCAAAATTGGAAGTAATAATGGAAGAAAACCTAGAAGATAAACTGGAAGCAAACCTGGAAGCAACATCAGAAGCAAAAGCGAAAGAGAAATAGGAATCAAACCTGGAAGCAAAACTAGGAGAAAAATAGGGAGCAAAACTAGGAGCCAAACTAGAAGCAAAAATCAGAGCAACATTGGAAGCAAAAGTGGAAGTAAAACTGCAAGAAAAACTGGAAGCAAAACTAGGAGCAAAACTAGAAGCAAAAATGGGAGCAAACATGGAAGCAAAACTGGATGCAAAATTGGGCACCAATTTAGGCGCTATTCCCAATGTTAATTTCTGGTGATATTTCTGGCACTAAAGGAGACGCTATTGCTTGTGCCAAATTTTTGGTGCAAAATCCGGTGCCAAATATGACACTAAAGACGACACAAAATTTGACACAAAAGTGGGCAATGAAACAAAGAAATTGATTTGCGCTAACTTTTGCACCATTGGATGGCTCCAAATGATGGACTAAAATACACATAAATCTGGGGCAAAAGTTGGTGCTAATTTCCTATTGTGATGTTGTGTAAGGCACATGCCTAAGATAACTAAGCCTAAAAATACCATTTGTAAAGAATGTCAATAGGGAAAGCAAACAAAGGCTAAATTTCAAACAAAAGAATATTCAACTATGATGCCTTTGCAATTGGTTCATACTGATTTGTGTGGTCCTACAAGGACAAGAGGAATGAAAGGTGAAAGATACTTCATGTTGCTAATTGGTGACTACTCTAGAATGACATGGGTAACCTTTATAAAGGATAAGTCTCAAGAATTTGAAACATTCAATTATATCAAGGTTGAGTACAAATAACCTATCTCTAATATTCTATGTGATAATTCAGGTGAAATTAGCATCTCAAAGAATCTAGTGATGCATTCTAGGATAAATCAAATATCAATTGAATATCACTTCATAAGAGAGAAGGTAGTAGATCAGGAAATTAGCATGGAATATGTGCCTACCAAAGAACAAGTTGTTGACATATTTACAAAGCCTCTTCCCAAATAACAATTTGAATATCTGAGGCAGAAGTTGGGAGTAATTGTTCCCACATCATATCACTAATGTTAGTGATAGGGCATGAATCCAGGGGATCTTCATAGATATTTTCATTCATCCCTAGAAATGAAGAGAGAGATAAAGTCAGGTAAACTTGGTTTTACAAATTTCTAATGACTTGATGGTTGCAGAGTTATGAACACATTATTTCTCTTTGTGGCACTTTTCAAAGAGGGGAGAATATCAAAAAGGGGGAGTATAATTGGTTACACACATGATGTGACCATTTTTCATTGATTTCAAAGGGGGAGAAAGAAAGAAAATTCTCATGCAATTGAGTAAAGGGGGAGAAAGTCAAGCAAATGTTGTGATGAGATATATGCCTAAGGGGAAGTTGCTATGTATGTGCATTCATGATGAGTTTTATTTTAAATGGTATAGAAAAAAATGTAATGGTTTAGTTGGTATAGGGAATGAATTAGAACATCTACAATTGGTGTCAGAACTTTGTCGATTGATATAAAGTTTTTTGAGAATTTGGTTTTACTATCAATGACAAAGGGGGAGATTTTTGGAAGATTGTTGTCAATGATGTCAAAAGGGGATATCTGGTTGATATCTTGTAAGGGAGATTGTTGGCATTATGTCAAAAGGTTTCATTGATGTCATTGTGCTTAAAGGATCAAATTTTGGAAGAATTGGTGAAGTATGATGGAGTGAAGAGCATGGTTCTACAATGATGCAAAGTTTTTCAAAATGTTGCAAAATTTTCATGAAATGTTGGCATATTGTTGCATACGTAATTTTTGAAAGTATGTGGAGGAATCTGACAACAAATTCAAGATGGTTTTTTCAAGAAGGTTTGAATGGTGTGGTTCGCATGATCAGAGGATGAAAATTGTGCTCAAGAATCATTTATTCATGCTTTCTAATTAAGCTAGGGTTTTGTAGGTAAACCCTAGGTGTTATAGTCATGGCGTTGATTAGAAAATCTATTTTTGTGTTGATCAGTGATTGACCATTGCAGGTTGCTTAAGTTATTACTTAAGCCAATGGAGTCATTCTATGACTAGCCCCTTTACCTAGCGATTACCAGCTTGGAAAATAGTTAATGACTTTAATTTTTCATAAGTTATGTGTTAAATATTTTCCCTAGATTGATCAATGGCAATGATCAAGCTTATAAGATCAGGTGGTCCCTGCTAGCCCGCGGTGTGTGTGGTGGTTCCTCATCTGGCCTTATGGGATTGTGAGTTGACGCCAAGTGTATAGTGGTACTAGCAAAAAGCGATCAACAATAATAGTGGAAGATGACATCATGAAGACATGTGGTGATGAATGATTGCTCAATAAGTTAATTCACATCGATGTTGTGAATTGTTCTGTGATAGCGTAGGTGAAATTTGGTGGTATCTCACCAACCCGCTGAGATATGGTGGGCCCTTGACTCTATCTTGTGAGATTGCGAGTGAGTGACATGTGCCCTAGTGGGACCCTTCACTAAGAAATGTACTTATGATGGTGATTGATGATAATTATTTAAAAAGACTTTAATCCAATGGCCATGTTTTAAAGTTGAGCGATGAACAATGATCGACGGATCATCGTGAAAAAATAATAGATCAACGTCTCAAGTTTAAAAATGATGATTCTCAATGGTTATGACAGTGTGAATGAGGGTTTCGAATGTAAAATGACACTGTGTGTGAATTTAATTGGTTTACCGACTCCAATGACTAATTTGATTGGTGATAGAATGTGTAGAGCGGCGACACAAACTACAAAGGTAGTAAAGAATAGAATGAGATTAGATACACAAGGATATGAAATTAAATGCATATTAGGTTTTAGGGTTTTGCAAGTTGCTATGTTTAGAAAATTCAACAAACATGAATTTGATGAAAGTAGTAAATGGCTAGGTGGATAGGTGGCTTGTTGTAGAAAATAATGAAAAAAAACCCTAGTAGAGGATTTGTACGTGTATGTGCAAATATCAAGGCAATTGTTGTAGGTTGGTGAAGGTATACAAAATATATCATCATAATTTGGCTATCTAGTCAACACAATGGACATAGAGAGAAGTGCATGTTGTAGAGAGTATTCTAAGATTTTGAGGCAAACTGAGAATGCACTAAAAGAAAAATTAAGAGAGCTATAGAGTGTGTACATGAGTCTCTGAGGTAAACAGATAATGCACTAACAAAAAGGGTGCAACAAGACTAAGCAAATTATTTGTGAGCTCTTGAGGCAAATAGAGAATGCGCTAAAAGAAAAAGAGAAAGTATAGAGGTGTAGTGAATGAGTAGAACTGAAACAAAAATCAAAGATATTGATAAGGGTTTACATTCAAGGTGCAAAAAAGAAAGGTGCAAGGCAGAGAACTGAGTTGTAGTGGAAGTAGTAGAGAATTGTGCAATTGCAAATAGGGTTGCAACATTGAATTGTTTCAGTAAAACAAATAATATTACTTTGCATTGTAAATGATCGGTGGGTGTCATCAGATATTTGGGTAGGTGCTCAAAGTAGGGATTTGATGCTTCCTTGGAATAGGTGCTCCTAAAACTAGGGGATTGGTGTCTCCTTAGGGTTGGTGCCCTTAAACTTTGTAATCAGAAGATATTCATTATGAGGCCGGATTAGGATAGTAGATTCTAGTAGCTTTTCTCATCGTGGTTTTTCCCATCTTGGGTTTTCCACATATATTTTGTGTTGTCTGAAATTGTGTGTGAATATATATCTCTATGCTAGTTTAGTTCAATTTGCATTAAAGGGATTTAAAGGAATTAATCTATTGAAAGGATAAATTTTTAATGACCTATTGATTCACCCCCCTCTCAATAGATTGTTGTGTTCCAACACATCTTTCGCATCACTTTATATCACACACATCTCCAACAATTAACCTTGATTATATATCTTCCATGACCTCAAACAACTTATCTAGGTTAGACTCAATGAATCAAACGTGAAACCAACAAATAGTTTGGTACCAAAAACTTTCATAGTGGAAAGAAGTAAAGGTGTACAAAATTAAGGGTTAACTGGGACCTAAATCTACAATGACATGCTACACCATGCTTCCACAAACAACAAACCATCTTCATAATCAACACTAGAATGCCAGGTTGGCCAAACTTTCACTAACACTATCAAACAATCAATTCATTCTTCACCAAGTCTGGAAATATCATGTGGACAATGTAGCAACATCTTGGAATATTCCAACACCATCAAAATATTCAACAAAAATGCCATAGCCACTTGAAATTGAGAATAATATCATTCTATGCAACCAACCACATTGCCACAGACATACAACTCACTAACCAACCTTGTGGAACAACCAAACACCAAACACTCCATGGGAAGGTAGATGCAAGCAATATAGGCATGTTCCCAAATTTTCAAGACATGAAACCTCAACATGGAGAAATGTGAAGCAATTCCATTTCTCCCAAACAACCTTCTTCACACACTACTATATTTGACTCCAATTTTCAATGAAAGTTTGTTCAAATTTTGACAAACTATTGTCGGAATACCAACAAAACACTGAAATAA
The DNA here is from genome assembly GCA_007258455.2 of Sequoia sempervirens. Lineage (NCBI taxonomy): Eukaryota > Viridiplantae > Streptophyta > Pinopsida > Cupressales > Cupressaceae > Sequoia > Sequoia sempervirens. The sequence goes on along the minus strand of VDFB02047397.1, from coordinate 70,611,938 downwards.
TTTTTGTCGCTAGATTTTCATCGCTTTCCCAACTAACTTTAAAACATTGAAATCATGACCCAGCTTCGTCGGTTGTCACCATGAAAAAGGGATCAGGTGTTCATCAAAATATTGATGACAATTGTGTCAATCTAGCGATGAACAATAGCTAGAACATCAGTGGTATGACTTTTCCAAAGCATCAAAACAACACCAGAAGTGTGTTAAAATTGTGACAAAATGGGAAAGTCATAACAACAAAAAATTTGTCAAAAGTATAGCAATTTCGTTGGACGCTTTTGGTGGTGCATCGGTTGCTTTCGTCAAAATTTCAACGAAACAATGCAATTTTTTTTTTAAAAGTATTCATTCAAATTTAGGCATTCTTTCATTTGCAAACATGCTAGTCTAGAAGTTTAGCATGATCCAATGGCATAAATAAGTTTCTAGGGTGAACTTAGGTTATTTTCTTTTAGAAATGCAATATTTCTTTGCATCTTTGCATTATCAGCTAGGATTTGTGCCTTTTCTAGCTCACCCTTTAGTTGTTCATTTTGTAATTGCAGGTTAAGGATTGCAATATCTGGGGCTACAGTTGTAGTAATTTTTATGGATGTCACATTATTCTTTATAATAGGTCTCTTAGATGGATTTGTATGCTTTTTTATTGAATCCATAGGTTGTGATGGCTTAACAGTATTGGATGGGGCTACAAATGATCTTGTAATAATAGAACTAGTCCACTTGCTAGTATTAGCAGTCCCAACAGGAACAAACAAAGGATATTTCACAACTTTTCCATAAGTAGGGGTAAGAAGAGGCTAAGGAGATGAAGGAACTGTGGGTGTAGGTTCTTCATGAATTTGTGATAAATCATTCTTTCCACTCTCCTTCTCAACCTATCTCTCCCAATCATAGAAACTTTATTTTTTTATTCTCTCTACTTTGCTTGTTTAACTCTCAATTCTTCAAGCTTCCTAGCTTCTTCTTGAAGACCTTCAATATCTTGAAATAATTCCTTAAGATCTTCCAAAGTAACTACAGTATCAGAATGTTCAGGGGTATAATTTGTGATATTCAACCCCTCTCCATGAAAGGGAGAAGTAGGAATTCTACCATGATAATTTCTAAATGGGTTAAACCCCTGAGTTGTGGAAAAAACAAAACCTCTAGGACTTAACCTTCATGATGCTAAAACATCATTAATATCTTTGTCCCAAAACTTCAATGATTAACTAGTTTGGTGACCATAGGAATTATACTCACTTTTTTACAACTCGTGGCTTCTTTTGTGATAGGGATCTCCTCATTTTTAGGAGGAATTCCATACTTATATAAGTATTTATCACCACTTGGATTTAAGTTATCAGATTGATAAATAAGAGGATTAACAGACTTGCTTCATTCAATATTCTTCTACTTCCAAGATTGTTTGGCATTGTGTTGTAACTCTCCTTCCAATCTCTGCTCTGGATTTTTCTTCATGTTGCTTTTGATTCCTCTCATGGAATTTGTACTTGAGATCTTTCAGATCTCCTTTTGAGCATTATGATTCTCTTTTCAGATCTAGGGAACTTAGGTTATACTCAAACCCCTTGTTAGAAAAAATTTAAATGAATCCTATGGTCCCAAAGGAACCTAGAGATCTTTCAGATCTCCTTTTGAGCATTATGATTCTCTTTTCAGATCTAGGGAACTTAGGTTATGCTCAAACCCCTTGTTAGACAAAAGTTAAATGATGTACAAATCCATCTAAATAAAAGTAGTGTAAGCATAAAATGAATCTAAATTTGTCTTGAACAAATAAAATCATACCCAATTAACATTAAGTTATATTGGTCCCTTGTACTCATTTCCATTTTCAATCTTGAAGGTTACTTTGATGCCTTCTGCAGAAACTCTTCGGCCACGAGGCAAGAGAAGGTAGGAAAACCAAGTGTATATTGATGACTTCCTAACAATCAAAAAGAAACAAGCAACTAGTCAACCCTATTAGAACATAATAATCTTATGAATTGATTTTATTTGTTTTACTGGCTAATGGATAGTGAACCTAGTTCTCTTGAATTGAGATACTACTAAGATGTGTTGACTAGTGATTTTAGACTACCGATATTCTTCTTCAATCTCTATAAGTTACTTTTGTCTTAAATATATTCAAGATAACTCTACAAAAAAATTCCCTGATCTGTTAGAAATTATGCATATTATTTTGTTAATACTTCTCCATTTTGATATTTTCTTTCAAAAATTCATAGAAAGATATGTAATGCCAGATTTGAAACTTACATATTTTAATTTTACTATTTCTATAATTATAGGATATGATTCCAACAATTGTGAAACACATTGGCAATATGCTGGATGAATGAAGTAAACTATGCAATTGACAGGTGTAAAGCCAAATTCCTTAACCCTTGCTAGCATCCTTCTTGCCTGTTCTAAAACATGTGCTTTGGAACAGGGCATGGAAATCCATCTAAGTATAATGAAAAGGATATTTTTTTCAGATATTATAGTTGGAAATGCTTTGGTAGATATGTATACAAAATGTTGAAGTATAGACAAGGCAATGAATTGTTTGACAAAACGCCCCAAAGAAATGTGGTATGATGGAATACCATGACTGTAGGATATGCAAAAAAGGGATTATTTAGAAGGATTTACAAACTTTCAAGCAAATGCAATTGGTAGGTGTAGAGCCAAATTTTACAATTTTGGCCAACATCTTGCTTGTTTGACCCAAAATGGGAGCTTTGGAATAGGGTATTGACATCTACCAAAGAATAAAGGAAGGGAGATTGTTGAGTCATTCCACATTCATTGTTAATGGCCTAGATACTAAATGGTGGTTTTAATACCTTAACTCGCCAATAGAGGTGTGGTGAAGTTTTCACAAAAAATTAACCAATCATTTAGGATCTTGAGGGATACAAATTTAGCAGACGCGAGGATTGGTATGGGAAATTGATGTGCCATGATGATCACAATTATGTAAATTAATGCCAATTAATTATACTTAATTATATTTATGCTATAATAATTCAACAAATTGATGAAAATGGATGAATTGAATTCCATAAACATAATTGTTGTTTTAATCACATACTAAATGGTGATTTTAAGACCTTAAATGGTGGTTTTAATCCCATCTCCATCCGATTGATATAGGTATAATATGGTGATGGGATAGATTGAAATAGGAGTCTTTTTATGTGTTTAGTGTTTGTTTATGGTGGCAGGATAGCAGAAGACCATAACACAAGAATATGTTGTTTCAAGACAAAAACTAAGTTTTTAGACCCAAAAATGGAGGTTTCAAGTAGGGTATGGAAGGAATAATGCATGCATGGGCTAGGAGATGATTCTAAAAACATAATCAGACACAATGAAGCATGTTTCAATGATTGGCTAGAGTATTGGAGGTATGTAAGTATGTGTTTCATGAAACCCTCCCTGTTTTGGTGCTTGTTCACCCTATAAACAAGGGTTTGATGGTTCAAGGAGTTTTAAAGCCTTTCAATCCTTAAAGTTGATTGAAAAGTTTTGTGGCATGTATGGTGAATTTTTTAAGTTTATTGGTGTTTTGGTGAAGATTTATGAGCACTTCCTTTGCAAAATAGGCCTACTTTAGTAGCCTTTTAGCACCGCATAGTGTAAGAACCTGATGATTTATTTAAAGCAGAATATTGAAAGCTTTTACTATGTTGATATGGACAGTAAAAGGTCTTTTAATGTGTATTTGGATTTTTGGATTTGACTTTGGTTTGTGGGATTCACCCGCTTTAGGGTATGGAAGCCTATTTAAGAAGTGGTGCTTGTTTGCATGGATAATGGTAATCTGATAAAACAGTAACAAAAGGAATTGTTAGTGGTTGGAAACTATTGTATTCATGTGTAACAAAGATGTTTCAAAGTTTAGGATAAGGTATAGAAGGAAGTGTATGTTGTTTATAATGATTTAGGTAAGGTGAATCTAATATGCATGAATGATGACTTGACTGCAAAAAGGACAGTAAGTTGGAATGGATAGAGTTGTGAAGTATATGATTGATTGCTTCTTTCAAAACATGATGAGCCTATTGTCTTGAAGGTCTAATAATTGGTTATAATGAGAATGTATAGATGGTTGTTAATGTTTTGGTGATTTGGTATAAGTGTTTGATTGTTTTTCCTTGAAGGGATACAATTACAATGCAGATTGATATAATGTAAAGTAGAGGATGTGAATGGTTCTCTAATTAGTTTTTTGATGCATTGACATACAAAAGGAACAATGTTGAGAGAACAAATGCAAGAAAACAAATCATAGAGTAGGATTCATAGAGCATGAAGTTTTTTGTGCATAGACTTGGAGGCATGAAGCATATGAGGACATGAGTCTTAGGTTTTACATGCTAAATTTCAAGACATGGAAAGTGATCATAGATATGAATTTGTAAAAAATCCAAAAGACTATCCTATGCCCTTAGCAAAGGTTATGACTGTGATGTATTTTCAATGGTTTTATGCACTGTGAGTCTCTAATGGATTGGAAGACTGTGGTTTATCCTCCATAGGTCTTTATGAAATATGTTTGCCCTTAGTAGTGTATTCATGACTATTATCCTTTTTGTCAAGACAAAGATTAATGATTGAGATTGAAGCATTATGATAGTGTGCTAGTTATGGTTGTGGCTTAACAAGGGTAGATTTTGGTAAGGAAGATAGTAAGTTTAATGAATGTAAGTAGAGAAATTTTTACATACCTATAAATGATACAAAATTTCATGGTTAAGTGGAAGCATCCCATCAACAAAAATATCCAAATATTTGTGTATCTATCTCAATCGAGCCTCTAAACCCTTCAGAATTATCAATTTTTCCACTAACCTATTATTCACAAAAGTCAAATTTTAAAGTTATGTCACCACTAAAAACAAAAGAAACATAGCTTTGAAACCAAATCCACACACAACACAATGTGGTATTCATACAAAGCCATACAAACAAAATAAACTCAAAACATTGGAATGTAAACAACTTTAAATTATGATGCAAAGCATGGATTCACTTTACTCAAGTGGAGGCACATTTCACAATAATGGGTTCTTCATCTAAAACATTTTTTACGAGGTTCAAATAGTAAAGAGATTGATGAAAGATAGAGGAATTAAAAAGGATACTTGGATGTAGTTGGATTGAAGGCCGTAAATTGGTACATTTTTTTGTGTAGGAGACATATCACATCCACAAACATGGCAGAGCTATGCAAAGTAGGAGAAATTGGCTTGGAAAATGAAGGCATCAGGGTATAAAGAATCATTTTTCTGCCACCATAGTGAAAATTTAGCACTTTCTTTCACCTTTGCATATTGGTTTGATGCTTCAAACAATGCATTTATTATATTGAAAATTGAATTACCTTAATAATCTTCTCTTTGTTTTTAGAATAGTTTAATATTCTCTACTTAACAGGGCCAACCACATGACGGTTGAAGCTCATTTGGCCCCTCCTCCCCACGTCACATAACTCTCAATTCCCCATACCCGATCATATAACATTAATCATTCATTCATCCATTAATAACATATAAAATTCATTCATTCATCCATTAATAACATAGAACATTCATTCATTAACATATAACATTCATTCTTTCAGTTTTTACATATTATCAAAAATATGGTTGTCATAATATGATTAAAAAAAGAAGTGGAGTATCATTTTCTAAATCATTTGTCCCCCCTTCAGTTGTTCTGCACTTTGCTCATGATCTTAATGTATGCATAGTCGTGTACTCACAACATGGATGCTGCTGCAAGGGGGGGTCTACAACAATAAAAAAGAAATGTTAAATTGATATGTTTTATTATTATTGTTACAAGTATTTCATTAATTAAAAGAATATTATAGTGGTTCTCTTTACCTGATGGGGCCACATCATGTTCCTGATCTTGTCTTATAGCCTCATGCTCAACATGTTAAACACCCTCTAAATCATGATCTGGAGTTGAAACACGAAAGGTTACATTAATTAATACACCAATTGCAATTAAATATGTTTAAAATAACATTAGAGTGGTCCTCTTTACTTGATGGGTCCACATCATGTTCTTGATCTTCTCTAGCATGATCATGCTCAACATGTTGATCATGCTCTACATGCTCTAAAGTTGAAACACAAAAGGTTACTTTAATTAATACACCAATTGCAATTAAAGATGTTTAATTGTATCAATCCATACTATGTTTTGTATAACACATGAATACATCCAATACCAGGATGCACACCATGACCTTCATCTGCAGGTTGTACTCCACTCTCACCAGGGTGCATTCCAATTTCATGTGCAGTATTATCATTGCTTGTTTGTTTAAAATAAATAGGCACATAATTACTTTATGGTGGAAATTAATATTGAATAGATTGCACAAGTATTCAATTTTAAATAAATTTTATTGAGTTTATTTACTTGCGTGTCAAATGCAGTGGAAGATTGTGTTTTCCCAGTCAAGACTCTTAGGCATTTAGCCACAACTCCATAGCCTTGCTGGAAGGCAATCTTCAGGTCCTCTTCTATGGGCGCTCTGTTGAATTCAAAGCCCTACATTTTTTCATAAGATCATGAATTTTTCTTCTATAGTGTGATAAAACCAAAATTGTTTGCAATTTATTATTTGGATGCAATATTTCATTTATTGATACTTACAATTCATGTGGCTAATTTCATATAACCACAAGAGCCAAGTTTGTGCTACCCATGCTTTTCTAGTCTTGCCTTTGTTTCATTCGATGTGTTGGGAAACCTATGAAAAGTTTGAAATACGTTAGATTATGTAAAAAGAAAGAGTAATTAGTATATAATTACATTGTCGATAGTATCACATACCTTCCTTGGCCCGGTGGTGTCTTTCCTTTTTTCTTTTCAGCCTTCTACTTTCCATATGACACCAGGTCCTTCCACTCCCTCTCCAGAATCATGGGGGGACACTCGTACTTTTTGTTCTTCTTTAAATGTGACCTATAGTGGTCCCTCACATACTTTAGATAGGTACCAACTTTCTTAAGGACATTGGTTCAGTTGAATGTTTTATCACCAAACAACACAACTAAATGGTTAATGAGCTTATCTTTTAAATCTTGATTTTGGGCATTCCACCATGTACGTATGGTGGGCCTGAAGAGCTCCAATGTAATATCACTTAGATGTTTATAAAAAACATCATTTCCTACAAAATGATCATGGGATCATTAGTCTAAAAAGAGTGATCAATAAGTAAATTTCAATTGGATTATATATAATAATAATTAAAACATTTTAAAGTACCTGGGACCTTCTCTATATTTATGGGAATGAAATCCTTGGTCACCACAAATGTGAATGACAATGTTCCCATACTAGTAATACGGGAAGATCCAGGAAATGCTACTAAAACATCACTAGTACTAGTGGCCACTGCATCCCCAAGTACATGCATGTCCTGATGCATGTTCTGGCATGTGTTCGTTGCCCGAGGGTGCCCTACCCGATGCCTACATGCTATGTGTTGCCGACATTTCAATCGACAATATAGGCATGAATGATGGGGTCAGATGATGTGATGTATGTGCAGGAAGATCAAGATGGACACTTGTACCAACCCCTACTCCCCGGGTAGCACTTGCAGTACCCTGATCATGGCCATCAACATCATGATGAGGATGCAAAAAATCCTATAAAAACAACACATATTTTAGTTCATGACATAAAAGAGTACAAAATATAAAACCATGAATGAACTTATGTTATAATTAAAGACCTCATGATATCTTACCTACAATTTTTTTGCTCTCTTAGTCAATATTTTAACCCTCTCTTATCTCATCTGTTTGAGGCACTATGCATAACAACTGAAGGATTTCTTCATTGCATTTTTTTTGGGGTCTTCCTTATCATATCAAGAGGGTTTGCTGAATATGTGATGTCATCATCACATAATAGTGACTGCACCTCCCTAGGGATGCTCTCCTCTATTGCTGGTGTATTTCCTCGATCAGTCGACTGCAATAAGAATATTAAAAAAATTATCAAAATTAACCCAATAAACTTATGAAAAAAACATAATAATAAAAAATTTTGCTCGTATCTAATTTGTACAATTACAATGAGGGAAACCTGTCGGGTAGAAGTACCTAAAGATGCATCATGATCTATGCTCTGGGAAAAAGCCTTCCCCGTACGATCAATGTCCTGCTGTGATAAAAATTAAATATAAACAAACATTACCGAAATGAAACCAATAGACTTACGAGAAAAACATAATAATAAAATGATATATTGGAGTCATTAATTGGAGGTTGGGTAAAATGGTATATAGTACATACCACCCCCATAGTAACTATGTTTTAATCTAAGCGATTCAAATTGTAATCGATTATCAACTCTTCCCCTACAGTTATTGATTTTATCACACATACGAATACACGGTTTCCCTTGCGCACCTCGAATATGCAATTGGGTTGCTTATTTGTTGACCGAGGTCATGTACTGTTTATAAACCCTACAATATTCCCTGATGCTTTTGGCCTTCTATCAATGTACATAACTAGTCCTTTATTTTGATCCTTATCTTTTAGCTATATATAATTTGCTGACAGTGATACCTACGCATACTTCGTGTATATCGAACTAGCTGCATCCAATCTTTATAACTGTAACAGGGTCCGACATACTCCATCAATTCAATAACTTGGTCATAACAGACCTTTATTCCGTCCATGCAAAATAGGCCCAAAACATGTAATGACGATGGTGATATGCGATATATCCTCTCATTGACACAAAAAATTAGTGTTTATTGGAGGAAGTTCCTTGGGTACCCATTGTTTTCGTAGATGTTTGTACCTCAAGGGAACCTCAATGTCACCTATGCTCTCATCATCATAAGAACATGGCCCCCCTTCAGCAAGAAAAAATTCCATGCGTTTATGAAATTTTCTTCTAATCTTTTGACCTCTAGTTGATCTCCCTCTTTTAGGCCTACTACATGTCTCGCTTTCCTCTTCTCTTCCTGAATTTCCCTCGCTTGAGGAAGATAGATCTGAAAAATACCTATTTGGTGGTATCTACACTCATAAGGATGTTGGATGAAGTTATTTCATGGTGATGTTATGCCAAGGTGACATTATGATTAATCTATCATTTCATCACTAGAATTTGACAGGTTATAAGGTAATCAAGTCTTGAGAGATTGCAAGTTATTGTTACTACCATCCAAATGTGTCCATCACAAATCAAATAAATGTATGAAGGAGACTGTCCCTTGCAATTAATGACTTTAAAATGTCATTATTTTACAACCTAACACAAACATGGAGTTTGGGAGATGCAGTTCACAATAGCTGAGGCTATGGAAGCCTTAAAAAACTAGACTCAGTGATGAATTTTCCTACATGAACAATGTATGGCAATGTTCCAAGGATTTTTGCATGAAAATTGAGGGGAAAAGGTAATGAATGATAATCATTATCAGTTTCATAGTCTCATAGTCTTAATCCAAGTTATTTGATTTACTAGACTTCTGCTTAACGTTTTAACTCCCAAGCTTTGTAACAAGTGTTAAATGTGACTATGGTCCACTAGTTACACAACCAAGGCCTCAAATGTATTCTCTAATTGTAATCAAAGGAATTTTAATCTTCATTCAAGTAAATAAAATTGGAGGGAAACACCACCAAGTGGTTTATTGGACACCTACATGACTAAAAATAGCAGCAAATTTACATTTAATGCAAATTTCCATTGAAATTTTCTTTAGTGTGCAAAAGAATGGTTTCACCATACATAATATTTTGGTTTAAGTTGTCTTGAAAAAGATGAATTAGAACACTAATAGACATAATTCAAGTGCATGTGTGAGGTGGTTTAGCTTTCCACTGATAAACTCCATATGTCTAAGTGGTTAACAGGGAGGGAATGTGTACTAGGACTGTTTAAGTCATCATAAGTTTATGCTTTGGCAATAAAAATTGTTTGAGTCATCTTAAATCTTCCTATGTCTAATTGCTAGGAGAATTTTGGTATGTTTTAAGGTAGGATGAGTGGTTGCATCAATGTTATAGTTCTCTATGACAAGGTTTCAACATCTTCAAATAGTGAAAGTTAGTGCTCATAGTCATTTGAAACAACAACATTTTGATTATGTATGATGGTAGGATTTGATAACTTAAAAGAATTGGCTACCCAACAAACTTAAAGTTAAAAGAAACTTTTTTAGTTTAAGGGGTTAGCACTTTCTTTCATCTTTGCATATTGGTTTGATGCTTCAAACGATGCATTTCTTATCCCACTTCTATCATATTGTATTCCCATCCCATTGCAATTGTTGACATTAAAAGTTGTCAAAATTGCAATTTTGCAAAATAATGGGTTGTTAAGTGTTTGTAAGTCAGTTATGGATGTTGGTTGAAGGTATTTAGGGTTTGAGATGATTTAAAAATCCTTCCAAGGCCCAAGAAAATGTTGTTGGAGGAGTTGATACCAAAATTTCATATCAAATACCACGTTCTTGAAGCAATTTTCTATGTTTTTACTATTTTTCTGAAGTTCTTTTGTGTTGTATGGATTTGTACAAGCTTGAATTCTCTGAGATCATTGGTGTAGATAAATATGTGTGTTCCCTTTCATTTTTATTTGTTTTAAATTGCTAAATCACTATTTTGTGGGAGAAAACAATCAAATTCAGGGACTGCCCTATTTTTCTTGTGTAAGGGTTTGAGGGCTAAATAGAAATGACATCCACCAATCCACCAATCCACCCACTATCTTGGAACTGTAACTCAGTGGATTGGTGTGAAACATGGTATGATATAGATTCATTGCATTTAGGGGTCTATTAAAGCAAGAAACTTGGCATTGAAGTGATTCCTTAGGGCTGACAGGGGCAATTTTCTTGTGAATTTGTGGTTGTTAACTCAGGGTTTGTCAATTTGATGGATATCTTGGTAGAGTCATGGTGACACTATTTGATGGTCCAATCTCTACTTCAAAACAAAAATATCTCTAACAACTCTAAGAGCTATAATGGGATGGCATTAAAGGAACCTTCATATGAAGGATCTTCTAATGAAGGACCTTTGAATTAAGGTCTTCATTTGAAGGTCCTTCATGCAAAGGTTCCTTTTATAAAGCATTTTGGACATGAAATATTTAAAATAAAAAATACCTTCATTTGAAAGTCTTGACATGGCATCATTTTTGAATGAAGGTTCTTCATTCAAAGGTCATGAAAGGACATTTGATGCAATCATATGCCTTGTTAAAGTTTTAACTTAATAGTAAGGGCATCATGAGTAGTTTGTTGGGCCCATTCAACAATCTCTGATGCAAGGATTGAATTGTCTAGAATGTATCTACTATCAAGAAAGCCAATTTGTTTACCTGTATGACTATATCTCAAGCAATAGGTTTAATTGTGATGGCAATGATATTGACAAATATTTTGTAATCTAGGTGTTGAGAAGCATAATTGGCCACCATCGTAGGAAAGATTCTTCATTCTCACTTTTAGGTGTTAAAATTTAACAATACCTTGATTGATGAAAGAACCCAAAGAGCCTTTCTCCATGGTATCCAAGTACACATAGCAGTGGTCTTCTCTTATACGGTTGGACATGATTTAAAGAACTTAGCTAGGAATTATTCATTTAACCTAAGGTTTTCTCATAATGCCATCATTGGAAAAGTATGATCAAATTCTTCTATTATGAAGAACTGGTCTATGTGCCTCTAGTAATCACTATAAATGTTTGTAAGGATAAAATGAATAATTGCATCAGGTAGGAGAGAATCAAATTTGAGTTCTTCAAAGATTATATTCCTGTATTCATAATTTTTAAGGGTTGTGTGTGGAGGAGGTTATCACTACCAAGAAGGGAGGAGACCTTTCCATGCATATGTTTGTGGTGGAGGTATTAAAGAAGAATTGTATGCCTCTATTTCCATTCATTACATCTAGCTTAGCCTAGCATATACTTGGGCTCCTTTTCCCTTATAAACTTCCATATGTTTGAGTTTATGTTATGTAAGCGTAATTCCATGCTATGTTGAAATATAAGAGGTGGAGGAGGCCAAAAGGAAATAACCCCTTTTTAGTTGTACCTTCAATTTTTTTCTTATTGTTTTATGTTTTTAGCATCTTTGTGGACATAAGATTTGAGGTAGGTCGTACAACAAAGAATAACATGTTCCCACCAATTAATTGAACCTTGAAAGTTAGTGGGACTTAATTATGAGTTCTAGATGAGAATGATGACAATGTCAATCTTTTTGGAGGAGGTGGGAGGCATTAAGCTTAACGTGGAGGATGTTGGGGGTAACTAGGTGGTCAACTAGCTAGATTGAAATGAGAACGTGAAGGATCAATAAGAAAAGGAAACTATAAGTTCAAGTTGTGCAAGATGATTGAAAGGGGAGGGATAAACATAAAGATTGGAGGAAAAATAAAGATAAAGTGGTCAAATTCACTAAGCTTGTAGAGAGGGCTAAGTCTACAATTGCTTTAGACTCATGCGATGAAGGATATGTGTGATGAAATCCTAGACCTCAACCAAGATGTGGGTAGATTATGGAAGTTTTTCCAAGACTTGAGGCTGGTCGATAAAAAATTGAAAGACTAAGCTATTTTATTTTTTATGTCTTATCTTATACCATTTTATGAGAATGGGGGTGCCAATGTACGAGAAGATCTTTGGAAACTAGGCATGAAAATTATAGGTTAAAGAGAATGGGGGTGCCAAACTTATAGTACTCATTGTCCCTTGGTCGTCGATTTTCCCTGAGTGCCCTCAACCTCATCCTCCAAACTCTTCCTCGACGTTGGTATTGACCTTGTTTTCACTCCTCCAAACTCTTCATCAACACTGGTATTGACCTTGTTTTAACTCCAAACTATTCCTTGGTGCTAGTATTGACCTTGTTTTCACTCCTCAAAACTCTTCCTCAGTGCTGGTATTGACCTTTCACTTCTCCAATTTGATGATCTACAACCTAGTTTTGTTAGGTTTTAGAGTATGTTAATTAAATTGAAAATTATGGCACCATTTAGCTAGGTTTTAATATTCTACAATATAGTTAAGTATATATTAGCTATATTTTACATAATAACTAATATAATTATTTGACTTATTATAATTATATATTATATTCTTTAAAAAAATTATTAAATACATATAAAATTATTATAATTAATAATTAATAGTAAGTATATTTTTATATAATTAATATAATAGTAATATTATATTAAATTATATATAATATAATTATAGTTATTATTATATAATAGTATATATAGGCTTTTACTTGATATTTTAGAGGATTTTACCATTACACTACAACTGGTTTACCATTAAATTTCAATTGAAACTTATTTTCCAACAACACAATAGTGGTTTCCAGGCATGGGATTTGTTTCAAGCTCAAATCTTACAATATATGTAGCCTATTAGCTAATACAAAGAGAGATAGAAACTAAAAATATAGAGAATGAGAGAAAGAGATGAACTTAGATAGATAGGGAGAGATAGAGAGAGAGCATGAGAGAGAGAAACATAAGAGATGCAAAGGAAAAGAGAGAGAGGGAAAAGAGAAACTAAATTTTGATTGGTTGTTTCATTTCAACAATCCAAGGATGGCATGTGTCCTTGGGGAGTTATGCTCAAGGTAGCATGCCATCTGATTAAAGATATGATAATTCTCTTTTAAGACCTCTTTAATGTAACCATTGCACACTTAAGGAGACAAAGATAAATAGAGGGAAGAAAATATAGAGAGAGAGGGAGATAATGAGAAACATACAAATAGAAAGGGAGAAAAAGAGATAGAGAGAGGTAGAGAGATAAAGAGATAAGGATGAATAGATAGAGATATAGGGAGGGTGATTGATATATATCTCCCTATCACACTCTATCTCTCTATATCTCCCACTATCTATGTCACTCTCTCTTCCCCCCTCTATCTATTGAGATATCTCTCCATGTCCCCCCTTTCTATCTCATTCACTCCATCTCTCCCTCTATCTCTCCTACTCTATATCTCTATCTCTATTTCTCTTTTTTATCTCCCTCTCACTACTCTCTCTATCTCTTTCTATCCATATATTTCTCTACCTCTATCATGATCTCTCTATCTATTTCACCATCCCCCTCTATCTCTCCATATCGCCCCCTTTCTATGTCTCTCCCTCTCCCTCTACATATATTGAGATATCTCTCCCTTTCTCCCCTTCTTCTTCTTTCTCTCCCTTTCTACATATCGCTCTCCCTCTCCCCCTCTTCTTTCTCTTCCTTTTCTACCTATCTATATCCCTCTCTTCTCTCTCTTCCTCTTCAACCTATCTCTCCCTCTCCCCCCTCTTCTCTATCTCTCCTCCTCTACGTATCTATATCCCTTTCTCTCCCTCACCCTCTCTATCTCTCACCCTCTCTCCCTCCCTATCCCCCCTATCCATCAACTCTCTATCTCCACCTCTCTTCCTTTCTCTTCCCATATATCTCCATTTCTCTCTCTCTTCCCATATATCTCTATCTCTCTCTCTTTCACCATCCCCCTCTATCTCTCTATATCACCCCCTTTCTATGTCTCTACCTCTCCCTTTATATATTTAGCTATCCCTCCCTCTCTCCCCTATCTTTTTCTCTCTCTCCCTTTCTATATATTGCTCTCCCTCTCCCCCTCTTCTTTCTCTCCCTTTTCTACCTATCTATGTCCCTCTCTTCTCTCTCTTCCTCTTCAACCTATCTCTCCCTCGCTCCCCTCTTCTCTATCTCCCTACCTATCTATATCCCTTTCTCTCCCTCCCTCTATCTCCCCTCTCATCTCTCACCATCTCTCCCTCCCTATCTCCCCTATCCATAGACTCTCTATCTCCACCTCTCTTCCTTTCTCTTCCCATATATCTCCATCTCTCTTTCTATTCCCATATATCTCTATCTCTCTCTTTCTCTCCCCATCTATCTCTATCTCCCCATATATTAACTAAGAATCCATGCAAGCATACAATAGTATATGTTGGTAAAACTATAATATATACAAGAAAGCAATATATGCATACAATGTCACATGTTAGTAATACAAAATACATAGAGAGACAAGTGATGATTTTTTATTTTGAACCTACTAACATGAACTCCTCTCTAACTTTTTGTAGCTCCACATAATATAATAAAAATTTATAAATTAATATAGAAAAAATTAATTATACAATGATATATAAGGGAATAATCACTTACCACCATTTGCTAATTAGGAAAAATATATGAAAGAGATGAAGAATAAGGCAACTTGTATTATTAGGAAGGATGAGATTCCTTTATATAGCATGATGTCATGTTTGAGTTTTGAAACCCTCCCATATCGTCAACGCATGTGTCTAGGCTAACCATGTCAAGTTTCACTCCATACAAGCACAAATTGAAAAAAAATCAATGTTGGCCCCATTCACATGTCACTATGCAGGGTCAACATGAGGAAACGCTAATTTTTTGGGAATGAAATAACCAAAGATATGATCTTCAATGCATGCTTCACAAGTGGGACATTTTAGTGCTATAGTAAATTTATAACAAATGGGTGGCCCTAGGAAACTCATGTAAAATATCTAAAAGTAACACTTATCTTTCTAATGTCAAGCCTTCTAAAAATAGTGTTTTATTAAACTATAAGTAGATTATTGTCACCACTCTTCATTCCACATGAAATGCCAAATGTATCAATTGTTTTGTTGCTTTTGTCAAGTTTCATTAACCAAGCTATTTAGTGGGTTGAATAAAGTTGTGTTATGACCCTAGGTCTCTTTAAAATAATTAGACAATATTAAGGAGATCAGGAAGGGGAGAAAACTAAACTCCTTCAAAATAGGGGTAGTTTTGTGTTTGTTGGTTTTCTTTGTATACTATATACTTAGTTCCTCTAGGATAAATAAGTCACTGTAGAAATTAAATATGTTTGATTATCTACCTAATATTGTTTTTTGTTTTTGAAATGGAAGAGATCTACAACTCTATAGAAATTTATATATGCTAATGGTCAAATTATTAGATTATTTAGATCATTTTCTTAGTTGTGTATCCTAACTAATATAGAGTAAGATTTTTCATTTTAATTGACTACTACATAATAGTTTATGTGTTGAAAGAATTGTTTCCATTCTTTGTAGTTTTTACATTGGAATACAAATCATATTTAATTTCACACCAATATACTTCTTTCATAGAGATATTTGTTTGATTTTTCCTTGCTATTTTCATCTTAAAATTTTAAAAAATGTATTCTATAATATAGAATTATTTTTAAATTGGGACAAAAAGGATTCTAAGAGATATATTTAATCATAAATTTTACAATCATAAGTATCATCTAATTTGTATGTTGTAACTTTAGTACTTTTAGTTAAAATAAAAATAACTTAAAGTTATATATACATATAGTTAAATTGGAAAATTTGTTTGAGTTAATTACTAAATTTGATCTAAAAATGTTCAACACTATAGATAAATTCAATTAGATATAGTTAAATTGGAGGTGTCATTTGAGTTAATAATTAAATAACGTAATAATCAATTAAAGCAATAGACATAATTTTGGATGTGTTTGAATTTAATAAATTACAAATTAAAATAGACATAAATTACTTGAAATAAGTAATTCATAACCCATCTAATCAAATCATAACCTATCAAAAAGGCAATAGGAATTTTCTAAAGAAAATAACACTTGACCCAATCATAAGTGTATGGCCTTCCTAGAAAGGAGTGATCCACCTTAGCAATAGCAAATACCCCATCCAAAATTTTCTCACATTACACAAAGCCACAATGTTCCTCCAAGATAAGCCAATCAAATCCTACCTTATGTATCCTAGTAATGAAATTGGATATGATTCTAAAAATGACATTGCGAAGGGTGATTGGTCTAAAAAATTTAAACGACTTTGAAATTATTTCACTACTACGATCAATGTGTCATGTGTCATGAAATTTCCCAAAACACAATTCATTATGATCATATGGAAATTTCTAGGAAAGCTACAATAGTTGTAACATCATGAATTAAAAACATTAAAAAGTACATCATGAATCAATTATGTAATGGCATAAAAATTAAAAACATCATGAATTAATTATGTAACCACATAAGTCAAATATAATTCTATCAATAAATCAATATCAAATAGATACTATAATCGTATAACTCATACATTTCAATGTCATTGATCTTCTTCATCCAACTCTTTGTTTGTATCATCCGATCCAGATTCAACATTGTTAGGATTGGTCATATCATCATCATCCACACAGATATCATCTTCATGAACATTAACTCCTACATCATCATGATCTAGTTCCTCTTCTTCAACATCTTCGTCAGGCACATCATCAACTAACTGTTGATCCTGATCATCATCTACATCATCTTCTAGTTCTTCGGTATCTTCTTCTTCCACCAAATTATACTTTACTGGCCTTCCTCATGGATCATGTCTAACAACAAATGACCAACCTAGTTTACCTAGAACCTCTGAGTAAAATACCTGCTCACATTGGCTTGGAAGAACATAGGGCTCATTTCCATCTCGCTCGATCGACCTTGTATTAACCATGGTAAATCCATTATCATGTTCAATAACAGTTATCTTAGGATCATTTTCATTCAATCGTAGCATGTACCAGAGGACAACAAACATAACTAATTTGAAGGACTTAAAGTCACACTCAAGTATGTCATCCAAAATCCCATAGTATCGATTTTCTGAGACTTCTGGATATATGTCGCTTCTAGATGAAACATTAGTCACCTGAAAGACTGTAGTTATCCCAGAAGCACAAGTATTCTTTGTGTCATCCAACTTTTTGATTCGAATTTTATGGCCATTGCACCACATAGCCTTGTGGTGTTTCACCCACAATATGTCAAACATGTAAAATTTATTGCAATATCATCAGTTGATAAACATATTTATTCTTGGCCAAATGTATGCAAAGAAAAAAACTCAACATATATATACATCAATATAATTGAATATAATTAAATAATATGGGTGATTAATATATTTATACGTATCTGTTTATGTCTTAAACCATATTGTAAATCAATTTCTCTTGGTGTAACATTGGAATCTCCATTATGATGAGCTTCTTTAACCAATGAAGCCACACCTTCCCATGTTAATGCGTGATCAAATTGTTGACATCGTTCAATCCATACTGTCATCCAATCAAGATTATTTGCGACGTACAAATGTAGTGCATCCCACTCTCGACCAACTGTATTAAAAAATTTTGAAATTCACAAACGACATATAATTAGTTAATTACCATGGCATACAACCTTAACTTATAATTGATCTATATTGAAGATTAATAATTAAATAAGTACAATATACATAAAAACCAAATGTAAAATATATTCTAATTAATCTCCATGACCATCTTATAATTACCTCTCACTTTCCTCAATCTACCTTTCCCCATTAGGTACTCCCCTTGAAATTTTTTAATGGAGTTGGGATCCCAAATGCGATCTACATGGATCTTTGCTACAAACTTAGGAAGATATTTAGTAATGTACACCATGGGCTGGTATACCATATATCCCTCCACCATAGAACCCTCAGGATGTGCTCTTTTTCTAACCAAAGCCTTCAAAAATTTCAAGTGCCTCTCAACTATCCACATTGACCTTGTGTGTACAAGTCCACACAATTCAATCTCCTCAACTTGGTGTATGAGGTAGTGTTCTTGTGCATTGAAAAATGTCGAAGGTAGACACTTTTGCATTTCACACATTAGATGAGGAATTTTTCTCTTCCAATAATTTATATCTTCTTTATGGATTTCTTTAGATGACAGCCATGTACAAGTGATTCAAATCACAAATATATTAACGAGATTTAACAAAAATATACAATATATTACATAACAAGTGAAACAAATGAAAATTATAAGATCTATACAATGAATTGAACAAATATCGCTACTTACCTCATGTATTTTCCAAGATCATATATAACTTGCTTGACATTGTTGTCGAAATTGTCTGGGAGAGATAGAGGTAGAACATACTACAACAATTATAAAATGATATTTTCATTATTTTTTGAAAAGTAGTAAACATAATACACTGAAAAGTACATGCATATATATATAATATACCAGAATAATTACCTTAATGAGGGTATTCCAATCATGCATTTTCATCCCTGACCCAAATTCACCTTTCTTTGTTATGATATTATTTATGTTCGCAACAAATAATTGAATGACATTTTTCATTGCGTGATTGGCTTCCTGAATGTCACTACAAATTTTAACAATTTTTTTTTTGTCATGCCTTCCATCCAATATTTTCTATAACGTTTTTGTTATATTATTTCTGATATGCATTGTATCAAACAAATGCATAATTTGTAGTTTCTCATAGTAGGGAAACCTACTAAATTGTCTAGGATAACTTTTCAGTTCTTTTGGAAGCCAACCATTAATGCCTTGACGACCTTTATGAAACATATAAGTTAAACAAATTAAAATTTGTAAACAAAACACAATATAAAAATATAAATTCCAAACATATCATATATGATAGATAAACAATTTGATCCGATATATAACCTTGACAATTAATTCTATTATATTCCAACTTCCATAGGCAAGGTGTCATTCTTCGTGGTTTTGATGTAGTCTCTTCTTTCCCATTGAAAAGATGTTTTTCAGTAGTTTGATACTTATGATTTATGTGGAGGAAGTGCCTATACTCATCAAACACCTACTTTCCTAAACTTGTTGAATGACGAGATTTCATCTTTGGACCACAAATTGGACAAGCAAATTTTTCCTTTGTTTGAAGACCTACAAGATCATATATAATTGGATTAAATATGTCAATTTTTATCATTATATATAATAAATAGATTATTTAAAAAACATACATGATATCTACTTCATAAAATTAAATATCGTTAAAGTGCAGTCGAACATTATAACATACCACAAAAATTTGTTAGCCCTGGGGCATCATGAATTGTCCATACAAGCATTACATGGAATTAAAATTGTCTTTGTCCTATTGGTCTAGAGACGTCATACATAGTGATTCCATTCCATAACTTTAGTAACTCATTGATAAGAGGCTTGATATATACATTCATATCTTTAACTTGGTACTTACCTAGTTGAATGAACTTAAACATTACATAATTGTTATAACCATTTTACTACAATATATATAAATTAATGTACATGACCATTAAATGGAAAAAATATAAGTCATTATGCAACAAATAAGACAAATGAGATGCTACTATGTTAAAGAAAATTGATGTAAAAAAATACCTAGAACAATCATTGCCAACATTATGTGCTCCCTCTTTATTGACATCCATGGAGGAATGTTATTGTTGATAACAAAAATAGGCCACACCGAGTAAATAGATCTTAGCTCTCCACATGGATTGACACTGTCTACTGCCAATGAAAGCCTGAGATTATGAGGTTCTTCTTTAAAGCGTGGCCATTTTTCCTCCATGTCCCTAAATGCAGAACCATTTGTAGGCATTCGAAGAATGTCATCTCCACTTCTATTCTGTGCATGGTAATCCATAAATTGTGCTAAGCTTTCACACCTAAATAATCATTGCATACATGGAATAATGAGAATATAACGAAGAACCTTGTGAGGCACCTTTTTTGTTAGTTGATCTGTTTGATGTCTACTGATATGACATTTCGGGCATTTTGTTGCAAATTCATGTTGTTTATGATATATAATATGATCATTGGGACATGCATCTATTGCTTGATACTCCATTCCAATATCTTTCATAATGCTAGATAAATCTCGGTATGAGTGAGGTAAAATATTTGATGGTGGTAACAAAAATTCACCAATCAATCTACAACAAAAAAATAATCTATTAATATAAAGAATATTAATGGTACATATTTCATCCTTTATTTACTAGTGATGAACTAACAACAATTAAAATAGATGAAAAAAGATGACATATATGACATACCTTAACATCTGTGAGATTGTTATGTTGGATAAACCATTTATAACCTTCATGTTCACCAGCAACAATACAACAGAGAGAAGAGTTGTTTGGGAGCCTTCATAAAGGGGCTCGTATGCCTTCTCAAGTACAGGTAAATCATGAACATCATCAAAGTCATCTCAATCATCATGATCAGTTGTGCCACTAAATGTGTCATGGATCAATGTATTTGTACCATCATCTTCAACTGTGTTTTCTGGCACATGATCATCTTCTTCCATAGGATCATTAACTTCATCTTCGATATTCACTGCTCCATGTTCCTCCACTTACAAAACCACATTCTCCAGGCTGTGATAATCCATATCATGTGCCCTAGGGAGCCCCACCTTTATAATAATTATAGACACAAATAAACCATGATCATGATCAACTGATTTATATATATATATAAAATGTTAAAATGATATAAACATTTACAAATTCAATCAATATAAAAACATATAATGAACAACTTACCAATGGATGATAATCATGCCCCCCTTCAATGTGACCATGTTGCCTATAATGTTTCTTAGCTGTGTTGATTAAAAGTCTTCTTGTCTTTAAGCCCTTGCAATTATTGCAAGGACAATAACATTTCCCATCACCCTTTCTTTTCAATCTAGCCCACAATCTAGCAAGTGTCTCTTCATTTTGTTCTGGACTAATATTATCTGACATGATTTTTCTTTACCAAGATTAAATATTTAGATCTTCAAAAAATATCAAACTCACACTCCAATAATTTTTAATCATAGACAGGTAACAAAATCTAATAATTATGATATTTTACACCAAAAGAAATTGGCATGCAACCACCCCTACAAAAGAGAATATAGTCTCAAGTTAATGACCCAAAAAAATACTTTAAAATGATAATTCTAGAAATTATTAAATTCTAATTTTACTATGATTTCCAACCATTAGACTCCTAAAATCAGGATATTGAACTTACACAACAAAATATGGAAATGAAATTCTGAGAATGCACAAGTCTAAAAATGACATCTAATGAGATGTTGCTTTAAAATACGATTTTCAAACCTAGAAGTACAAATCTAACTTCACAAATGAATTCTGGAAAAAGACAATGACTACCCTCAACCTGGTGATATCTTCTTGATTTTTTTCTGATTTTTCCAAAGAAAATCGTCCTTAATTCTCCACAAACTATTGCAAGTATAGAAAATTCGCAAGTATAGCAAAACACTGTCGCAATAAATAGTCAAGCTCACTTTAATTTATGTCAGCCACAATTTAACTTTGCATGTTCGTCAAAATTTTGATGAAAAATCAGGTTCGTCAAAATTTTGATGAATGTCGGGGATAAAATTTTAAAAAAATGAAAATTTCACATTTAATATCAACAGTACCTGACAATACATCTAATTATATAGCTTTCGTCAGAAATTTTCATTGGATTTTGCAATCAAATGAGTTAGTGACAAGCAACAAACTGTCAGACACATCTTCCACTACCACACGATCCAAAACCTAAAACCCTGGACATAACACCTCTAAACATCTCATCCATACCACACACAAAAATCTTCAACCATGAAGAAATGCAGAGCACAATGTAAAACACAACTCTATCACTGTGTACACTCTCTATTCAATTTTCTCAAAAGCACTTGGAAACCAAGTGAACCAGTTGCATTGGTAACACCTTCTCAAAACCACAACTCCTTCTCAACATGACCACACTAGAGGTTGACATCAATGATAAAACTAATGACAACATAGTGCAACAATCTCAAACATTTCAGAATTATTTCTTTCTCCCCTTTCTTCTTATGTTTTTCAAGTTTCTTTTCTCTCCCCCTTTGACAGCAATGGAAAAGGGTAACACCTACAAATTTCACTTCAAACAAAACTTGCAAACTAATTTCTCTTCCATTTACTTTAGCTCAACTACTCTCTCTCCATTTATCTCTCTACACTGCTCTCTCCATTTCTCTCTCTCCACTACACTCTCCCTCTTAGGGGCACAAGATATGCTCCCCCTGACTGCACAAATCAAAGACACTACTACCTACTCCCCCTGAGAGGTAGCCTTCATTTGTTTAGGACAAAGAATAAATCTTGAATTTCTCACCTGGATAGATGCACCAACTCAGGCATCTAATTGAAAGGAGGGGAAATAACCCCTAGCTTCTTTCTAAGGTACTCAAATGTGTCTTTTGGAAGAGCCTTTGTGAAAATTTATGTTATTTGATCCTTTGTAGGCACATACTCCAACATCACTTTATTCTCAACAACATTCTCTCTTAGAGAGTGATACCAGATAGAGATATTCTTTGTCCTTGAATGCATTACCGTATTTTTTGAAATATTGATAGAACTTGTATTATCACACAAGATAGGAATAGGTTAATCATATGATAATTTGAAATCCTTCAATTTTTTCTTCATTCACAACACCTAAGTGAAACAAGATGTTGTTACAATATATTCTACCTCTATAGTAGATAGTGACACTGAATTTTGCTTCTTACTCAACCAAGAAACCAATTTGCTTCCAAGAAATAAATAAACTCTACTTGTACTTCTTGTCATCTGTACAACCTACCCAATTTGCATCTATATAATAACTCAAAGAGAAATAAGTATCCATAGGATACCATAGACCAAAGTCCAGAGTGAATTTCAAATATTAAATATCCTTTTTACTACTACAACATGTGATTCTCTAGGATCTTCTTGAAATATTGCCATGAGACATACTACATGCATGATATCTAGTCTATTATTAGATAGATATAGCAATCCACCAATCATGGATTCATACTTTCTCTTGTATGTTTTAAGATATTCATCATTTTTTCTCAACTTACAACCAGTAACCATGGGAGTACATACTAGTTTAGAGTTCTCCATTCCAAACTTCTTTAACTTCCTTGACATACTTTTATTATGAGATGAATATACCTTTATTAGATTGAATGATTTGTAGCCCAAGGAAGAAATTAATCTCCTAAACATTGACATTTCAAACTCATTTTACATCTCTCACTACAGCAGAATAGGAAAATAGCACCAAATTTCAGTGTATTTTAGTTCATGAATTGGGCAATTTGGCTTGTGCTAAACTCGATGCAAACAGGCATGGTCATCTCGACGTTGACTTTGGCACTAAATTTTGCACTAGATGTTGCACCAGCGTTAGTGTCAGAAAATCACAACGCCCTTGTTAGCGCCTAAAATAGCACCGAGAAATAGCACCGAAAATAGCACCTTTGTTAGTGCCTAAAATAGCGTTGAGAAATAGCGTCAGAAATAACACCTAAATTAGCACCCAATTTGGCTTCTAGTTTTGCTTCTATGTCTACTTCCATTTTTGCTTCTAGTTTTGCTTCTGGTTTTGCTTCCGATTTTGCTTCCAAGTTTTCTTTCAGTTTTGCTTCCGATTTTGCTTTCGGTTTTGCTTCCAGTTTTTCCTCCAAGTTTGCTTCCAGTTTTTCCTCCAATTTTGCTTCCAATTTTGCTTCCAAGTTTGCTTCTACTTTTGTTTCCATTTTTTCTTCCAATTTTGCTTCCGGTTTTGCTTTGGGTTTTGCTTCCATGTTTGCTTTCGGTTTTGCTTCCAAGTTTGCTTCCAATTTTGCTTCTAGGTTTGCTTCTAATTTTGCTTCCATTTTTGCTTCTAGTTTTGCTTCTAGTTTTTCTTCTAAGTTTGCTTCCAAGTTTGCTTTCAATTTTGCTTCCAGTTTTTCTTCCACGTTTTATTTTGGTTTTTCTTCCAATTTTGCTTCCAAGATTGCTTCTAGTTTGCTTCTAGTTTGGTTTCCATTGTTGCTTCCTTTTTTTCTTCTATAATGCTTCTTATTTTGCTTCCATTTATTAATTTAATATGTTTTATTTCAATTTAATTAGTTAAATATATCATGCCTCTTAAATAAATCATATGATTATAGACTAAGTAATTTAATTATTTAACTCATATGATTAAATAACAAGATAATTTTTTTTGGGTCGGTAACACAAAATTTTTGTATTGCTTGTAAATATAAAAAAGTACATCTATTGTTTAGTGTCATTACCCACCAAAATTCCATAGCAAATGACAAAAACCAGAGGCACCTTAATGTGCAGAGTAAAACATTAAATAAACCCTGTAACCTCTGTAACTGTTTACCAATAAAATCCTTACAAAAAATAACCACCATTAATAGTGTTCAGAGTTACATGCTTTAATACAACAAAAGAGGAGGGAGAATTCAAAATCAGACACAAACAAACACAACCAGTCTTAACGAGCTCCACCTGGACCCAATGACTTCTTCTTCTGCCGCTTCCTCAACTTCTTCTAGCGCTTCCTTTTTGCTTCCAATCCCTGCATCTCCGCCTTTGCTTGTGCCAGAACTTCTTCAACCTCCATGAGTTCAATGAAGAGTTTGAACACTTTCCATCCTAAACGCACTTCCTCATGGCAACGAGCTTTGTATTTTCCTTTGGGCCAATGAATAAAGGGTTTGAACCCCAGTCTCCCATGGAGCTCCTCAATTTCATCATCTACCAGTCCTTTAGAATAATCTAAACCTACACCCGGAACTGCCCATTCAAGAATAGACTCCATGCCTACCAGAAAATCTTCATGCACAATTTTTTGCATCACCATCCTCACCATTTCCACTAGTTCACCTAAATCCAAGCCCCATGTCACAATTAATGAGAAAACGTCCATGTTGGTTCGGTATCTATGTTTCATAGAGCCAAAATCCCTGGCACAAATCATTTTTGTACACTATACTAGCCACTCATTGTCAACAAGGAAAAGGCCCTGCAGTCATTTTCCGAATGCCTCTCCATAAAATGAGCCCAAAGATCTTCGTGACCAGAAGGTGAAATTGGTTTCCATTTCTCCTAACAACCAGCACCGCCACCACCAAAGTTTTTTTCATAGTTTTTCTCAACCCTTTCCAAGTTCAATTAACACATCTTAATCGAGGGCTTGCATTTAACACCATCTTGGATTTCCCACACTGCTATTAATGAAGTACTACTTCACCACCACCCACCACCCCTACCTTCACTTGTCATGTCAAACCTACTCTACTCACTTTCCACCTTGTTCATTTAAGGCGTTGTCCTCTAAAATCCTCCAACCTGAATTCCCCCATTTCACCAAAATTTAAAGCCCATTTAGATAAGACATTCGCTTCCACATTACCACCTCTTTTAATGTGGCTCACTGCAAAACTTTCGAAAGAGCTTAACACTTCTCTGATTTGTTCAATTACATTCTGGAGGTGCTAAGAATTAATTTTACCTTTCATCACTGCCTGAACTATTATTGTAACATGATCATCATCTATAATTAAAACAAGTGAGTCAAATATCTATAATTTAATTGAATTTTACAACATCCATCCTGAGCAGTAAATTAAAATCATCATACGTAATAAATATCCACCAAAAATCATTGACCACTTTTAATATATATAAATTGACAAGTCAATACTGATAAGATCATCATCATATATAACTAAAATAGGTGAAAGTCAAATATTCTAGTACATCAAAAACATGTCAAAATGATACATGTCCAATAGTAGACATAAGTGAAAATGATACATGTACAAATGATATAAATAAAATTGATAAATTTTGTAACTCAAACTAATACAAGTCAAGATGATACATGTCCAAATGATATAGTGAAAATGATACATGTCAATATGATACAACTCAATAATATAGTATTGTAGGCTGTGAAAATGATACATATGATAGTAACCATGAAAAGAGTCATCATAACGATATATCAGCAATGATCCATTATGCAGTCTATATGATCATGAATGTCACTGTTTACCACCACCAACTGTCTCATCATCATCATCACCATCGTGATCATCATCATCATCATCGTCATCATCGTCGTCATCATCATTGTCATTGGCCTGTCTTCTACATTTGCGTCATCATCATCCTCTGCCATGTAATCTGTACCAGCAGTAACCAATATTTTTTGGATCTATATCATGTTGAGGATCATCTTGATCTTTTGAAGACCCGTGTTCTACAAAAAAAAAATGAGCATGATAAGTTATTATTTATTTCATGCAATAATTTATTTTTTCGTTATATATCTAATATTACAACATATGAGATGAAACCATAATCATATTACATCATATCAAAGTGCACATACCATAATAAAATTTCAAAAATGTTACAACTAATACTGGTGACTTAGGAAAAACTTTAGCTCTCAAAAACAAAGCCAATTAGGCTGGCAGACTTGTGGATCGGCCACATTTGGTGGAAGAGGAAGAAAGATGACTAGAACTATGGAGGCCCACCATAATGGATTTCAATATTCAATCATGAGAGCAGAAGAGAGAGCTGATATCATGTATCAAAACATTAAGCATGCATTTTTCCAGCTAGTGGAGAAGGAGATGATTACTTTGCTTCATTTTCATTTGCATAACCACATCATGGCGTGGGAACCAAGAAGACCAAGGATGTCCAATTTTATGTGGAGGTAATGGATGTGGTCCAAACTTTAGGAGGGGTAAGAAGGTCAATGTATGATCCTAATGAAATTGAGGAAGAACAACAAGAGAGGGTTAGGAAAAATAAAATCAATACAGAGTTTCAAGGATTTTTCAAGCGAGTAAGAGAGATATGGGAGCAGCCTCATCTAAAATATTTTGAACTAGAGTTTGATATACCACTTAGACAGCCTTTTTTTCATGGAGTTCCTTTCAAAGCCTTTTCTTTTATTGTTCCTATGGTAAATTGTTTGGTAGAGTTGGTGGAATTACCTTTCTTAGTAATCACTATTAGTGAGATTGAGATTGTTAACTTTGAGAGAGTATGAATTGGGAAAAAGGCATTTGATGATGCAGGAGGATCCTTGGGTCATGGCAATCTTGCATCACCCAAAACTATTTTCATTCTAGTTTGTCTTTGTTTTAGTTTTTGTTCAGTTCAAGTTGGTAGATTTGGTGATTCTTCATGTTCACTTGCTAGACCTTGTGGATCTAAGTTTACATCTTTGACATGTTCATTTTCCTTATTCCAATATTTGAGCATGGTTGGTTCATTTTTTAACAAGTTATCACTTTCAGATTATGTGGTAGTTTCTTGAACTGGCATCAGAATAATGTTCTTATCTAACAACTAGTTTGATCACTTGTGGATCATTTTTGTATCTTGCGGACCTTGATGGTGTGATTCAAATTGTTCTATGGAGTATCCCCAACCTTGATTTAGCTCCACACTTCATCTTATGCATTCACTAAGGAGTAATTCAAATTTGAGGCTGACCTATTCATGTGCATGTTATATTTTTTTTCATTGGAGAATGTAATGATCTTTTGGGCTGACAAAGATGTTTCTGGATCTGTGAATGTGTATAATGCATTGTAATTGATCATTAGAAGGTAGTAGTAAGAAGTAAATAGTGAAGATTAGAGTTAGAGATTAGAGAAAATAAGAGTTTCTTTGTATGATTTTCACTCACATGAAGGAGCATGTAAGAAGAGGGTAATTTGAGCATGTTGTAATCAGGCCTGTGAGCCGAGTCTGTAAGCCCATATGTTGCCAACTATTTGTAATTGAATTTTTAGATAATAAGAATATTTGAATTGGTTTTTGTTCCCATTTTCTATGTTGCTTCCATTGTGTGACTCTTGTTGCATGGTCCAGACTATTCTCTTTGAGGACCCTCTAATGGTGGTTGCATCAGATGGTATCAGAGCATAAGGTTGCGAACCTTAAGTGGGTTGTGGTCCTTGTGGTATTCCTTGGGTGAACAAATCGTTGATTTGAGGCAGGTTGTAAGTGCATTCAATAGATCGCTGAGAGAGAGGCAATTGAAACCTTGTAGTCAGATCACCGAGCTGAGGCAGTTGCACCGAGTAGGGGAGAGATGCCACTGAGAAGGATGAACCCTAAAATAATGGAGCAGATGATGGAGGACTTTAAAAATGAGATGAGGAATGAGATCCAAAACCTCTTGGGTGGTTTGAGGAGAAACCCTGAACCGGAGGATGAATATGGAGAACCTGCAGAAGAACTTGAGACTGAAGAGGCTAAAGGGCTGACAGATGAGAGAGAGGATAGATTGCTAAGAGCAGTGGCACAAGTAAGTAAAATTCATAGGGTGGAGGTTTCTAACTTCTCTAGCACATTAAATCCAGAAGACTTGATAGACTAGATAGGAGAGTTGGAAGACTATTTTGAGCTTGAGGATATTAGAGACCCATTGACGGTTAGGTTAGCACAAACTCAGTTGAAAGGACATGCTGCTTTATGGTGGAAAGAGTTGCAGAAAGGTAGAATAGAGAATGGTGAAACAAGGATCACTTGGTGGAGGCAGATGGTTGTAGGCTGAAGGCTAAGTTTATTCCAAAAGACTATGATTTGGAATTGTTCAAAAAGTTGCAGAACCTAAAGTAGGACATGAGTGTGAAGGAGTATACTGAGGAATTTTACAAAATGACAATCAGATCTAGGCACTGAAAGATGAATAGGGAGACGGTGGCAAGATATGTAAATGGCCTTAGATTTAACATTCAGGATGAGATGAGTATGTTGAGAATTTCCACAGTTGAAGATGCTTACCAATATGATTTTAAGGCTGAAGATAAAGTGAAGAAAAGATAGAAGAATAATCCCAGAGAGAAAGAAAAGCATATAAACAATAGCAAGGAGAATTAGACAAGTGAAGAAGAATCAAGATCTAAGTGGAGTAAAGAATCAGATCAGAGGGTACAAAGGAGAGGAAATCATAGAAAGGAATTCTTAGGTAAATGTTTCAAGTGTGGAGAGACTAAACATCGATCTTTTGAGTGTCCCGAGGGATCAAGTAAAGGAACTGGTAAAAATAATTGTATGGCACATGAGGAGTAGGTAACTGAAGAAGTAAATGGGATAGAACCAGAGCAGGGAGAATCCCTTATACTTAGGAGAGTCTTGATGAGGTAGAGTAGGGAAGAGGTTGACACTTCACAGACGAGGAATATTTTTCAGACTGTGTGAAAATTAGGAGGTAAGTATTGTAAAGTTATTGTGGACACTGGAAGTACTGATAACTTGGTATCTTATGAGATGGTGGAGAAACTTGGTTTGAGGAGGTTTCCACATCCTTTTCCTTATAGGATAAGTTGGTTACAAGATGATCATGTAATTTAGGAGGTGAAAGAACAGTGTTGGGTGAACTTTAATATTGGACCTTTCAAAGATGAAGTTTTGTGTGATGTTTTGTCTATGAGTGCTTGTCATGTTTTTTTGGGTAGACCTTGGCATTTTTATAGAGGAGCTAAATATGATTGCAGAAGGAATCTGATTACTATAGAGAAGAATGGACAAAAGTTTACTTTGGCTTCCTTAAAGAATAAGCAGGAGGAAGTGAGGAACTTGAGTCTTGTGAAGAGTTGAAGAGTTGAGAAGTGAGATGCAGAGGTCGTATTGGAGGATGGCATGGATTTGGAGAAGAACCATGTGGCTAAATCTGAAAGAGAGATAGAATCGAAAGAATGTAAAGGAAGAATTGTGCAGCAAAAGACTTGGGTTGCAGATAAAATGGCAGATAAAAGGGAGTCTGGTAGAAAAGGTAGATCAAATAGGTGGAAGAAGGTGAGTGGTGGTAAATTTCCCTTACTACCTTGTGTAGGAATGAGGTAGGGGGAGGAAGGTAAAGAGAAGGAGTTGCAACATCTGATAGAGGAAGGACGAGAGGTTAGGGGGAAGAGAAGTGCAGACAGAGAAGATATTTGGATCAAGAATGAGCATGGGATCTACATCCTAAATCCAGTTTGATGTTCATGATTTCCTCTCATGGAACATATTTTCTCACTAGGGGTGTCTAATGTAGGAGCATCCTTGGGTCGCAGAAATCTTGCATCACCAAAAAATATTTTCATTCCAGATTTTCTTTGTTTCAGTTTATGTTCAGTTCAAGTTGGTAGATCTGGTGATTCTTCATGTTCACTCGCTATACCTTATGGATCTAAGTTTACATCGTTGACATGTTCATTTTCCTTATTCAAAGATTTGAGCATGATTGGTTCATTTTCCGACAAGTTATCACTTATGGATTATGTGGCAGTTTCTTAAACTGACACTAGAATAATGTTCTTATCTAACGGCTAGTTTGATTGCTTGTGGATCATTTATGTATCTTGTAGACCTTGATGGTGTGATTCGAATTGTTATATGGAGTGTCTCTGACCTTAATTTAGGTCCACACTTCATCTTATGCATTCACCGAGTTGTGATTCAAATTTGAGGTCAACCTATTCATGCACATGTTATATTTTCTTTCATTGGAGAATGTAATGATCTTTGGGGCTGACATGGATATTTATAGATCTGCAAATGTGTATAAATCATTGTAATTGATCATTAGAAGGTAGTAGTAAGAAGTAAGTAGTGAACATTAGAGTTAGAGATTAGAGAAAATAAGAGTTTCTTTGTATGATTTTCGCTCACATGAAGGAGCATGTAAGAAGAGGGTAATTTGAGCATGTTGTAATCAGGCCTACAAGCCAAGTCTATAAGCCCGAATGTTGAAGGTTGTTTGTAATTGAATTTTTGGATAATAAGAATGTTTGAATTGGTTTTTGTTCCCATTTTTTGTGTTGATTTTGTTGTGTGACTCTTACTGCATGGTCCAGACTGTTCTCTTTGAGGACCCTCTGACCGTGGCTACATCATTTGAAATGGCTATTATTTTCAAGACTTCAAGAGGGATGTGCTCCGCATTGACACAATTCCTCAATCTTCACTTGATGGCATCAAGGTATGGCTAAAATCCATGGATATAAATTATTATGAAAGAAAAATGAACTTGAACTGGCGGCCAATTTTGAAGAGTATTACTAATGATCCAGATAATTTTTTTGAAGATGGTGGTTGGGAATTTTTGAATATGGAAGCTAGTGATTCTGATTCTGATAATTCAGAAGGGTCAAATCAAGGATATGAACCCTCTGATGCAGAAGAGGAATCATAATCAGATTTCATGTAGCCACCATCAAGAGTGTTACAAGCCAACAAGATGGAGGGAATTCTTATATAAGGATAATTTTCAATGTTATAGGTACCGAATTTACTGCCAACTACAATGGCAACATTGAAATTCCATTGAAGTATTTATGTTAAGGAAATTTCATTTAGCTACAAGGATTCAAATCACATCAACCATGTGGTACAAACAATTAAATCCTAGAGATGATCTGTAACAATGAAAGAGTCTAAAAAGGAAAAGAGAGCTACACTAGTGACTCAGGAGAAACTTTAGCTTTCAAAAACAAAATCAATTAGGCTGGTAGACATGTGGATCATGCCAACATTTGGTGGAAGAGGATGAAAGATGACTGGAACTCTGGAGGCCCACCATACTTTATTTTAGTATTCAACCATGAGAGTAGAAGAGAGAGTTGATATCATGTATCAAAACATTAAGCATGCATTCTTCTAGCCAGCGGAGAAGGAGATGATTACTTTGCTTCATTTTCATTTGCATAACCATATCATGACATGAGAACCAAGAAGACCAAGGATGTCCCATTTTATGTGGAGGTAATGGATGTGGTCCAAACTTTAGGAGGGGCAAGAAGGTCAATGTATGATCCTAATGAAATTGAGGAAGAACAGGGACAGGAAAAAAAATCAATACAGAGTTTCAAGAATTTTTCAAGCGAGTAAGAGAGCTATGGGAGCAACCTCATCTAAAATATTTTGAACTAGAGTTTGATATACCATTTAGATAGCTTGGTTTTCATGGAGTTCCTTTCAAAGCCTCTGCTTTTATTGTTCCTATGGTAAACTATTTGGTAGAGTTGGTGGAATTGCCTTTCTTAGTAATCACTATTAGTGAGATTGAGATTGTTAACCTTGAGAGAGTATGACTTGGGAAAACCATTTGATATGGATATTATTTTCAAGACTTCAAGAGGGATGTACTTTGCATTGATGCCATTCCTCAATCTTCACTTGATAGCATCAAGGAATGGTTGAAATCCATGGATATAAAGTATTATGAAAGCAGAATGAACTTGAACTAGTGGCCAATTTTGAAGAGTATTATTGATGATCCAGATAAATTTTTTGAAGATGGTGGTTGGGAATTTATGAATATGGAAGCTAGTGATTCTGATTCTGATAATTCAGAAGGGTCAGATCAAGGATATGAACCCTCTGATCTAGAAGAGGAATCATAATCAGATTTCATGCAGCCACCATCAAGAGTGGTACAAGCCAACAAGATGGAGGGAATTCTTATATAAGGATAATTTTCAATGTTGCAGGTACCGACTTTAATGCCAACAACAATGGCAACATTGAAATTCCCTAGCAATATTTATGTTAAGGAAATTTCCTTTAGATGCAAGAATTAAAAGCACATCAACCATGTGGTACAAATGATTAAATCCTAGAGATGATTTGTAGCAATGAAAGAGTCTGAAAAGGGAAAGAGAGCTACACTATTGTCTCAGGAGAAACTTCAGGTTTCAAAAACAAATTCAATTAGGCTAGAAGATGTGTGGATCATGCCAACATTTGGTGGAAGAGGACAAAAGATGACTGGAACTCTGGAGGCCCACCATAATAGATTTTGGTATTCAACCATGAGAGTAGAAGAGAGAGATGATATCATTTATCAAAACATTAAGCATGCATTCTTCCAGCCAACGGAGAAGGAGATGATTACTTTGCTTCATTTTCATTTGCATAACCATATCACAGTGTGGGAACCAACAAGACCAAGGATGTCTAATTTTATGTGGAGGTAATGGATGTGGTCCAAACTTTAGGAGGGGAAAGAAGGTCAATGCATGATCCTGATGAAATTGAGGAAGAACAACAAGAGAGGGACAGGAAAAAGAATCAATATAGAGTTTCAAGGATTTGTCAAGCGAGTAAGAGAGCTATGGGTGCAGCCTCATCTAAAATATTTTGAACTAGAGTTTGATATACCATTTAGAGAGCTTGGTTTTCACGGAGTTCCTTTGAAATCCTTTGCTTTTATTGTTCCTACGGTAAACTATTTGGCAGTGTTAGAAACAAGATATGAAATGCAAACTAGAAAATCCTTCCATAGAAGAGAAAAATAGAAAAAGCAGAGATATTGCAAAAAGATGTGCAACATAATATTATTCAGGAATTCAATAATTACAAGATATGATTTTCTTTATAAAAGAAAAGATGCATAACCCTAATCTCATCTTGAGCAACAAGATACCTCAATAAGATAAGGATTAGAATAATAAGCCTAGGAATTAAAATACTACCTAAGTAAAGTTATGCAAGTGTAATTAAATATTAATTACACTAACACCCCCCCATAAGTGCAACTTAGGGAGACTAAAAAAGCATGCACCTACAAACTAAGATGAATGCAAGAAAGCATGAATGGGTCTCGGAAACAAGGCCTGATCAGGTACCCAAGTACAAATGCAATAATGAGGTAGAGAAGGAAAACCCAGTGGGACAAAACCCCCCTACAATGAGATGACTGCTGCAAAGAAGCACTGGAAGAACACTGTGGAGTAACACTGGAACCACAATCTGACAAGCAAGGAAAGATACTTTCATCTACAAATGAAACCAAATCATAATCATAATAATGTGACAGCAGACCCAATGCCATAGAACACTGGAAAACTCACAAACTGGAACAACCCTGGAATTTGTGAAGCAACAATAGATGAAATGATGACATAATCTGGAAACCATGTATCTCGATGCCGATGCCAAACTGTGACTAAAAATATTCCATAGGAATAAGTACCATGAAGACTCAGGAACATTAAACATAAAAACATGGCCCTCAAACTGAGAAGGATTTGAACCAATGCAGATCAAGAAACATAAAATCTCAATCTAAAGTGTGAACTGATGAATCCGATATGTGTGAAGCTAGAGAAAGAATGTGGCCAAAAGAAACTAAGAAACCAGATAACCCATGCAAGTTGTCAACAAATCAAGATGAATATGGAGATCAAAGTGCATGCACACTCTAATCAGATTATTATGCAAGAAACCCCCCTGATGGAACTTTATCTCAGTTCATTTATTACAATAATCCAATGACTGTAAAAGGAGATAATACAAACATGCATAAACATAAAATAAAAATAGACCTCATATTTTTGTAGCAGACTGAACCAGATTTCCAACGCCGCAAGAATGATGAAAAAGGATCACCGAGTCAAAATATATGCCTTCCGGAGTGAAAGTAACAACATCTTAGTTCAAAGAAATGCAAAATAAATATGGAGAAAAATATAGTAAAAATACCTATACCACTGTATTTGCATCAGAATTAGCTTTCCAATGGTATTTCGTTTGCGAAAAATGGAGATCGTATGCAAAAAATACGCCCAATTTAGTGAAAGTTGCTCCAGAAGGCCCAATAAGGCATGTAGGGCCCCCAGGGGGCTAAAAAAAATTGGCCTCTGGTCCTGTGCACGACCAAGGGCTTGTAGTCTGGGGGTTGGGGCAGAGCCCCTGGTCCTCCATGGGACCGATGGTTTTGCAGAGGGGGTTGGGCGCATAGCACCCGATCCCCTATGTGACCGGCAATGTGCGCAATGGAGCCCGCAGGGGCTGGCCCTGGCCGGCGGAGGAGATGGGCGGCACCACCGGTGGCGGTGGCGGACTGGTGGCCACCCGGTCGCAAGCTGAATTTGCATTGGAGGCACTAGAACACACTTCAAAAAACACATTTGTTCTATTTTTTTTAAATTTTCATGCATCGAACTGCGTGCTGGGGAGGTCATACGGCCCCCTCGACAATTTTTTTTGCCTTTCAGACCAACATCACCAAAATTGATGAAAAAAAGGGTGATCTTAGGGTTTTTGGCCACTGCGAACGTCATGGTGGCCTCCTTTTTTCCCAAATTGCTCTGAAAAATTGGCTACCCTAGAACTTGCAAAAACTCTCCCAGCTTGAAACCCTCATGGATCTGGCAAACGATGACCAAAATCTACAAAATAAAAGCCAATCCTAACTTTTTCCAGTGCTCCAAATCCAATGGTGAACCCTGATCTGATCCAAAACACCTCATAGATGAACTCAAGGCATGATACCCTCGAGGAATCTCGAACGAACCCTGCAATGATTTTCTCAAAAATCTGAGAAGGGGTTGCAAATCAAGGCTCTGATACCATGTTAGAAACCAAGATGTGAAATGCAAACTAGAAAATCCTTCCACAGAAGAGAAAAACTGAAAAAGCATCTAGATATTGCAAAAAGATGTGCAACATAATATTATTTAGGAATTCAATAATTACAAGATATGATTTTCTTTATAAAAGAAAAGATGCATAACCATAATCTTATCTTGAGCAACAAGATAGCTCAATAAGATAAGGATTAGAATAATAAACCTAGGAATTAAAATATTACCTAAGTAAAGTTATGCAAGTGTAATTAAATATTAATTACACTAATAGGTAGAGTTGGTGGAATTACCTTTCTTAGTAATCACTATTAGTGAGATTGAGATTGTTAACCTTCAAAGAGTATGAATTGGGCAAAAGGAATTTGATATGGCTATTATTTTCAAAGACTTCAAGTGGGATGTACTCCGTATTGACGCCACTCCTCAATCTTCCCTTGATGGCATCAAGGAATGTTGAACTCCATGGATATAAAGTATTATGAAAGCAAAATGAACTTGATCTAGTGGCCAATTTTGAAGAGTATTACTGATGATCCAAATAATTTTTTTGAAGATGGTGGTTCAAAATTTTTGAATATGGAAGCTAGTGATTCTGATTCTAATAATTGAGAAGAGTGAGATCAAGGATATGAACCCTCTAATGTAGAAGAGGAATCATAATCAGATTTCATGTAGCCACCTTCAAGAGTGTTACAAGCCAAAAAGATGGAGGGAATTCTTATATAAGGATAATTTTCAATGTTGCAGTTATTGGCTTTAATTCCAACTACAATGGCAACATTGAAATTCCCCAAAAGTATTTATGTTAAGGAATTTTCCTTTAGATGCAAGGATTCAAAGCACATCAACCATGTGGTATAGATGATTAAATCTAAAAGATGATTCGTAGCAATGAAAGAGTCTGAAAAGGTAGAGAGAGCTACACTAGTGACTCAGGAGAAACTTCATCTTTCAAAAAAAAAGTCAATTAGGTTGGAAGACATGCGGATTAGACCAGCATTTGGTGGATAAGGAAGAAAGATGACTAGAACTTTGGAGGCCCACCATACTAGATTTCGGTATTCAACCATGAGAGTAGAAGATAGAGCTAATATCATGTATCAAAACATTAAGCATGCATTCTTCCAGCCAGCAAAGAAGGAGATGATTACTTTGCTTCATTTTCATTTGCATAACCATATCATGGCGTGGGAACCAAGAAGACCAAGGATTTCTAGTTTTATGTGGAGGTAATGGATGTGGTTAAAAACTTTAGGAGGGGCAAGAAGTTCAATGTATGATCCTGATGAAATTGAGGAAGAAAAGCAAGAGAGGGTCAGGAAAAAAAATCAATATAGAGTTTCAAGGATTTGTCAAGCAAGTAAGAGAGATATGGGAGTGGCCTCATCTAAAATATTTTGAACTAGAGTTTGATATACCATTTAGAGAGCTTGGTTTTTATGGAGTTCCTTTCAAAGCCTCTCCTTTTATTGTTCCTACGGTAAACTATTTGGTAGAGTTGGTGGAATTACCTTTCTTACTAATCGCTATTAGTGAGATTGAGATTGTTAACCTTGAGAGAGCAGGACTTGGGAAAAAGGAATATTATATGGCTATTGTTTTCAAAGACTTCAAGTGGGATATACTCTGCATGTACGCCATTCCTCAATCTTTGCTTGATGGCATTGATGAGCCTAGTTTTTGGTCCAATTTTGGGTAGAATATATAGTTTATTTGCTAGTAAATGTCATGGACTTTAATGTTAAATGTGGATAATTTCATAATATTTCCCTCAAACCATTGACATTGGACTTAATCCTATCTCAGCAAGATTTAATGACATTTGGCATATTATGTGGATTGTTAATGAATGTTCCTTAAGGTGGTTATAGATGTGTAGTTATTATGCATACTGACTTTGCCATGCATATTTAATATGCTAAGTTGAGGAAGACACTGCCAGCTGGGCATGCACCATAACGTCCAGCAAAGGAATCACTCCAAGTCAAAGGAGGCCGATGGTAAAAGATTCTCCATGCAACTAAATGTAACTGCCTTGTAATGGACTTTAATGATTGAGCATGCATAGGCATTACTGTTGTGTTGAATCTATGGTTTGGACCTGCATGTCTAACCAGATTCCATGCACGCATAACCACCATCGCTCCATTTTCTCTATTTTCCCTAAATGGCGTCCCCCCAGTCGTGGAGTTAATTACCTTGTTTAGCTGTTAGTATAAATAATGATATGATGCTCCTTCTTCAATAGGTTGCAAGATTTGATATTGTACTTGCACTCTCTAGTTTTCAGTAATACAGATACACTACTCTTTTGTACTCATGATTTATAGTGAATAAAATGAAATTCTGAGTTCAAGCATCTGAGTTCTCATTAGTTTTAGAGGATACTTATCTAAGGGGGGCCACTTGGTGAGTAATTTGTCTTCTTAGTTTAGCATTAGTTTAGTATTACTTGCTATTTAGTACTTAGTTAGAAGTCTGGCATCGACTGTTTCTGTAGCCACTAGAATTCCATTCTGTGACTATTCCTATAGCCAAAGCAGATAGAGTAGTCTCCTATTTGTTGCTTATATTTTAATTCTTGTTATGAATTTTAGCTTAGCATAGTCATTGATTGATGTTCAACATTTGTCTCATTCCTTTTCAAGCAATTTACTTTTAGTATTGTGTGTTCCTTAGCTATAGAATGAAATGGCTACTTTGAGTTCCTAGTGCACATACTGTACTAACTCATTTCAAGTTCACGCCTTTGAGTTGACAAGTTAAATGCACCTTCATGATGATTGAAATAGCTATTCAGGTTAGATGTCCAATCTCTGAATCATGGTTGTAAAGACTTAGCTATTAAAGTCATTATAGAAGGCCAACATTTTTAGTGCCGTTGTCGAGGATGGTGTCAAACTAGGGAGTATTTTGGAGTCTTTGGTAGTTTTTCTTCTTGTAGTGTTTCTAGAAGTTGTTCTTAGTATATCCTCATTTAGGAAGTAATGACCCCCCTTATGCTTTACCAATTCTTTGTGTGGGCTGACCGATAGTGAGTGATACTGCATGCATAGAGGAAGGAGAAGGGATTCTTATGGGATATTCCTTCCTAACAATCCTAATCCATTCTAGCTAGTTGAATATTAGAATCTACTAGAAGAAGAAGAAGATACACACCCCTTTGTTGATGCATATCCTGATCTGACTAGTTCTAAAGTATCATCTAAAGATCAAAATCAGCCTGAGAACCCCTTTTGCTTTCGAACCACATCAAGTAGGCATGGGTGATGCAAATGGGAATAGACCTAACCAACCATCTTTTCCTTTCCCCATTACCCATCAGAATGAAGTTGATAGCATCAAGAACATTCTTGCCTCAGCACTCCCAAAGTCTTATGAACTTGTCACAAAAGATCCTGATACCTTTTTATTTGAGTTTGACATACTTTGCAGGAGTTATGATTATACTATTGATGCCCATAGGCTTAAGCTATTTCCTACAACTTTGAAAGAGGCTTCGTTAAGATGGTTCATGAGCCTAGGAAGAGATACTGTGAAAGCCTAGGAAGACATGAAAACAAAATTCCTTGAGAAATACAAAGAATATTGCAGGGGCAGTGACATGAGAGGAGGTGACATTTTCAGGATGCATCAAAAGGAAGATGAGAGCCTGGAAGATTACATTGCAAGGTTTCTATTTTTCCTACAAAAATCTCCACACCATACACTTAATGAAGACTCAGAAAAGTTGTTTTTCCTAAGAGGAATCAATGATAGCTGCACTAATGCCTTGGACCTCATGGGAGGAGGAGATATCTCCCAAGTTCCTTGGGAGGATATCAAGAAAATATGCCAGAACTACTCTAGTGTAGCTTCAAAGAAAGGGAGAGATTACCAATCTTCCATGGGTAAGTCAACTACTAGTGGAGTTTCAAGAATGGAGATTACTCATTTGCTGGCAGACTTCAAGCAAGATATTATAAATAATCTAGCTACTAAGCTCGATGCACTTTAGGCCAAGAAGAAGCAAGGGGAAGCAGAGGCAATGTTGATAGAGTATTGCCCCCACTGTAGACAAAAGAAGGACTGTAGATGCAAGATGATAGATAATCTTGAAACCAAGTAGATTCCACCTGAGTTCAAGCCAATCCAGATTGAAGAAGACCAAGTCTACTATGTTGCATAAAGGAAGCCTTGGGCTCCAAGACAAGGTATGCCACTAGATCCACTATCCTATGCTGGGCCATATTTTAATTACTATTCATCTAGTAACCAATGGCATCCATCATATCCATCTAGTTATGGAGGATATCCACCAAATACTTGGAGTAACCCTCCAAATTCTTGGCCCAATCATCAGATTTCTCCACCCCAGTGGCAACAACCTCAGGGGAATTGGCAGCCACCTCTAGGAAATTGGCAGCAAACAAATCAATGGAGAGGAGGACATCAATGTCCTACCCAAACAACCAATTACATACAACCACCTTCTCAGCCCCAATAGCCTGCTATAATGCCTCCACCTACTAACCCAAGCTCAAATGCACCTAAACCTACTCAGCTACCAGTCCAACCCACATGCAATCCAAATAACAAACCACAACAGTAGCCTGCATACTATGTTGATTCAAATCAATTCCCTACATATGTTGTGAGTGTAAGTGAAATCCACTTGCATTCAAGAACTACTCTACCAGGCCCTTCCAAGCCCATTATCACTGAGCTTCCTGTGGAAGAGGAAGAGAAACCTCTGAATGATCCCATTTAGCCAAGTGTATCTAAGAATCATGAACCAGTCCAAGTCAAGCAAACTGAACAAGAACCACCATTTCCTCAGAGATTGGAAGTTTCTATGAAGAAGGAAGAAAAGGAGGATACAACTTTTGATATCTTGGATTAGTTGAAGCATATATGTGTCCAGATACCTCTATTTCAGGCCATAAAGGATGTTCCAATCTACGAAAAGGAAATCAAGGAAGCATGTTTAAAGAAGCCAGGTAGGAAAAAGAAGAACCCAACTACAGTTCATGTGGTGGGACAGCTAGTTGACATCAAGCTGGGAAAAGTGACTATTCCTAAGTATAATGACCCAGATAGTCTTGTGGTAGCAATTGTTATAAACAGGGTCCAAGTAAAGAATGCTCTGATTGATTTAGGGGCAACAATAAATGTAATGACCAAAGACATCCTACAGTAATTAAATATCACAAACATGAGATCTACTCCTACTATCCTACAACTTGTTGATAGCTCTAATATTAAGCCTGATGGTGTAGTGGAGGATCTTGTGGTAGTTCTAGACTCCTGGGAGTACCCAACAGACTTTATGATTCTTTCTCCTAAAGCTACACTAGGCGGGTATCCCATCATTCTTGGAAGACCTTGGTTAGCAACTGCAAATGCATACATTGGATGTCAGTTAGGTGACATGACCATTTCAAATGGCAGGAGCACTATAAAATTTTTTCTCTATCCACCTGTTCATCCATCTCATGATGAAGATAATCCCATATGGCCACAAGTTGGTGAAGAGGCCGATGAATTTAACTCTGTGGCACAACTTATGATGCTAGCTAGTAGAATATCCTTCATGCAGCTCCAAGATGAGGATGAAGTATTGGCTAACATCATTCAGAACCATTGTGAAGTGGAGGAAGCATCATCTTCTTATTCTACTACTCCAGTCAAGACACTTCCTATAGACGTTCTTCCTACAACCACTATTCTTGCGGACGTTCTTCCTGCAGCCACTCTTCCTGTAGCAACAGGTATGTCCCATACATTGATTCCATATGAACTAAAGGTACCATGTGTTAATGAAGTAGCCACATGATAGAGTTAACTACACAAGTACAAGTGTCAGAAGGAAAATATCTAAATGTTAATAGTAAATTAAATGAAGAACAACAATTGTTATTGACAAACCTATTAAGGGCCAATCAGCATGCATTTTCATGGGATTATCATGATATGAAGGGATTGGATCCTAAACTTTGTACACATGTAATTTACATCAAAGATGATTGCACCCCAGTACGACAGCTACAAAGAATAATTAACCATGCACTAAGAGAGATTGTGAAAGGAGAACTACAGAAATTACTAGATGCAGGATTTATCTACCCCATTTTAGATAGTCAGTGGGTGTCTCCATTAGTGATTGTTCCCAAGAAAGGAGGGAAATGGTGAGTTTGTGTTGATTATAGGGAACTTAATGCTTCCACCAAGAAGGACCACTTTCCTTTACCCTTCATTGATCAAGTTTTGGATACACTTGCAGGAAAGCAATACTTTTCTTTTCTAGATGGATTCAGTGGCTACAACTAGATCCAAATTGCACCAAAGGACCAAGAGAAGACCACATTTACCTGTCCATGGGGGACCTATGCCTATTCAGTGCTCCCATTTTGCTTATGCAATGCACCTGCAAATTTTCAAAGGACAGTCATTAGCATATTCTCAGACATTCCTCATGATTGCATGTAAATTTATATGGATGACTTTACCACTTATGGTGTTGATTTTAATCAAGCATTGGAAAATTTTAGGAGAGTCCTACAAAGATGTGAAGATAAAAACTTGTCCTTAAATAGTGAAAAGTGCTTCATGATGATGCAAGAAGGTGTAGTTCTTGGCCACTACATCTCCAATAAGAGAATTCAAGTAGATCCTACAAAGATTGAGGTAATTACAAATCTTACCACACCTGTAAAACAAAAGGATGTTAAGAGTTTCTTGGGTCATGCAGGATATTATAGGGATTTCATCAAGTATTTCAGTAAGGTAGCAACACAATTGTACACTCTTCTCACTAAAGATGCTGAATTTCAGTGGACTGAAGCCTATGACAAGGCATTTTCTGACTTGAAGGCAACTTTGACTTATACTCCTATACTCAAAGCACCTAACTGGGAACTTCCTTTCCACATCCATATTGATGCATCAGATTATTCCATAGGAGTAGTCTTAGGAAATAAAGGAGCTATTGAAAATGCTATTTACTTTGTTAGAAAAAATTTACAAGGAGTTGAATTCAATTATATAATGACAGAGAAAGAAATGTTGGCAGTAATCTATGCACTAAACAAATTCAAAAATTACATAACAGGCTACCAAATCTTTGTGCACACTGATAATGCAACCATTATATATCTCATGAATAAACCTTTGATCATAGGTAGATTGGCAAGATGGTTATTGTTGATGCAGGAGTTTGATATAACCATTGTGGATAAGCCAGGGAAGACCAATGTTGTTGCAGAATTTCTTTCAAGGCTAACTACATCAGAAGACAATCAACCCATAGATGACTCTTTCCTTGATGATCATCTATTCTCTCTCAGTGTACAAACACCTGGGTATGTTGACATAGCCAATTATTTGGTCACAGTTAGAGTTCCTTCTCACTTCTCTCCAAAGAAGAAAAGGGCACTCATTGAATTTTTTTTTGCTTTCTCTTGGATTGCTGGATGTTTGTTTTATACTAGACCAGACCATGTAATGAGTAGATGTGTGAGAGAAGATGAGACATATGACATTTTGCATGCATGTCACAATGAATTGTGTAGAAGAAACTTTGTAGCCAAGAGAAAAACAATGAAGGTTTTGAACACAGGATATTACTAGCCAACACTCCACAAGGATGCAGGAATGTATACCAAAAAATGTGATAGATGTCAAAGAATGGGAAAACCAACCAGATCTAATGAGATTCCATTGTTCCCTCAAGTAGTAATCACTCCCTTTGACAAATGGGGATTGGATTTTGTGGGACCCATTGACCCTCCATCAAATGGTAAGTCCTACATATTGGTATGCATTGATTATGTGACAAAATGGGTAGAAGTTAACGCCATGAATCATGCGAGAGATGACAAGGTTGCATAATTTATTTATGAGGATATTTTCACAAGATATGGAGTCCAAAGAGAAATAGTGACTGATCAAGAGGCACAATTCACATCAACCCTTGTTGCAACACTAGTTAATGAGTATAACATAAGGCACAAGAAGTCTACTCCTTATCACCCATAGGCTAATGGCCAAGTTGAGGTGACTAATAGAGAAATTGAAGCCATTCTGACTAAAACGGTAGCTATTCATAGAAATGGTTGGGAAAATAGATTACTAGAAGTTGTTTGGGCATATAGGACAACCTAGAAAACAAATACAAGCTTCACCCCATTTGAGTTGTATGGAAAGACATCTATGATGCCAGTTGAATTTGAATATAAGACTCTGCAGACTGTAGTAGATTTGGGGATGGATATTTTTGAGGCATAGAGAGAAAGAATCATGTAGCTAAATGCTTTGGATGAAATAAGTAGAGCAGCCTTGCATCATACAAAAGTAGTGTAGAATTCGAGAATCAAGTGGCATGAAAAATTTATCAAGGAAGATAATTTCCAACTAGAAGATTGGGCCCTAGTCTATGACTCAAGATACCATGACAATACAAGAAAATTGTAGACAAGGTGACTAGGACCATATGAAGTTGATGAGGTCTTTCCTAATGGAGCTATTCAGCTTACTACCATTGACCCTGTCAGGTTCAAATTACTTGTCA
Source organism: Sequoia sempervirens (assembly GCA_007258455.2). Taxonomy (NCBI): domain Eukaryota; kingdom Viridiplantae; phylum Streptophyta; class Pinopsida; order Cupressales; family Cupressaceae; genus Sequoia; species Sequoia sempervirens. The sequence continues at coordinate 70,567,210 of VDFB02047397.1, read as the reverse complement.
ATGGTCATCACCTTAGATTATATCACAAGCCAACTTCCAAAGAAGATTTCCTGCAACAATTCACCCAACACTCAGCACCTAAGCTTCCTGTAGCCGAAGGAAATGGACCTAGTGTCCCTCCTTTTGGCTAATTAAGGTACATAATTCTCATAATAAAGACTTTCACTTATATGGAAGTCCATTTCTTCATTCATCCGCCCATTCACCCATCCATCACCACCTTTCTCTCTCTTCCATCACTTCATTCCACCTCACCTCATTCCACTTCATTTTCATTAATTGCTCAATTTATTCCCTAAAATACGAGCGGTACTTTCTCCATAATTTTTGCAATGAATCTTCCACACATTCAGGTATGTGTGCATTAATTGCTATCTTTAATCATCTTTTAAGTGCATTTGTTTAATCACTATACATTAGTATAGACATTTACATAAAATTCCATCATTCTCTGTCAAATCACCACTCCCATCTCACATGTGTGGAAACATGTCCAAATTTAGGTTGGAGGGATGGGAAAGAAAAATATACAAATATATTTCCCATGTGTCAATTTATGCTAGGCTACATCAGAAAATTTAAAATGAGTCGATTTGAAATTTCAGTGAGAGGAAGACTTGCATGTGTGTAGTGACATTAACTGCAACCACCATTTTTTCCCATCATAATTCCCCTTTATCACTCCTTTTCTTGCAATTATTGACCCTGTCATAATCTTGAGTTTCAGGTAAAAAGGTGAAACAAAGGAAATAAAATTCAGTCAATATTGGCACTGAAAATTTAGCAGGTACTATAGGAAAGTGAGCTTGATTTTCATACGAGAATTGCAAGAAAGAAGTTGCAGCGCATTTGTTTGATTGCAGAAAATAGGAGGTGGGTTAATTCAAAATGAACCCATGGTGCATGATTTTTTATTGTAGGATGCACAATTCCTAGCTGAATTTAGAAACTGTGGATGGTTAGATTACTTCCTAAAGCTGGATGGCTTTGATGAAAGCATTGCTCTTGAATTCGCCCAGACATTTTCTGAAGGAAAAGCCACAGTAAAAGGGTTCAAAGTTGTGGCAATTGAGGAAAGAATTGTAGAGGTCACAAGGTTACCAGCTGATGGTAAAAATTACCCTGCCTCCAGAGACACTAGATCAGCCAAGGCTGAATTTATAGAGTCGAACGACCCCCCATTAAGCATTGATAAATAGGGTACAAAGAGAATTTCTCTACCCAAACCATGGAAGGAGATAGCCGTTTATGTGATCAAATACATCACTTGTGAGGGTCACTTGTCAAATTTGCATTTCATGCACTTCAAGCTTTTGAATCACATGAGGCATGGAAGGAGGATGAATGTGCCTAACGTGTTATACAATCTTCTCTCAATCATGGTGGTCGTGACCCAAAAAGCTAGGGATAATTTTGTTTCCCACCATTGTCTGATTAAATTGCTGGTTGAAAATTCTTTGCATGATGTATTTGGAATGACTTGGGAAGAATTTATAAATGTTGATCAAATTAGACCTGAGCAATTGCAACCTAGGGTCTTACCTCAACCCCGTAGGTCTAGTAGGAGATTGAGCATGGCTGAAGCCACTCTTGGTGCTTCAACCTTTGGTGTTGGCTCTAATGTGAATCCTCCTACAATAGAAGAAACCATAGAAATTAGTTCTTTTGAAACAGAGCACTCAGAAAAAGAAAGCTCTTCATTAGATTATGATGAGGACATTCTACTTGAAACCCTGATGAAAAATAGGGCACAACAAAGAAAAGTAGAAATAAAAAAAGGGAAAGCTAGAACATAGCCTGTAGAAAGAAAGGTGCCAAGTTCTAAAAAGAGGAAGGATAACACTATTCATCCTGTAGCCAAAGGAAAATGTGAGAAACCTCCTAGGAAATCAAGACTAGCTGGGCCTACGATTGGTACACCTCCACAGGAAAGCCCTAAGCCTAGTGAGACATCACATGAGGACCCTAAAGCTCCAATGGGATAGGAGAATGTCGAATAAGAAGACATATTCAGGGAAGTAGTGAATATAACAGTAGCCGATCTTGCTAACATTGTAGAAGAGTTTGAGGAAAATTGAGATTTCCTACAGCATGAGCAAGAAGTCTTGCAACAAAAAGTCCTGCAGTAATAGCTAAAACTGGAGCAAGATTTTCTACAGCCACAACAAAAAAAAGAATGAGAGTCCCTGCAACAAGAAGCGAAAGAAGAAATAGTGCCCTTGCAGCCAGAGACTACTGGATAGCCTGAGTCCATGCAGATAGTTCCATATGAGGAGCTACCATCAACAAAAATACTAGTAGGAATTCATAATTCTCCTAATTTTATAGTCCATGCAGCAATATTGAGTTTATGGAAAGAAATACAAAGAAGGGAGGAAGAATGGAAAAAGGAAAAATAGAAATTGAAGAAGGAAATTCAAAAGAGGGATGAGGAGATTGAAGATAAAGATGTAGAAATTGCCAACCTAAAGCAGAGGGTGGATGATATGGAACCTTTGACACCATATATTTTGGAATGTAGGACCCCTCCTAGGGTCTATGCTCTACTCCTGAAAGAGAAATACCTTTGTTTTAAGCTGTCAAAGATTGCCTCGGGTTTGAATCCTTCTATTGACACCCCTATTGAATTTTTCAATGCTTATAGGATTTCCTCCCTTGAAATGAAGAATTTGTTGTGTAAGTTTTATTTACATAACTATGTTGTAACTCAAGACCAAGATTGGAATCCGCTATTGTATGTTGGAGATGTCCAATTGAGGGAATTCATGTCTTGGGTACAAAATGAGATTAGTTGGGGACCACAACATGGAGCTTATAAGCAATTGGAGTTTAATATCCCTCTACCTGTTAGGGGCGAATCAAGCTACCCAAGGGATATTTACAGAGAATGGTACATAATGCTTCTCAGGCTTAGTTATGGCAACAAGATTATACCTTGGATTGAGGCAGTTTACAGTGCGTATGAGGTAAAGATAGCAGCAAAGGAGGAAACTATGAGAAGATTTCTATCACAAAGATGGAATAGTCTAACTGATGAGCTGAAATAGGTTGAGCCTCATTCCATCCACAATTATGCTGCAACACTAAAAAGGATTAATATAAATATTCATATTGGGAGAACATAGGGGTGATCTTGGCTTCCCCTGACTTTCCAGCCACCCATGCTCATGTGGCCTATGCCAAACTTCAGATTCTACCAGTATGACATTGTTGTAGAAAAGAAGAGATGGAACCGATTTAACATATTGGGAGGATTATATTGGGATCCTAATTCACGCACTGCAGCCACTGATGTTGGACAACTATCAGTTGCAAACTTTAGAGCTTTGACCAAGTAGAATAACAACCCTTCCCCTGTTTAAGGACCAACAAAATGTTAGGTTGGGGGGAGTGATGAGCAGTGATAATTTTAAGAAACCCCCCTCAAAAAATGATATAAAATCTTGGTGAATCTTTCTTTTTTTTGGGAAAAAATATAAATTTCTATTGGAAAATCTTTCTCTTTTTTTTTTGAAAAAATATTAATTTATTGGCAATTTTTTTGCATCTATAAAATTTTGTTGAAAATATTGGCGAATCTTAGAAAATAATAGGAAAATTATTGAATTATAATGAAAAATCCTTCAAATCTAAAAATATAATTCTTATAGAAATTTAGGGGCCCGAGGGTGGAAATTATCGATGGGTTTAAGGGTAGGCTATGATATTTACTTTTCACCATTGATTTAAAATATAATATAACAACCCTTAGTGAATTCTATGAGGTGAAATGTACCTATGATCTATAATGCTCATGGGGCCAAAAAATGCTTTTGGATCATTGATATTAAAAGATCAACAATCTAAAATCTATTTCACACCCCATAAGAATTACAAATCACGTGTATATTTGACCTCAAAAAATATAATGAGGGTCGTTATATTATATTAAAAATCAATTGGAAACTAAATATTAGAAATATGGCCCTAAATCAACTAATAATTATGACACTCTTGGCGAATTAATATAGATTCTATTATAACTTATAAAATTTAGGCGAATTTTATCTAATCATGTATTGAATATTGTGGCGAATTTTTGAGTTAAAACCTATAGTAAAATAAATTCTTTGGTGATTTATATAAGACTAAAATAAAATTTTGTAAAAATGTAGTGATTCAAGTCATGTTAATGCTCAAAATATTAGCCGATTTTCATTTCCCAAATTTCAACTATTAGACAATTGGCGAATATTAGCCACTAAAAAAATCACTGGTGATGAGCCTAGTTTTTGGTCCAATTTTGGGTAGAATCTATAGTTTATTTTCTAGTAGATGTCATGGACTTTAATGTTAAATGTGGGTATTTTCGTAATGTTTCCCTCAAACCATTGACATTCGACTTAATCCTATCTCTGCAAGCTTTAATGAAATTTGCCATATTATGTGGATTATCTATATTGATTTTGCATGTGGTTAATGAATGTTCCTTAAGGTGGTTATAGATGTGTAGTTATTATGTGTACTGACTTTTCCATGCATATTTAATATGCTAAGTTGAGGAAGACACCACCAGTTGGGCATGCACCATAACGTCCACCAAAGGAATCGCTCCAAGTCAAAGGAGGCCGACGGTAAAAATTCTCCATGCAACTGAATGTAACCGCCTTGTAGTGGACTTTAATGATCAAGCATGCACAGGTGTTACTATTGTGCTAAATCTATGTTTGGACTTGCATGTCTGACCAGATTCCATGCACACGTAACTGCCATGGCTCCATTTTTTATGTTTTCTCTAAATGGCATCCTCCCAGTCATGGAGTTGACTGTCTCGTTTAGTTGTTAGTATAAATAATGATCTGATGCTCCTTCTTCAAGAGGTTGCATGATTTGATATTGTACTTGCACTTTCCATTTTTTAGTAATATAGATACACTACTCTTTTGTACTCATGATTTACATTGAATAAAATAAAGTTATGAGTTTGAGCATTTGAGTTCTCATTAGTTTTAGAGGATACTTATCCAAGGGGCTCCACTTGGTGAGTAATTAATCTTCTTAGTTTAGCAATAGTTTAGTATTACTGGCTATTTAGTACTTAGTTAGAAGTCTGGCACCGATTGTTCCTACAGCCACTAGAATTCCATTATGTGACTGTTCCTGCAGCCAAAGCAGACAGAGTAGTCTCTTGTCTATTGCTCAGATTTTTATTTTTGTTATGCATTTCAACTTAGCATAGTCGTTGATTGATGTTTAGCATTTGTCTCATTCCTTTTAGAGAAATTTAATTTTAGTATCGTGTGTTCCTTAGCTATAGAATGAAATGGATACTTTGAGTTCCTAGTGCACATATTGTGTTGAGCCATTTCAAGTTCATGTCCCTGGGTTGACAAGTTAAATGCACCTTCATGATGATTGCAATAGTTATTCAGGTTAGATGTCTAATCTCTAAATTATGGTTGTAAAGGATTAGTTATTAAGGTCATTATAGGAGGCCAACAGACATCAAGGAATGGTTGAACTCCATGGAAATAAAGTATTATGAAAGCAGAATGAACTTGAACTAGCAGCCAATTTTGAAGAGTATTACTGATGATCCAGATAAATTTATTGAAGATGTTGGTTGGGAATTTTTGAATATGGAAGCTAGTGATTCTGATTCTGATAATTCAGAAGAGTCAGATCAAGGATAGAAACCCTTTGATGTAGAAGAGGAATCAAAATCAGATTTCATGTAGCCACCATCAAGAGTGTTACAAGCCAATTAACAAGATGAAGGGAATTCTTATATAAGGATAATTTTTAATGTTGCAGTGACCGACTTTAATTCCAACTACAATGGCAACATTGAAATTCCCTAGCAGTATTTATGTTAAGGAAATTTCCTTTAGATGCAAGGTTTCAAAGCACATCAACCATGTGGTACAAATGGTTAAATCCTAGAGATGATCTGTAGCAATGAAAGAGTCTAAAAAGGTAGAGAGAGCTACATTGGTGACTCATGAGAAACTTCAGCTTTCAAAAACAAAGTTAATTAGGCTAGCAGACATTTGGATCAAGCCAACATTTGGTGGAAGAGGAAGAAAGATGACTGGAGCTCTGGAGACCCACCATAGTGGATTTTGGTATTCAACCATGAGAGCAGAAGAGAGAGCTGATATCATGTATCAAAACATTAAGCATGCATTCTTCCAGCCTACGGAGAAGGATATGATTACTTTGCTTCATTTTCATTTGCATAACCATGTCATGGTGTGGGAACCAAGAAGACCAAGGATGTCCAGTTTTATGTGGAGGTAATGGATGTGGTCTAAAATTTAGGAGGGGCAAGAAGGTCAATGTATGATACTGATGAAATTGAGGAATAACAACAAGAGAGGGACAGGAAAAATAAAATCAATATAGAGTTTCAAGGATTGGTCAAGCAAGTAAGAGAGCTATGGGAGTAGCCTCATCTAAAATATTTTGAACTAGAGTTTGATATACCATTTAGAGAGTTTTGTTTTCATGGAGTTCCTTTCAAAGCCTCTACTTTTATTGTTCCTTCGGTAAACTATTTGGTAGAGTTGGTGGAATTTCCTTTCTCAGTAATCACTATTAGTGAGATTGAGATTGTTAACCTTGAGAGTGTAGGAATTGGGAAAAAGGAATTTGATATGGCTATTATTTTCAAAGAATTTAAGCGGGATGTACTCTGCATGTACGCTATTCCTCAATCTTCACTTGATGGCATCAAGGAATGGCTGAACTCCATGGATATAAAGTATTATGAAAGTAGAATGAACTTGAACTGGCAGCCAATTTTGAAGAGTATTACTGATGATCCAGATAAATTTATTGAAGATGGTGGTTGGGAATTTATGAATATGGAAGCTAGTGATTCAAATTTTGATAATTGAGAAGAGTCAGATCAAGGTTATGAACCCTCTAATGTAGAAGAGGAATCAAAATCAGACGACGAAGGTTCAAAAGATGAATCTCTTTTGGAGTTAGAGGAGGAAGAAGAAGAATATTTTGAAGAGGACGAAGGTAAAACATGGGATGAATTAGAAGCCGAAGCCAAAAATGGAGATAAGGAAAAAGGAGATGAGTCTCATAGTGAAGAGGAAAGGAAGAAACGAAAGGTAAAAGCTATAGGGAAGTCTTGGGCACTTGATATAAGAGATTCAAGAGGAATGCCCACCAAGAGGCATAAATTCAGATGAATTGAGTTCATCTACACCCTTCTACTATTATTCATGCACATTAATGATCATCTTGTTATCATAAGATTTGAGCTCTATTTACTCATCCTATGCATCAATAAACGACTCAACATAAGAGATGCAAATTGACATATTAACACAACAATATCCAACTAAGTTATTGAAAATCAACTATTGATACCTCGTTCTCCATCCAGATTACAAAATCATTCCACTTTTTGTTTTGTAACATATTATTTTCAAATTGCTTTGGATGGTGGCCATATTTCTCCTCCTGTCAAAACATGGCACATGCACTAGTTAAACTAATTAATATGCAATCATTTACTTTTACCAACGAAATAAAAAAAATATATCATTTAACATATTAAATATACTTACAAATGTATAGATCAAGGCCTGTAAACCTTTCTGGCCACTGCGATGCTTGGCCAAAGTTTCTCAAGCCTATCCTTGGAGGCCTTGTCCTGAAATATATACTAATTCAATTTAACTATGCACAAATAAAATTTAAATATCATTTAATAAATTAGATATATCTTATGAGAAAATTCAAATACCTACGTACTCTCCTCATTGGAATTCCTCCGTGCATCAGACTTCTCATATGCTTTTACAAGCTCTCTCCATACTTTCACACTTACATCAGTTGGCCTCTTTTTCTATCTTAGCTCAAGAGGAACTTTTTTTATCTTCTTTGTTTGGTTGCATTGAAATCTCTTGCAGTTTTTAGGCATTCATAGCTTTATCTTCTTTATAGACCAACCTATGCCAAAATCAGTCTCCATGTCATGGATAACTACTTTTTTCAGGTGCATGGATATCTTTGAGAATGGAAAATGTAGATGGTCGTTGAACCATTGAAGGCATGATTCCCTCAACCTATTCACAAATGTTTTCCCAGCATCCATCATTCGGACTTCCCCTAAAACCACCTCATATTCTATCTTCGTATTGTAGCTACCAATGCAAGATTGAAAACATGGCATGGTGGAAGAAGTCTATGTCCCAGGAGTGGAAGTCTCTGCTCCCTATTCCACATTCTTAGACTTTAATTTCACTGATTTCCTCCTAGATATTTTGCTCGATCTAGGACTGGTTTGGGAATCAATTGATTCCCTTTTACACAATTGATTTGTTTGCAATGTTTGAGGGGCATTAATAGATTTTTTTTCTATATATTCGGAAAGTGTTGTCCAGTCCACATTAACCAATTTGCTCACTGCCTCTACCCCCAATATGGAAGCTAATTCCTCTTTATCTTTGTCAGTCTCATGTCCCTATATTTATATATTTATTTATTTTAAAAAAAAAATTATATTTCTTCTTTTAAATTTACAAATAAAAAACTAAAAAGTAAAATTCAAATAAATAATGGAAACATTTACAAATCTATAAATTGGCAATGAATTACCTCATTGTGGCTAGAGTTTGCTGAAAATGCTCACTTCCCTTCATTGCTTGACATTTTGAGGTGACCTAGTGAAAATTATTTCTGTCCAGTCTGTGCAGGAAAATGAAGTACACACTGTTAGGTATGAAATTTTTCATCTAGTTTGTGGTATGAATTTTTTTTTGTGGACCAATATGTTCACTAGGTTTTCTTACTATTGATAACCTAGGGAAAATATGTTCACTCGGTTTTCTTAGTGTTGATAACCTTATCATAAAAACTCTTTCATAATGAAATCTTGCATGAATTTTTCATGCATCGGTGACTATGGCGTGACTGGGAAAAACCAAGCGGTTTATGTGTTTATTTTCAGTAGTGACCAACCCAATTCCCATATTTTCCAAGCAGTTCACTATTTCCTTGATACCCAAGTTAGGGAAAGAATACGAAGGCATCCTCACTTCATGCTATAATATTTTGAGCCAAAGCTCAAATGGTGAGGGTAAAATTTTTTGTTGGTTTCTCAAAGGTTTTACAATTTATAATGATGGGACAATTTAGAGGTTGCCTGGACTGGTTAGGCCATGAACCAGTAAAAAATAATGAATTCAAATGCAATACAAAGAGCAGTAAACAATCATGAAACCAACCAAGAAAAAAAATTGTAACCTTACCTATGGTGTCACAAATTAAATCGAATTTACCATCAGTTGTTGGTAGTGCCCTGCTCTCTTCCTTCACATGACATTTTTTCTCTTTTTTGTCATCTAATTTCTTCCTTCATGTGGGAAAGTTTTAAATTTTTTTATTTTGATTCATTAGTCGACGCTTTAGTCGACGTTAGTTAACGCCAAATTTAGTGCCAAATTTTGGTCGTTAATGTAATCTATTTGGGATGTATAAGGCAACATCAAGTGTGCCTAATTTAGCACCTATCATTGCTATATAGTGACTATTTTCATTTTTGTGTATCACAGGATCTATATTGTTGGAAATAATTCCAACTCCTGCCTTTTTTTGTGACCACCATTGTCCTATGGCTCCTTCATTAGCTCGGTGTGGTAGAGAAGTTTTTACCACAGTCTTGTGAGTTGCTTCATCCTTCTTGGTGGTGGCAGCACAAGAGTCATCCTTTTTTTCCTAGCGGTGTTGTGGTGACTCCCACAGTCCTGCAAGTCTTCTACAATTGGTGTACGATGACCACCATTGTTCCATGGCTCATTTATCAACTCGGTGTGATAGAGCGGTTTTTACTGCGGTCCTGCAAGTTGCTTTTTCCTTCTCGGTGGTAGTGCGGTGAAAGCTTTTGTGGTGTCATTTCTATTCATAGAGGATGCCATGGAGAGAGGACGTAGACTATGTAGAAATACTAAATCACTGAGAGGAAAGTGGGTGGAAATAGATGAGACAACAAAATCTGTAGATACAATAGAGGTAAGAAGAGAAAACAACCTCAACCAAAGGAGGAAGGTGTTTATGAATTCACAAATGCTACAACGTAGAGAAGATAAAGTCATTTTTTTGTCCATGAGGCCTCTGAGGTCAAACTTATTGGTTGAAAATGTATAGGAATGGTCATTAAATGTGATTCTATGATCAAGGAAAAAGTTTGAAAATTAGGATACCCAAAACATGATATCAATATGTCAAATATATGACTAAAGTGAGGTTTTGTGTTGGATAGCATATTCGTTGAAATGATATAATTGGTGTACTAAACATTATTTACTATGTTGTTTATTAAAGGGGCGAGATGAGGCCATGGAAACAAATCATGTCATATCAAATGAGAACACAACAGATGAAGTGGGACATTAGGTACTCAAATTCTGACTTAACTTAGGAAAAAATGATTTGATGGCATTTTGTGAGACGTCAATCTTTTTTCATAGTATTATTGAAATTTATAATGTATTATCCAATCTTGATATAAATTAATGCATGTTGTTGATTATTTTAGATGGAGATTGGAGCAAATGTAGAGCCTAAGTGTTCAACTAGCAAAAGAACAAGATATGTACATGGGCGTAGACCTAAAACTATTAAATCACATAGACAATAGTGGGTGGAAGAGGATATGACAATGGATACTGTAGACACAAAAAATGATTGCACTGAAGAAGAGGTAGGTCAGGACTATAGTACATGGGATGAATAGTTTTAGAAAATTGTTGTTTGTGGATGTTCTATATGTTTTGGAAATGAAAAATTCAAATGAGCGATTGTACAAAGAAATTACATATATGATGAGCTTCCAGTCGGTAGTATGCCTCCCACAATCAATTCAAATCCAATAGGAATTGTGGTGAGGAATTTTCCAATTTGATATAAATAACATGTATACTTCGTTTAAATATTGTTTTATATTATTTAAATAACCTTTTTTTTTAATGGATACTTGTAGGATAAAGTTCTTTTTTTAAAGTTTCCTAGATCACCAACTTCCAGCCTAGAGGGAAATGATCATTTATCAAATGATACATCTAACAAAAATATTTTCCAATATACCAGCTCGAAAGATGAGGAATTGACGAAAACAAGTAACAAAACAAGAACAGGTGTGAAGATGCATAATTTTCTTAAAGACAAGGGGAATGTGGACTACATACCCTATGAGAATGAATGTGATGGAGATGATGACTTTCCCCTGAGTTTGAGATCAATTTACAAAGATACATTTGATCGTCGACTATATTGCGCTTGGCCTAGTGATCAACAACTACCTAGAGTGTACGAGGTGTTTCAAATTTGGGGATACAACTACATGATAAAACCCTCCAATATTCATGGAGTAAATCTAGGCCTCTTTATTGTCTAAAATGTACATGTGGGATCCAAACATAGAAACAATTTAGAACAAACCACTAGGAGATTAATGCCATATTAGGGTCCATCATATTACAATGGTGAATGGAGAAGGCTAGCAGAATATAAGCCTAGCATGTTAGCATATTGTCTAAATTTGAATATGTATACACATCATCTCCAATTGGAAAGTGGAAAATAAATGAATAGAGGTCATCTTATGTATATAGATGAACGTGCATACACACACAAAAATATTGCAGGATTTATAAATAGTAGTAAGGGAAGGGACCCTACTGTAAGACCAAATTGTCAATTTGTTGAGGTTATAAATGATAAAGATGGAGATATGGAAAGAGAGGTTGATAGATTGATAATGTTTGAGGCTATTATGGACCTTACCATTTGGGATGAGTTATTGATTAATTACCCCTTATTAAAACATACTCTTGTGTGAAAGAAGAGGGAAGAACAAGGTCTCCCTAAGGATGTTCTTAAGGGAAGAAAACCAAAGAATAATAAATGAGTGTGGACTGATGATTTATAAACTATGTTGTAAAAATTATGTTTTATAGAAATTATTGTATAAAAAAGGTAGTCTATAAAATAATGTTCCATTATTCAATTGATGTATATATGTTCATACAATTTATATAATGTCTAATATATGTATGTCGTTCATGTGCAGGTATTTTTCTATGAAGATATTTTGGACCTAAAATGGATATTTTTCTTACATTATGATCCAAGATTAAGGCATGTATTTGACGATGCATTAGTGTATACTGAGCAAAATAATGATGCACAACAAAATGAGAGAGAGGGATTAGAGAACATCAAAGAAATTGACATCCATGATGATGTTGAAGATGGTTATGTTCAGGCACAAGAAGACAAGAATCCATAGTTAGATGATGTTATGGAAGGAAACAATATGGATGGTATAGAAAATGATGATCCAAATACACCTGGTAACAATATAGATGGTCTACAGTCAAATTTCAATGATGATGAAGATGATCTAGGTCAAGATGATGATGATGATGATAATATTAAATACTTCAAAGAACATATGAACATTGACAATGATACACTGGATGACATTGTAGCATACAATAATGTTAATGACCAAGACTTCTAAATTTTCAGAATTATTTGAAATCCATGTTTAAAAAAGGATGATTCTTATGGCCTAAACTTTGAAATGCTTCAGTAATATTATGTTGTACTTGGACAATTGAAAACCTATTTTATTCTCCTAGAAAGCTTTTTTATTTTCCATTATAATTCTAGACCAAACAACATTTGTGGGGATGGCCTTTTACACCAATCTTAATTTGTATGAAGTTCACGAACTTGTTGTCAAGTAGTAAATTCCTTTCGTAGACAGGAAATGTAAAGGCTTCATTTAAGAAAAGATAAGTAGTCTCTTTCTAAGGGTAATCCACATGCAAAAAGTAACAAGCACATAAAAACACAATTGTACAGTAGAAAATTAGATTCAATCAGTTATGTCTTATTTTTCTTGCACACTTGTCTGAAATACATAGGGTATTCACCATACATTTCCCTTAACAAAGAAAACATGTGCTTTCATTTATTTTTATTGTATATCTCAGAAGTGAAATTATTGTTACATAATGATTCACTGAGAAAATAATATATACAAAAAAATGCAAAGAAAATGTTTGAAATTTAACATGCAACCTACTGTGTTGTGCTAAAAGGAATCAAGATTATCTGGAACAAGAAATAAAAATAAAATTTTGATGATTGTACTTAAAAGTGAACAGGATATGAAAAGTGTGGACATGATGGTGCTGAAATTGAAAACCCTGATTTTGATGATATTATTGTTTTATGTCATTCGAGATAAAGAGCAAATACAATTTTATATAAATAGAAAATGAAGATTTGAAACTAGTAAACTGAAAATGTAAACACTGTAATATTTTTTCTTAAACAATAATTCACATACTCACTTACAAAAAAGGGTGAAGCATTTTTTATTCAAACTGTGTTTTATTTAATAGACATAATAGTAAAATAATATTTACAAGTATTAGAATATATGCATTGTTTCATAGAAAATAAGGAATGTTTCATAGAATATACAAGTACAAGAATATATCATCATCATCATATCCTTAATTAATACCTATTGCAATGTCCTTAAATTGTTCAATCTTTGGTATGAATTATTGGCAGAGAAATTAGGATTACTTGGATGCTTCTTCCATTCATTTAGTATCAACATATGTTCATGAAGACACAAAAGTTAATAAAATATTAATGCACGTAACTCACAATTATTTAAATAAGCAACTTTGTTAACTTTATTATTTTTAAATAGTTTCCATTTTTATGTTGAACATGTAAAAGGAAAAATAAGCTCAAATTTTCAAAAAAATTAGCAGCTCTACCAACATCCACAATAAATGCTTTATTGTATCAGCATATTCATTCACATAAGCACAATATTGAGGCTCAATAACTGATATTCATTCAAATATAAGAAGAAATAAGTATGGAAAACATAAGAAAAATACAAAATGATAACACAGTCATGGAGAATCTGTAATAATAAGATGTTCTCCATTATATTGCTTCAATTGATATATATTAATAACATATGTCTTCAAAATGGAAATGATATATGATGATGATAATTTAAAACTAGGCCTTGGTTTCCTATTTATATAGGAAGCAATAAGCTACATGCCTTTTACAAAAAGAAACGACTTTTCATAACTACTTCTTTTACTAACAACTATTTAATTAGCATAATTAAGGAAATAACAAGACTTAAGACATTTTGACATATGGTTCCATTATTCAACATAGAAGACCTATGATCATTAATCTGGAAAAGTATTCCTCTCCATGATGAACGTCCAAATGCTCTCGCCTCAATGTCCTATTCTTCTGAAACCAAATACTTTTCCTCCCACTGATACACCATAAAATCTAATGGCCACTTATATTCCTGGATCTTTTGCATGTTTGCAAGATGAGTTTTCCATCAAATATCTAGTAATGCCTTTGTATCATTGAAAAACTTCAGGTATCCCGCATCAAGAACAATCAACCCATCCATGATCTGATTTAGCCTAGGATGACTGGTATCATCATCTTCTTGTATATGAGTTATGCACTTATGAACAACCTGAATAAATTATTTCTTCCACTTATCCAAGTCCTTCAACTGATCACCATCTCTCATGATTTTAGGCATATACCACTATTTGCAGGTATGGAATAAATCCATTCATGTTACAATCTTTTTATCAAACACTACTGAATTTGGCACCATTTTCCAACGGTCATTCGTTGGTCGTTCAACAAATCTTTGTCAAAAGCGCGATGAAATGGCAAAAATATTTGTGTTGCTATTTTTTCCTCGAAAGGTCGATGACAAATTAAACGTCAAAATAATGGCGAAGAATCGTCAGTCGATGGCATCGTGAAATGGCTTGGACTTTCGTCAAAATATCAAGGAAAACTTTGTGTATCCATCGACGAATTACACCAGAAGTTTGTCACTAGTTCGACAAAATGGGAAAGCAATAGCATCGAAACAACAACAGACGTTCGTCGCCATTTCGATGAAATGGTCAAGGAGTAGCATCGAAACAATACCAAAATTTCATCGAACGTGCAACAAAATAGGCAAGTAGTAGCGTCAAAACAACACCAAGATTTCATCGACTTTGAGACAAAATTAGCAAGGAGTAGCGTCGGAAGAACACCAAAAGTTCATCAAAAGTGCGACGAAATGGGCAAGGAGTAGCATAGTAACAACGCCAAAAGTGCATCAAAATTGCGATGAAATGGGCAAGGAGTTATGACAAAACCTTCGTTGCAGCTATAGCAACTTCGTCAAGCCTTTCTGTTGATTCGTCGGTGGTTGTCGTTGAAATTATGACGAAGCATCAAATTTTTTTTTAAAAAAATATTCGTTGAAATGTACCATTGCAGAGACTGACGATTGATCATACATACAGACTGATATATTGGTTTGATGCTTCAAATGATGCATTTCTTATATTGAAAAGTGCATTACCTTATTGAGCTTCTCTTTGTTTCGAGAATAGTTTAATATTCTCTACTTAACAGGGCCAACCACATGATAGTGGAAGCTCATTTGGCCCTTCCCCCCCCTCACATCACTCTCAATTCCCCATACCCAATCATATAACATTAATCATTCATTCATCCATTAATAACATATAACATTCATTAATTAACATATTCACATTCATTCATTAACATATAATATTCATTCTTTCAGTTTTTACATATTATCAAAAATATGGTTGTCATGATATGATTACAATCACCTTTTTTTTTTGTTTCTTTTTTAAAGCTACATAAAGCTGAAGTGGAGTATCATTTTCTAAATCAATATCTATACCCTCTTTAGTTGTTTTTCCCTCTGCTCGTGATATTAATGTATGCCTAATCATCTGCTCATGACGTGGACACCGCTGCAAGGGGGGATCTGCTGCAATAAGAAAGAAATGTTAAAATGATATGTTTTATTATTATTGTTACAAGTATTTCATTAATTAAAAGAACATTAGAGTGGTTCTCTTTACCTGATGGGTCCACATCATGTTCCTAAACTTTTGTTATATACTCATGCTCAACATGTTGAACACCCTCTAAATCCTGATCTGTAGTTGAAACACGAAAGGTTACATTAATTAATACACCAATTAAAATAATATGTTTAAGAGAACATGAGGGTGGTCCTCTTTACCTGATGGGGCCACATCATGTTCCTGATCTTCTCTAGCCCGATCATGCTCAACACGTTGATCACACTCTACATGCTCTAAAGTTGAAACACGAAAGGTTACATTAATTAATACACCAATTGGAATTAAATATGTTTAAAAGAACTTTAGAGTGGTCCTCTTTACCTAATGGGGCCACATCATATTCCTGATCTTCTCTAGCCTGATCATGCTCAACATGTTGATCATGCTCTACATGCTCTGTACCGGATGGCACTCATGAACCTTCATCAGATGTTCATGCTCCACTCTCACCAGGTTGCATTCCAATGTCATGTGCAGTATTATCATTGCTTGAATGTTTAAAACAAATAGGCATGTAATTATTTTATGGTGGAAATTAATATTGAATAGATTGCACAAGTATTCAATTTTAAATAAACTTTATTAAGTTTATTTACCTACATGTCAGATGCAGTGGAAGATTGTGTTTTCCTAATCAAGACTCTTAGGTGTTCAGCCATAGCTCCATAGCCTTGTTGGAAGGCAATCTTCAGGTCCTCTTCTGTGGGAACTTTGTTGAATTTAGAGCCCTGCATTTTTGCAGAAGATCATGAATTTTGCTTCTATGGTGTGATAAAACCAAAAATTGTTTTCACCCTATTATAATTTGGATGCAATATTTCATTTATCGATACTTACAATTCATGCGGCTAATTTCATATAAACTACTGTGAGCCATTTGTGTTGCTCCATGCTTTTCTTAGTCTTGACTTTGTTTCTCTTAATGTGTCCATACCATGAAAAGTTTGAAACATTGATTTTCATGTAAAAAGAAAGAGTAATCAGTATATAATTACATTGTTGATAGTGTCACACATAGCATACTACTTTTTAAAAAAAATTAATGGCATTTCCATAGCATACAGACATTGAGAGCATATAAAATACGAAGTTCAATCCATGAATTATAGAAAATAGATTTTTGTTGGTTATATTCATATTGCTGATTACATTGCACAAAACATACTATGTCCGTATAAATATTAGATGGTGAGGCTCTATGCTACCACATTTTTCAAAGCGGTTACGTCTACCAAAGCATTTTATCAAACGCTCAATCGCCTTTTTCGTTATGGCTAAAAGCCTAAATGGTGCTTTCCAAATGGTTTCTTTTATGGATGCTTTGGAAAAATCTATCAAAGCATAATAGTAGCATTGTGAATAGGATAAGGTAATGACCGTTTCCGCGGGTCGTGCTCAGAATGTGGTCCTACGGTGATGGACTCCATGACAATCCATAGCAATTCTGCTTGTCATGGCATTCGTTATGGCATTCCATCACTATGAGACTACATTTTTCCGCATTTTTGAAATAGTTCACTACCTTTCTATTGTACCACATTTTTCATACATGTCTACGAAAGAATTTTATAAAACAGTTCGATACCATCATGGTATGGCTAAAACGTAAAAACCTCAAACAGGTCCTTTCGAAGAAGCTATGGATGCTTGGAAAAAATCTACCAAAGCATAATAGTAGCATTGATAGATAAGCAGCAGTGAATTGTTTTGAAAAGCCTAAAAATGGGAAACTACGGAATTCCTACGACAACCATAGCAATTCTTTCTTGTCATGAGACTGGCCATGCATTCCATCACCATGAGACTACATTTCTTTGAGACATTTTTTTCAAGCAATTCACTGCCTTGTCTATGCTACTGCATTTTTCATACATGTCTACCAAAGCATTTTATCAAACAATTCATTGCCTTGCTACTATGGCTAAAATCCTAAAATAGGTACTTTCAAAAAATATATGGATGCTTGGAAAAAATCTATCAAAGCATAATAGTAAGCAACAAGCCATGGTCTCATGGTTTATTTTGCGCGAAATTCAGCTCAATTTTATTGATGTTTTTTTGAACATTTTAAACATGTTTTTTGGAAATTTTGTAGTTTGAAATGGAAAAAAATCATTGACCAAAAATTTAATGATTTTTTCAAAACATCAGGGAAAAAATCGTCTAGCCTGCAGTTTTTTTAAAAATTGTGATTAATCGGGATTTTTTGGAGATTTATGCTTCTATATCACATACCTTCCTTGGCCCGGTGGTGTCTTTCCTTTTTTCTTTTCAGTCTTCTCCTTTCCATCAAACACCAAGTCCTTCCACTCCCTCTTCGAAATCATGGGGGGACGCTCGTACTTTTTGTTCTTCTCTAAATGTGACCTAAATTGGTCCCTCGCATACATTAGATAGGTACCAACTTTCTTAAGGACCTTGGTTCGGTTGAATGTTTTATATTACCGAACAACACAAATAAACGGTTAATGAGCTCATCTTTTAAATCTTCATTTTGGGCATTCCACCATGTATGTATGGTTGGCCCGAAGAGCTCCAATGTAATATCACTTAGATGTTTATAAAAAACATCATTTCCTGCAAAATGATCATGGGATCAATAGTCTAAAAAGATTGATCAATAAGTAAATTTCAATTGGATTATATAGAATAATAATTAAAACATTTTAAAGTACCTGGGACCTTCTCTTTCTTTATGGGAACAAAATCCTCGGTCACCACAAGTGTGACCGGCAATGTTCCTATACTAGTAATACAGGAAGATCCATGAAATGCTGCTAAAACATAACTAGTACTAGTGGCCTCTGCATCCCTAGGTATAGGTACATGTCCTGACGCATGTTCTGGTATGTGTTCACTGCCAGAGGGTGCATTAACGGATCCCTACATGGTATGTGTTGCCGACATTTCAGACGACAATATAGGCATGGATGATGGGGTCAGATAATGTGATGTATGCGTAGGAAGATCAGGATAGACACTTGTACCAACCCTTACTCCTTGGGAAGCATTTGCAGTACCCTGATCATGGCTAGGAGCATCATGAGGAGGCAAATAACCCTGTAAAAACAACACATTTTAGGTCATGACATAAAAGAGTACAAAATATAAAAATATGAATGAACTTATGTTATAATTAAAGACCTCATGACAACTTACTTGCAAGTTTTGTAATCTCTCTGTCAATACTTTAACCC
>VDFB02047397.1:70501275-70547927 GCA_007258455.2 Sequoia sempervirens | reverse complement strand
GTCAGCGGATTAAAATTAAAACCCAACTTTGATTTTAATGCTTTATTTCCTCCGCAGGGTTTTATTCCTAAGTCTCGGTTGGCCCCATTAAATTCTTATCCCAACCCTAACAAGAACAAATGATTAAGCTAAGGATTGTATTTGTTGTTATAACTTTAGTTCTAGAGAATTCTTAATTACCAATTCTTATTTATGCATTTGTATATGAATTCAATTGAATGCCTTTCCATATCATTATGGAAAATTTTATTAGTGCAACCCTAACTCTAACACTAATTAAACCTTGAACCTAACCTAATTGAACTCGTATTATAACCCTAACTCTAACACTAATTGAACTATAATCGTAACCCTAGGTATTGTTGAAACCTAACCCTAATTGTATCAAAACCCTAGAGAACTCTAATTGAACCCTAACCCTAAAATAGACAATAACCCTTACCTTAATTGAACCCTAACTCCAATCATAGCCCTAATTTAAGACTAACATTAACCCTGACTTTCATTAAACCCTTATTGAATTATAACCCTAATTGATCCCTAACCCAAATTGAATTCTAATTGAACCTTAACCCTAAGTGAATAGAAACCTTAATTAAACTCCAACCATAATCCTATTTGAATTTTGACCCTAATCATAACATAATTCAACCCTAACCCTAAACATGAGTTCAATTAAGTTTAAGGTTCAAATAGGGTTAGACTTTAATTAAAATTAGGTATAGGATTCAATTAGGATTAGGGTTGGGGTTGGGGTAAAGATTAAGGTTCTATGATAGAGCTTGGGGTTAGTGTTAGGGTTCAATTGGGAGAAGGGTTAGTATTAGGGTTTGGGTTATGGTTCAATTAGGGTTTAATTAATGTTAGTTTTGTGAATCATAGTTATGTTTAGGGTTGGATATGTTCAGAGTTAGGGTTTGAAGCTAATTATTGTTAGTTTTAGGGTTGGGGTTATAGTTAGACTTATAATTAGTCTTAGTATTGGGATTAGATTCTATCACTTTAATAAAAATAATCTTCTATAAATTCATTCATTTTGTTTTGAAATTATATAATTTAAAATATTTTTAAATTTACCTATGTTGATATATGAGAGATATATCAAATCTAAACTCTATTATATGTTGTTAAAAAAATTAAGTTGCTTATAAATAATTTTATGTATTTTTATAATTAACTTGACATTGTGTATAAAAAGGTTTAAGTTATGAATGTTATAATATAAAAAATAAATGTGTTTTCAATGTTTATTTTTCAGTTTAAAAGATGTGCCAATAATGTTGCAATCATAATGATTAATTTTTTCTTGATGGTTAAAATAGATTGGTCAGTAAATTTATCATTGATTTTTTCTTGATAAGTAAATCAATATTTCATAAATTTATCTATAATTCTTATTAAATTTTTCTTCATTATATTAAATTATATTTTATTACATTGTTAAAAAATTTAAGTTCCTTATAAATAATTTTATGTGTTTTTTATAATTAACTTGATATTGTGTATAAAAGGTTTAAGTTATGAATGTTATAATATAAAAAAATTAATTGGTTTTCAATGTTTATTTGTTAGTTTGATGTGAGAATAATGTTGCGTAGTAATGATTAATTTTTTCTTGATTGGTTAAGTGATATTGTGAAATTATTCTATGTTAATTTAATGTTATGAATGCTATATAATATAAAGAAAAATATTTCTAATATATTTTTAATGCATCTTTATATTTTATAAACAAACATCTAAAATAAAATGTGATTGTAAAAAAAATACAACTTAATGAGTGAACATACATTTAAAATTAAAAGTGAAATTATAAAACAAATTGTAAATTTATTTTATTTTTCTTCTATAAATATAATTTTTTTATTTGTCATCCACCTAGTAATGCCCACTTCTCCTTTTAATGAATGTTTTATTTTGCAAGGGTTGATTTAGTGCTATCGTTGATCTATTTCCTACAAATATCAACGGTGCCTGCCATCCCATGATCGGAAATTGAAGGATCGCGAAATCACGGGTGGGTGCCACGTGTCCTATCTGAGGGATCAAATTTTAGCTATCGCTGACCAACTACCATTTGATCTAAGTCATTCCCCGCAATCTTGCAATGGTGCTTGGGTTGATTGCAAAATCACGGGTGGGCACCACGTGTCTCATTCGATGAAGCCTAAAGAGTAAAGGAAACACTACCCAACTTTAAATGTATTAAGGGGTGGATTACTAAAGTGTTCTCGAGATGCACATGTTCTAAATCGATGGATATGTTATAATCTCGCTAGAAAAGCTACTCGAAGGTTAATGATAAGGCTGGTGACTGTGTTAAAGGAATGAGATCAATAGCGCCCGCTATCCCACGATCAGGGATTACGTGGATCACTATATCATGGGCGGGTGCCACGTGCCCTTCCTAAAGGATGAAATCTGTGTGACCATTGATGAGCTGTCTCTTCAAGATTGATGGTGCCCGCCATCCCACGATTAGGAATTTTGGGATCGCGATGTTGTGGGTGCCTTCCACTTGTCTCATCCAATGAAGCCTAAGGAGTGAAGAAAGTGTTTGCCGGTTTTAAATGTATTACGGGGCGGATTACTAATGCGCTTGTAACATGCCCGTGTTTTATTTCAATGTAGATGTTATGATTTTAAGGGAAAATTTGCTCGACAGTTAAAGGAAAGGATGACAACCATTTTTGAAGGAGAAGGATTTATGGTAAAAAGATCGACAGTGCCCGCCATCCCGCGATAGTAAATCAAAGGATTGTGATATTGCAGGCAACTACCACATGGCATTCCCTCATGGCATATGACATAATGGCACCTTTATTGCTGTGTTGGCGATTATGTCAGCCTATTTTGAAGATGGTCATCGATGATTTGATCAAACTGAAGGATCAAAGGCTCAAATTTAAATATGTATCAAATTATGGTTGGAGCCCTTCGTGCAGCCTACGAGTGAGCTTTAATGGCGGATGAGACATCTACTGGCAGGATTTGATTGACATAAAATCAATTTACTTGTCTCATTTATATCATAAAGCATCCAAGTATTTTGTGAAAATAGTTTCAGAGCCAAAGGTAAAATTGTGAGCAACTAAAGCCAGAAATTGGAGTTTGTGCGAAAAAATCTATGAGTTAATTTTCTCTGTTTCCCAGTCATGCTGCACCTAAATTTGGGAAGGGGGGATCTACCATGCTTATCACTGAGTTCATTAAAATATTTTGTTAGGGCTATTGTTTAATCATAAATTGTGAGGAATTGTGGTATTTTTACTCTATAATTTCCTATCTCTGCTTAGTCATAGCCACTTGAAGTGTAACATTGTAGTGAGGCCCTAGTTTGTCTAAAATGGCACCAACCAAGCAGCACTCTGGCCACATTGAGTATTTGAAAAGAAACTTGTACAATGATTTCCTAGATTAATATCCATTATCAACAAATGACAAAAGAAAGGTTTGGTGTTGATGCGAGGGAAAATCCTAGGGGAGGGGTTGATGTGTAATAATTGCAACATTGTTGATGCTAGGGTTCCACTCACAGGCTTAGAAATGTTCAGATTATGGTATGGACAGAGGAATTTTCCTCTTCCTTTTTCAAATGGATGGATGTACGACATGGGAAAGCTGGTTGTTCCAAATGTGTTCTCTGATGTGGACTTACTTAGAGCAGTGGCTAAAAGATATGACCCTATCACATGGGTAATCAGAGATAATGATGGAGGGGTTCTATTAGAAATTAATAAAGATGTTATCCAATATACTTTTGATTTGAGTGAGCCAATGATGACTTGGTTCCTATTAATCTTGAAGAAATGAAGCAAAATTGAAATCTCTTTTTAGGGTTAAGCTGCTTCCACCTCATCTGGTTAAGGCAGGGGTTCACAATTTCACATCAGCTAGTGACCAGGAACCCTTCAGATTGAATTGTTTTGCAAAGCCTTTCCTGGCTACTTTCTATTCACTGTCGATTTTGGTTTCACCCTCGGTGCAAGAATGTCAATTGCATACATGTTCATGGGGGTGCAAATACAACACCCTAACTCTCTCCGCAATATATAAATTTGTTTTTCGTGGACGATAGATGAAGGATCACGCAGAACGGTGATACCGGGTACTCAATTCTTTGGTATTCCATGTTGATGCATATGTTTTTGTTTAGGAATGCTGATTTCTTTACTCAAAAGATGAACTTAAGACAATCAGTTAATGGAGAAAGATTGCCAGTATAGATATGGGCTGCAAATTTGTCCTGTAATAAGGAAAGCACCAGTTATGTGTAATTTGATAATTGTTTTGTTGCAAGATTGAGGGCTAGATTGATGGTAAATGTACCTAGGATTCCTAAGGAAGTGCATGATTTCCTTAGGGTAAAGGAGAGGAAACCAGAATTGAGGGTTTTACATTACTGGGGTGACATTATCCCATATCCAGTTAGCACTGTCCTAAGAATATATGGATTTCAAGGAACCCCTCACATACTGTGATACAATGTGCTACCAAGACTAGGGTTTGTAGAAATTATGTGGAAGATGGGATGTATTCATGAAGATAACCTAACTGGAAAGGGGAAGGGAACATTATTCCCTGATTATATAGTAGTGTCTGACTTTACATTTTCAAAAGGAGGCTGGACACATTTTGACAAATTCTTTGTTGATTACCATTTGAGATTTGGTCTAAGGTGACAACATGATCCTGAAGGTTTCTTTGCTCTTTTCAGACAAAGAATAAAAGGTGGAAAATTTTCACATGAGTTCAATTTCCTTGAGGGTCTGATCAGGAATGAATTTGATTTAAATAGATAGGAATTGAATAAGGAAAAGTGGATAGCTTATAGTAAGCTACTGGATATTATGCATGAAATGGATCCGATGTATGATCCATTGATGGAATTCACTCCATACCACAAGAGAATTGATTTTTTAATGAAGAATTTCAAAGAGATAATGGACACCTTGACAACCAAAAAGATAAATTTAAAGCTAAGTCTGGATATGCAAGGACAAAGTGATATTCCAATTGAAACAAGGTCAGTATGTCAGCCTATAGAAAGGCGGCCATCTATAGGAGGAAAAGGGATACTGGCAATGATGAGGAAGAAGTAGACAGAAAAGGGAAGAAAATAATGAAGGTACCTTCACGACCAGGCCCAAAATTCAAAGTACCTGTGGCTATCAAAATCATGGAATTAAAATCTTCACTAGAGTGCAGCCCCCCATCACCACCACCTGAGCCAAGCCCTAAGAGGCAAAGAACTGATCACCTACCTGAGGATCTCACAAATGAAATTATTGTTACTGATCAAGACATGCATGTTGGTATGTCGTCCCCTCCTAGGTCAGCTGAATTGGTTCTATGCGATTTGGATATGAAGGGTAAGAGTGTGCAGGATGCAAAAATGGAGGCTTGCAAGGATTTCTTAGATGACAATGCATTTGTAAAGACTCTTGTATTCTTGCAATTGGCATGGAGGATGAAATTTGAGGAATATCAAAATAAATGCAAGGAGAGAAGAGAACTAAGGCCTGAGAGGTCAGATCAGCAGAATGATGAAGTGAAAGCTGAACTAATGGAAGAGTTCAAAAAAATCACTCTTGAAGAAGGAAGACAACTAGTGAATCAGGCTAGTGTTTTGATTTTGCCTAAATGGAACATTGCAGATGTAGTGGCTTTCAATGCCATTATAAAGTCCAAGAATCCTTTTCAGGATTCTGAATAAGAAGTTTAGGCAACATTACAAAACTCTGCCTTCAGTGAAGAATATGAGACCTTGAAAATTTGGGCATTGGCTCCACAAGGAAGAAAGCCAAAAATATTTGATATTAATCCAAATTTCAAAGGAGGATTAATAATAAAGAGGGATTCAGAGACTACAAAAATTGAAGCCACTAGTTTAACTGTGAATGTGGCCAAGTTGGCCCAAAAGATTGTTGAAAGTGAGGAGACTGAAAGAAAGAGCCTAATGGAGAAGTATAACATTTTAATTGAAGAATATAGCAAAATGCAACAAAAGAATGTTGAGCTGCAAGCTGAAGTAGAAAGGTTCAAGTATAGACATACTGGGGAAACATCCAATGCTTCAGGAACTAGCACATCACCTCCCACAATAGGGTCAATGCCTCTTGCTTCTCCAAATGTTTCTACACCAGTGTCTCCCATTCAAAATCCTGCTCTTACCCCTCCTCTAGAACAAGTTGATGAAGAAATAGAGTGCTCTGTTGATCCAACAAAGATGCAGCTCATACAGAAAATTGATCAATTACAGACATCACTAAGGGTAAAAGAGGAGGGTTTTCTTTCAAAAGAAAAATAAATTGTTACTATTGTTTTGGAGCATTTAAATGAAAAGGTGGATAATAAACTGCCCTCTATACATTCTTTGTATTCTTTGCTATTTGAAGCAATAAAGAATATTGATAGGGATCAAGGGATAGTGATTCCAATAATTCAAAATTGGATCCCTAGGAAAAATGATCTAGATGTTATGAATAAAGCCTCAAGGTTTGATGTAAATTATAGGCCCCAATCATTGAAGCCTACTTATATATTAGTTAAATCATTGCAAGGTTTTTAGACCTTACCAAATGATCTAAGTAGGAATATTAGGGAATTGGTAAAGAACTTCAATGATTGGGGCAACACACTGTTACTTGATATAACTGATGAGCAGGGGGAAATCAGAACACTCCAACAATGGCAGGATCAAGCAAGTAAATTCATCAATAATAAAATTAAAATAATTTGTGATGACTCAGATTATGATTTGTTGGTAAATTGTATGGATAAGATTATTGGTACCAGCTCATTTTTTGAATCTTTTGAAAGAGATCCTAATCAGGTAGCGGTAAAGTATATTCCTTATAGTACAAAGGTAAATGAGGTGATTAATTTTGACTAGCCAACTAACAAATAATACCAGAGGTGAGTGGCTAAGTATTTGAATGATGATGAGTAAAAAGAGTGGGCTACCGACAGGTGGCAAATCAGATGTTGCAGTTACAACATTTCAAGTTTTGTATGGATGACTTTCTTGGCGTGGGTTTCGAGTGGTTTTTTGTTATTGCATCAACCTTCCTCCCACAACATGATGAACGAGAATATGCTCCAGGATGATTGTTGTTGTAACGATTTTTAAACAAGAATATTTTTCAAAGTGGTGGTTGTAACAAATTTTGGAATATCACTAGGTGCTCCAATTGACTAGTGATAGGTGTACTTTCTAGCTCGGTGCTTGTTTGCTCCTTCATTTTCTATAAGGAGGATTTTAAGAAAAAAAGTACGGGTTAGCAAGTTAGATAATTTTTGTTGAGTCTAGGTGAAGTTGCATAGCGAATTGTAAAGTACGATGGTTTTAGAGAAATGCAATTTAGGTTTTGAGTCATTATGTAATAGGTTTTGAGTTCATAGAGATTTAATGTTGTATAACAGTACTAGAATTTGAGTTGAAATGAAAATTCGAGCTCATGTCTCTCCATTGCACATGCATATCTGAACTTTCAATGAGATAACTAAGGGTTGTTTTATCCATCTCACTGTTGTGGTGTGTATGATTCTATTTTAGCTTTAATTCAAGGAATTAATCAAAATGTTTGAATGGGATTATAGGCGGATATGTGTTGTATAAGGATTTGACAAGTAGTCCTAGTTTAGAATGCATACTAATGAAATTGTAATGCAATACTGTCAGGGATCTTATATGTGATGTATTAAATCTGTTATAAACCTCTAGATGCTTATGAATTTGACTCCTGCAATGGATATATGGCACTGATCTAAGTTGTAATTATTCGTCTAGTTCAGTATTTGTTTGTCTTTTCCTAGAGCTTGCTACAAATTGCAAATCATTGACTATCTTATACAATTGATTGTGTTTAGTTATCTCACGCTCCAGATAGTTGACATTATCTATGAATAGCCAACTCTAGTTGATATTATCTTGAAGATTGTTAATTTCTGGATTTTAGATTGTGTTAGAGCTTTTTTCTTCAACACTATGGATTGTGGAAATCTAATAGTATTAATGATATTATCTTATCGTGTTGAGCTATTAAGTGAGATCATCTGCTATCTTATCGTGTTGAGCTATTAAGTGAGGTCCTTCAAGCTGCCTTTGATTGGAATTGGCAATTCCATACATAGATTAGAAGACAAACCTGGTTACACTGTAAAAAGAACCAACATACATGTCAACCATTGAACAACTACCTCTACAACTAACTTTTTAGTCTTTTATTATGACATGAAACATAAAACACACTAATTTCAAAGTTGTTAACATCACTATTGAAATGTTTTAACTTTTTGACCTTTCAAACATTAAAAAGTATATCATTAAATTAATTATGTAATGGCATAAAAATTAAAAAACATCATGAATTAATTATGTAACCACATAAGTCAAATATAATTCTATAAAGAAATTAATATCAAATAGATAATATAATCGCATAACTTATACATTTCAATGTCATTGATCTTCTTCTTCATCCAACTCTTTGTCTGTATCATCCATCCAGATTCGACATTGTAAGGATTGGTCATATCATCATTATCATCATCATCATTTTTGATAATGTCATCATCCACACAAATATCATCTTCATGAACATTAACTCCTACATCATCATGATCTAGTTCCTCCTCTTCGACATCTTCGCTAAGGACATCATCAATCCAAACCATTGATCCCCTCGATCGCTCTACATCATTCTCTAGTTTTGGTATCTTCTTACACCACATTATACTTTATCGGCCTTCCTCTTGGATCATGTCAAAAATGACCAACTCCTGCTACTCCTGAACCGAGTAAAAATACCCACATTGGTTGAAGAACATAGGGCTATTTCTAGCTCACTGATCAACCTTTGTATTAACCATGGTAAATCCATTATCATGTTCACAGCTTCCTCGTGATCATTTTCATTCAATCGAGTCTGCACCATAGGTGACTCGTCTAATTTGAAGGATAAAGTCACACTCAAGTATATCATCCAAAATCCCATAGTATCAATTTTCTGAGACTTCTGGATGTATGTCGCTTCTAGATGAAACATTAGTCACCTAAAAGACTGCAGTTATACTAGAATCACAAGTTTTCTTCATGTCATCCAACATTTTGATTCAAAATTTATGACAATTGCAACACATAGCCTTGTGATGTTTCACTTGCAATATGTCAAACATGTAAAAATTATTGCAATATCGTCAATTGATAAACATATTTATTCTTGGCCGAATGTATGTAAAGAAAATAATCTCAAGATACATATACATCAATATATTTGAAAATAATTAAATAATATGGGTGATTAATATATTTATACGTACTTGTTTATCTCTTAAACCATATGCTAAATCAATTTCCCTTTGTGTAACATTGGAATCTCCATTACGATGAGCTTCGTCCTAACAAGCCACACCTTCCCATGTTAATGCACGACCACCATTGTTGACATTGTTCAACATATTTATTCTTGGCCGAATGTATGTAAAGAAAATAATCTCAAGATACATATACATCAATATATTTGAAAATAATTAAATAATATGGGTGATTAATATATTTATACGTACCTGTTTATCTCTTAAACCATATGCTAAATCAATTTCCCTTTGTGTAACATTGGAATCTCCATTACGATGAGCTTCTTTAACCAATGAAGCCACACCTTCCCATGTTAATGCACGACCAGATTGTTGACATTGTTCAATCCATACCGTCATCTAATCAAGATTGTTGGTGATGTACAAATGTAGTGCATCCCACTCTTGACTAACTATACCAAAAAAAAATGAAATTCACAAACGATGTATAATTATATAAATACCACAATATATGACCTTAATTTATAATTGATATATATTGAAGATTAAAAATTAAATAAGTACAATATACATAAAAACCATATGTAAAATGTATTCCAATTAATCTGCATGACCATCTTATAATTACCTCTCACTTTCCTCAATTTACCTTTCCCCAACAGGTACTCCCCTTCAAATTTTTTAATGGAGTTGGGATCCCAAATGCGATCTACATGGATCTTTGCTGCAAACTTAGGAATATATTCACTAATGTTCACCATGGTCTGGTATACCATATATCCCTCTACCATAGAACCCTCAGGATGTGCTCTTTGTCTAACCAAAGCCTTCAAAAATTTCAAGTGCCTCTCAACCATCCACATTGACCTTGTGTGTACAAGTCTACCCAATTCAATCTCCTCAACTTGGTGTATAAGGTAGTGTTCTTGTGCATTGACAAATGTTGAAGGTAGACACTTTTGCATTTCACACATTAGATGATAAATTTTTCTCTTCTAATAATTTATATTTTCTTTATGGATTTTTTTAGATGACAACCATCTACAAGTGATTCAAGGTGCAAATATATTAACGAGATTTAACAAAAATATACAATATATTGCATAACAAGTAAAACAAATGACAATTATAAGATGTATACAATGAATTGAACAAATCTTGCTACTTACATCATGTATTTTCCAAGATCATATATAACTTTCTTGACATTGTTGTCCAAGTTGTCTAGGAGAGATAGAGGTAGAATGTACTACAACAATTATAAAATGATCTTTTCATTATTTTTCCAAAAGTAGTAAACACAATACATTGAAAAGTACATGCATTATACAAGTGTATATAATATACCAGATTAATTACCTTAATGAAGGTATGCTAATCATGTGTTTTCATCCCTGACCCAAATTCACCTTTTTTTGTTATTATATTGTTTATGTTCACAGCAAATCTTATAGGAAATCAAAAATTTTGTATGACTTCTTTTATAGCATTATTTTGCTGCTCTATTAATAACCAAGGAAGGGCACTTATATTAATTTGGTCTCCATCTCTGTTTAATTGAATGACATTTTTCATTGCATGATTGGCTTCCTGAATGTCAACCTACTAAATTGTCTATGATAACTTTTTAGTCCCTATGGAAGCCGTCCATTAATGCCTTGATGGCCTTGATGTAGCATATAAGTTAAACAAATTAACAGTGACAATCATTGTCAATTAAAACATGAGTAAACACAACACAATATAAAAATATAAATTCAAAAAATATCATATATGATAGATAAACAATTTGATCTGATGTATAACCTTGACAATTAATTCTATTATATTCTAACTTCCATAGGCGAGGTGACATTATTCGTGGTTTTGATGTAGTCTCCTCTTTCCCATTTAAAAGATGTTTTTCAGTAGTTTGATACTTATGATTTCTATGAAGGAAGTGCCTATACTTATCAAACACCTACTTTTCTAAACTTGTTGAACGATGAGATTTCATCTTTGGACCACAAATTGGACATGCAAATTTTCCCTTTGTTTGAAGACCTGCAAGATGATATATAATTGGATTAAATATGTTAATTTTTCATTATATATAATGAATAGATTATTTTAAAACATGCATGATATCTACTTCATCAAATTAAATATTGTTAAAGTGCAAATAACATTATAACATACCACAAAAATGTGTTATCCCTGGGGCATCATGAATTGTCCATACAAGCATTGCATGGAATTGAAATTGTCTTTGTCCTATTGGTCTAGAGACGTCATACATAGTGACGCCATTCCATAACTTTAGTAACTCATCAATAAGAAGCTCGATATATACATTCATATCTTTAACTTGGTACTTACCTAGTTGAATGAACATAAACATTACATAATTATTATAACCATTTTACTGCAATATATATAAATTAATGTACATGACTATTGAATGAAAAAAATATAAGTCATTATGCAACAAATAAGACAAATGAGATGCTACTAAGTTAAAGAAAATTGATGTAAACAAATACCTGGAACAATCATTGACAACATTATGTGCTCCCTCTTTATTGACATCCATGGAGGAATGTTATTGTTGATAACAAAAATAGGCCACATTGAGTAAATAGATCGAGCTCTCCAAATGGATTGACACCGTCCGCTCCCAATGAAAGCCTGAGATTACGAGGTTCTTCTTTAAAGTGTGGCCATTTTTCCTCCATGTCCCTAAATGCAGAACCATCGCAGGCATTCAAGAATGCCATCTCCACTTCTATTCAATGCATGGTAATCCATAAATTGTGCTAAGCTTTTGCACCTAAATAATCGCTGCATACGTGGAATAATGGGAATATAATGAAGAATCTGCGAGGCACCTTTTTGTTAGTTGATCTGTTTGATATCTACTGATATGACATTTTGGGCATTTTGTTGCAAATTCATGTTGTTTATGATATATAATATGATCATTGGGACATGCATCTATTGTTTGATACTCCATTTTGATATTTTCATAATGGCACATAAATCTCGGTATGAGTGAGGTAAAATATTTGATGGTGGTAACAAAAATTCACCAATCAATCTACAACAAAAAATAATTTGTTCATATAAAAAATATTTATGGTACATATTTTATCCTTTATTTACTAATGATGAACTAACAACAATTAAAATAGATGAAAAAAGATGACATATATGACATAACTTAACATCCGTGAGATTGCTATGTTTGATAAACCATACATAACCATCAAGTTCAATAGCAACAATATAGCAGAGAGAAGAGTTGTTTTAGAGCCTTCATAAAGGGGCTCGTATGCCTTCTCAAGTATAGGTAAATCATGAACATAATCAAACTCATCTTGATCATCATGATTAGCTTTGCCACTAAGTGTGTCATGGATCAATGTATTCGTACCATCATCTTCAATTGTGTTTTCTAGCACATGATCATCTTCTTCCATAGGATCATTAACTTCATCTTTGATATTCACAGCTCCATGTTCGTCCGCTTGCAAAACCACATTCTCTAGGCCATGATAATCCATATCATCTGCCCTAGGGCATCCAACCTTTATAATAATGATTAACACAAATAAACCATGATCATGATCAAGTGATTATATATATATAAAATGTTAAAATGATATAAACATTTACAAATTCAATCAATATAAACACATATAATGAACAACTTACCAATGGACGATAATCATGCCCCCTTCAACGTGACCATGATGCCTACAATGTTTCTCAACTTTTGTGATTAAAAATTGTCTCGTCTTTAAGCCTTTGAAATTATTTCAAGGACAATAACATTTTCCATCACCCTTTCTTTTCAATCTAGCCCACAATCTATCAAGTGTCTCTTCATTTTGTTCTAGACTAATATTATCTGACATGATTTTTCCTTACCAAGCTTGACTATTTAGATCTTCAAAAAATATCAAACTCACATTCCAATAATTTTTATTCATAGGCAAGTAACATAATCTAATAATTCTGATATTTTACACCAAAAAAATTTGGCATGCAACCACCCCTACAAAAGTGATGATAGTCTAAAGTTAATGACCCCAAAAAATACTTTCAAATGCTAATTCCAAAACTTATTAAATTCTGATTTTAATATGATTTCCAACTGTTAAGACTCCTAAAATCAAAATATTGAACTTGATCACAAACTTCCTACAACAATGGAGGTATGAGCTAGTAAGAGCAAGTACCCATTCCTAAGGAGCAACAAGTTGGAATCATCATTAATGTCAATACAGTTTATCCTTTTAGTTAAAGATACAATGTGTGACTTCTTATGATGAGCTTATCCCTAGGGCCCTCAACATTGAGAGAGACCTAATAAAAAACAACAGAAGCATTGGTAAGAGCATGATTAGGGTACAAACCCTAGGCCTCCGCAGAAACATAAACAATAACTATAGTGGATTAGTGAGGTTGCAATACCAGAAAGATTGAGACATTATAGGTAATAACAAAATCTTGCAATCTAAAGATTGTAGCCAATAACAAGCACACTATGTAGCTTAGTGACATTTGTAAATACAATCTATGGTAAGAAGAATGACAGTCACTTGAGATGTGACAGTCAAAAAGAGGTAAGTGACAAGATAATAAAGCTCAAACCTTGCATAGTAAAGTGGAGATTTTAACAGTGAGTTTCCTTACCCCTTGCTGACCTTAAGGGTTTTTCAAATGCTTTTGGTAGTGTTAGACAAGGAAAATACAATCGGGAATGACTATCCAAATGAAGTAACGGTGGTAATCATAGGTTCAATGTTTCTTCTTAGCCATTAATGTATAATGGAGGTAGTGGATTGCATGTTTGAGTAGTGTTTTGAGACTCATCAAAGATGGGAGAATAGTGAATAATACCTTGTGGACTGTGAAGTAGTGTCAATAAGGTTGAAGGATCTTAAGAACTACAATACCATGATATAATGAGTCCCTTGTAGTAAGTAGGTAGTCTATAGGGCATAGTTTTATTTTATAGAAGGATGCTCATGAAAGGAATCTTCAAGTGATAGTGAGTGAGTTGTTTAAGATTGTAGCTGAGGGTGCAATACCCAGTCTTAAAGGAAGTTAGCAAAGCAGTAAATGTGCAAGAAAATCGAATCGTACACAACAAAAAATACACAATGTTATCTTCCATAATGCCTTGAGTTTGAAAACAAAAATTTCATTGTATCTTCATGATGAAAGTGGTGACCTTAATGGTCAATCACTGGCAACCATGATTTTAAAACATGTTGTTGTGCTTATGGAGGCAACATTTTAAGCAAGGCAGTGAGTGGTGGTTTGGAAAAATGGCAGGTATGAAGGACTTGCTTTATATGCATACTATGCAGTCTAGCTTAAGACAACGCTCTTAGAAGAGATTGAAGGTGGATTATGGAACTCAAGGGTTATCATGAAAATGATTAAAGAAAAGACTGAGATCTATTTAAAATCCACATTCATGAAGATATTAAATATGTCACATGCAAAACCCTAGTAGCTGGAGTAATAAATATAGTGCCAAAGAGGATAGTGTGCTAGGGTAGATTTAGGAGATCTCCACATTATCTAATTATAGGGAAATACATCATTTATTTATTTTTTTAATTAAAATAAAATCATTCTAAACCCTAAATAGGATGCATTGATACTTCAAAAGCCTCTGAAGGAATTTCAGATTATGCAAATATATGTCAAGTAACATTCATAAGGTTTAGAAAATCTTGATCACTCTCTAGAATAGCCCATTAAACATGGGTTGTGCTTGAATGCACTACATAATTGATATAACACAACCACTTTTCATATCAACCAGAGTTATAGGCTCTTTATTGCAGCAAGAGGTAATCACTCTTCGATCATGCTATAATTACATCCTAACCTGTTAAACTTGAGACAACCTGAATGCACCCAATGATGATTGACACCTACATTATACAACCTGAATTAACTACATTATATGAGTGCCTCCATTTCTATCACAACATAGCCACATTAAACTTGGGTAACACATGAATGCATCATGTATTTGTTATAGCACAACTGTGCCACATGACCAATAGAGTTATGGATACATAATTACAGTCACAAGAATTTTTCCTTGGTTGTGATCTTATGGTGATTCCACACAACAAAATTTGGACATGAAATTCTCAAAACCCTAAACCTCTAAAAATGAAATCTGATGAGATGTTGCTTTAAAATATGATTTTCAAACTTGGAACTACAAATTGACTTCACAACTGAATTCTACAAAAAGACAATGACTACCCTCAACCTGGCGATATCTTCTTGAATTTTTTTCTGATTTTTCCCATGAAAATCGTCCTTAGTTCTCCACAAACTGTCTCAAGTAGAGCAAAACACTGTCACAATAAATCAGGTGCAAACTCACTTTTATTTATGTCGGCCACAATTTTTTTTTCTATTTTTCATGTTTGTCAAAAATTCAATGAAAATGATAGCCGACATTTCAACAAGCCCCAGGTTCATCAAAATTTAGATGAACGTCGAGGATAAACTTTCAAAAATTGAAAATTACACATCAAATTTTACAAGCACCCGATGAACATCAAATTTTACATATTTTGTCAGACCGTTTCATTGGATTTTGCAGTCAAATGTATTAGTGAAACCCTTGTACATACTGAAATTCATCAATAATCATCTTCATAGTTTTTTTAATTGGTTTTAGTGTTGTGGGTGCATCAAGACTTCTTTGTAGAACTTTGCATAACTTAGCCAAAGTGTGGTGAATAGGCTGCCACCTTTTGAACAAATGATCTAATACAAGCATATGTGTCTATATTTGATCCATTTCCTGCTAAAGTGTTTTATAACTATCATGCACATTCTCCAGTTTATCCATAACTGATTTTAACCTGTGCTCAAGAATCTTTTCCATAACTTCACAAATTCATCTTTTCACTTCATCTTGGGTTTGATTGTTGGCCTTCTTTACATCATCCACTTCCTTCTCTAGAGTTTTTTCCTATTCTACATAAATTTTCTTCACAATATCCATTGGAGCAATAGGAGGCATGTATAACACCATCTCCTTGCTTTGTGAGGGTCCTACTCCTCTTAATTGTTCTTTCAATTTGACATTCTCCATGAATAGTTTATTCACTTCATCATTTAGGAACCTTTGTTCCTTTTCATACTCCTTCAATCTGTCTTCTAATCCCTTAACAGGTGCTCGAGTGAACATGGTTGAATGCACGGTCATTGTGGCTGCCTCTGAAGGGTTGGTATCTTGTATTATCCTTACCATCACTACCCCTTTCATCCCTTGAATTACATCCAATAATTTTGGCTTCTGTGTATTTTTTTGTTTGATCCATATGACCAGGGTTTCAATCTTTGGGTTATACCCAGTTCCACTCACACCTTCATCAAAGTCAAATTCTGCAACTAGCATTGGATCTTCTTGAGCCCGCACTTGATCAAGTAGAAATTTTTTCTTTAATTCCAAGTTAGGGAAAATGGGCATATTGCTCTTCAAGACCATTTCTCTAGCCTTTTGGGGGCTAATTTCAATGTTGTCAACTCTTAATTCCTAGAAAGTTTGTGCTACCATTTCATTTTTCTCTGATTCTTCAATTCCTACTTCAGCTGATTCCATCCTCTCTTGAAATTATTTTATCTTCATCTTCATCTACAAAATCCTTAAACTCAAAAGTCTTAATGAATTCATCATCTTCTATGAATCTCCTAGCTGCAATTTCCCATTCATCTTCATGTACCTATGTACTATTTTTTTCTACATCACCCATCCTTTCCTCATGTTTATGGGCACTGGTCTCAAGGATGGGCTGATCAACTTGAATATCACCTTTCAATGACTGCAGTATTGTAGCCACTTCCTTAGTATCACCCACCTCTTTAGTATCCTCATAAGGTACTAATTTTTTAATGCTTCTTGTCTTCTTTCTTTTAGGAGGTAATTGCTCCATGGGAGGCTCAGAGGTTTCTCTTGGGGTATGCTCTGCAGTTGCACCACTATGATGTTCTTTGAGATATGCTTCCTTCTTTCTGTACAAGTCTTCCAATCTACCAATTATCAATTCTATCCTCTTAATGGGGTCCTTTTCCTCAACAAAGTATCCTAGGAAATCCTTGGACCTCTGCTTCTTCCTTTCTTCAAACTTCTTCATATATTCCCATTTTTTCCTTCTACTAAATACATCATTATAAGTAATGTAGTTCCTTATGACATCTTCTTCAAAATCCACTTGGTGTGGCACTGCCATTTTGGTAAGAAGATTGTGCCTTATGTTGTTCATATGATTTTTAGGGTCAAATGCTCTTTCTTTTCCATATTTCAATGCATGTCTTGTCTTCAAATAATACTGTAACTCCTCTAGTGTGTCTAAGCCTACAGTCCAATCTTCACACTTGGTTTGGTTTGGTAGGAAAGTTCCTTTCTTTTGCTTGTGCATTACATCTTTTTCCATCCACATCATTTGCCACATAAATTCAAGAAATGCTAATATGAGGGGCACAAATTTTGGCAGTATGTGTGGAGCAACAAGGCATCTATAAGATCTTATTATTGTAACTTCCGGGAGGAAGAACAAATATCCAAAATTATGTGTATGACCCTGCTCTGGTCTTAAAGCCAAAGGTCTCACTAGTTGCAACATTTTGGTTGACAATATTGGTATTGCATACCCAAGAACTCAAAGGATTTTGTGTACAAAGTCTTCATAGAATACAACAAACATTGAATTCTTGCACCGGCTGTCCTAAATATAGCACCATTTCTGGATAGGTGTGGGATTCCCTTGCTCATCTACTATAGCCAAGTCCATTCTTTTAGTCCAATGGTCCCTATTTTGGTACAATATTAGATGACATAGTAGGGAATAGTGTCTGAATGTAATCAGTGCTCTATCCTCTATTACTTGGGAGAATTCATCATCTAACGCCTTCTCAAGCTATGAAGCAAAGTCATATTCAATATTAGTTTCAGGGTTTTGAATTCTCATGGCCATCATCATTAGGCCTATTGGAATTTTATCTTGAGAATCTATCCCCAACACTTGGAAAAGATCTAAATATGTATTCACAAAGTAATATTGAAAATCTATCACATTAAATGGTTCAGTAGTGGTAGTAGAGATGGGGAATGTTCTGTTACCAATGCTTCTTTTCATATATAGGGGCACCTCATCACTTCTATAAGTCTTTTTTAACCTAGCATAATCCTCCTCACTTTTTTGCAGGTTTATCTTGGTCAAAGCCTGCTTGTTTAAGCCAAAACACTCAACAATGTTTTTTCTAGTTACTTCTACCAATACTGTGTCGTTTGGAAACCTTACTATTTTGGTAGCTGAGTGATAGTGTTTGGCTAGCAGTATGATAAATTCTACATCAACAAACACATTTGGGACAATCAACCTTGGTATATCCAACATCCAAGCATTTGACACTGGAATCTTCTCATTTGTCTTACTGTAAAAATACCAAAATAGGTTCCATCTAGATTTGTAAATGAGGGCATCCCTACAAATTTGTACAATGTCCATGAGAAGATTCTTATTACCCTCTTTAGTAGACCTTGGAAGTATATCTAATATGGACTAATGGAGTGGTCTCTTCTTTACTTTAGGTTCTTCATCTTTAGTTTTAGGCTAACTTTCTTTTACTTCTGATTGTTTTCTTTTTAGGAGGCATGTTTCATTTTTCTCAACTATGGATTCAGATGACAAAACCTTGAAAGATATTTTATATTAACAGAGCTCTTTCAGAGAGTTTTCATGCACTTACCCGAGTATTTCACTCTTGCATGAATTCTTCTCGTATCCTTAGATCCTTCCACGCTAGTGCACTGTAATTGAGTGCGATATTGGGAAAAATTACTTATCTTTGGATGGCACAATATTCAATCATATTAGTTTTGGCAACTCTTAATAATTTAATAGCATTTAATTTTGGCAACTGATGTGATTTTCTGCATTTATTTATGTAATTGTAATGATGCCACATTTACTACACTACTGCCTTGCTCAAGGCTTCTTGTTGTGAGGTTGTGGTGTATACCGGTCTACCGCATATGTTTCTCACCTTCTCAGAGGTATAGTGGTGTATGCTTTTGATCATTACTTGAAGAGTGTAAATGAGACAATCTTATTTTCCTTATTGATATCTCAATGTCTCATCAACATTAGATCTTATGTTCCTCTGATGTTGGTTGCCAGTGTCTACGAGACAAGTTAATATCTCTTGCCGATATGCCACTGTCTCATCGATATTTTCCTTCAGCGATATTTATTTATATATCGGTGTAACTCTACCATGTCGGGGAGACTTGTGATTATTATTGCGGTATAGCAGTGTTTTTCCCTTCCCTTCTGCTATTTACTACACTACCACCTTTCTCAAGGCTTCTTGTTGTGGGGTTGCGATGTATATTTCTCTACCACATATGTTGCTCACCTTCCCAGTGGTATAGCAGTGTATTATTTTGATCATTACTTGAAGAGTGTCGATCGACATTAGATCTTATGTTCCTCTAATGTTGGTTGCCAGTGTCGATGAGACAAGTTAATATCTCTTGCCGATATGCCACTGTCTCATCTATATTTTCCTTCAGCGATATTTCTTTATATATTGGTGTAACTTTGCCATGTCGGTGAGACTTGTGATTATCATTGTGGTATAGTAGTGTTTTCCCCATCCCTTCTAGTATTTACTACACTACCTCCTTTCTCAAGGCTTCTTGTTGTGGGGTTGCGATGTATACTGCTCTACGACATATGTTGCTCACCTTCCCAGTGGTATAGCAGTGTATTCTTTTGATCATTACTTGAAGAGTGTCGATGAGACAATCTTATTTGTCTTACCAATATCTCAATGTCTCATCAACATTACTTCATTATATCCAAGATTTTTGTTTCACTAAGCACTTGTAGATATACCTTGTCGATGTGACATAAGTGATTCTCTCCTCGATATGCATGTATCTTGTTGAAATTTCACTATTTTACATTTTTGATGAGACATATAAATAAATCTCTTCAGCATAGGGGTGTCTAAACTAGCGCTAAACTTGAAGCTACACTCAAAGCTAAATTCGAAGCTAAAAGTGGCGCTAAACTCGAAGCTAATCTTAG
The DNA here is from genome assembly GCA_007258455.2 of Sequoia sempervirens. Lineage (NCBI taxonomy): Eukaryota > Viridiplantae > Streptophyta > Pinopsida > Cupressales > Cupressaceae > Sequoia > Sequoia sempervirens. Next base: position 70,527,483 of record VDFB02047397.1, on the reverse strand, counting down.
AGCTAAAGGCGGCGCTCAGGGTGGCGCTACACTTGAAGCTAATATCGGCGCTAAAGACGACGTTACTTTAGGTGCTAATTAGCACCTAAATTAGCACCGACTTGTACTGATCGGCATAATAAATTCCAAAAATTGCACCATCCCAATAAATAGCGCCGATGTTTTCAAAAAAATTCCAAAAAATACATTAAAACAATGAGTGGAAGCAAAAAATAGAGCAAAAATTGGAGCAAATCACAGGGATTTGTTGTGGTGTCTTTTGTAAACCTTTTACACATTTCCTCATTTCCTCCAAAGATTATGTCATCAACATACACAACCATAATAGATATTTGATCTCTCTCAACCTTGAAGTAAAGATTGTTGTCTGAAGTACCCTTTTTGAATCCCTATTGTAATAATTACTTATCCAATCTTACATATCAAGCTCTATGAGCCTATTTGAGTCCATATAAAGCTTTCTTCAACCTATAGACCATATCAAAATCTTTTGATAACTGAAAAATTTTGGTTTTTCAATGTACACCTCTTCTTCTAACTCACCATTCAAAAATGCATACTTGACATCCATCTGATACACCTTGAAGTCTTTATGAGTTGCAAAAGCTAAGAACATGCTAATGGATTTCATTCTTGATACTAGAGAAAAATTCTCTTTAAAATCTATTCCTTCCACTTGTGAGTAGCCCTTACACACAAGTATAGCCTTGTTCTTGATGACTTCTCCATACTCATTCAACTTGTTCCTAAAAACCCATTTAGTTCCTATCACATTCCTGTTCACTAGTCTTGGGACCAGTTTGTTGAATGAAAAAGACAACTAAGAGGGGAGGTGAATCAGTTGTACATTAAAATATCAAAACCCTCATAAACATTCAGATCCACATTAACTTAAATAACCCTTAGTCTGTTAGAATGATTTAGCATGAAAATAAATAACAAAAACTGAAACACATCAACAACATGCACAATGGAACACCAAATTTACATGGAAAACCTAAGAAGGGAAAAACCAAAGTGAGGATTAGCTCACAGTACTATAAATTAATTACAACATTGAATACAAAAGTCTCACTATCGGAGGGCTCACTGCCTAAAAGGACTCACTACCAAAGGCTTACTGCTAGATTACATAAAAGAAGAAAGAAGAATCTTACAGTGAGAAATCCATCTAAATGCAACAGAAAAGTCCACCACAATATCACCAACACATTCAAAACCTCTCTAAATATTGTAGACACCTTTTTTCTCACTACTTCCATTAGTCTAACTCATTAAATCTTGCACTACACTTCACAAATTTACACTTCACAACTCTAAAATTTGCATCACACACTACACTACTTTCCTCCATCAACACAACACTAATTTATAGCTTCTTCAACCTTAAAAACATTCTCCAAGGTCAGCTATGCGCTTCAACCATGCAAATTCAAATTAGGTCAGCACCAAAACATTATCGCGATGGAAAGGAATGAAGGTGGACTACATCACACCTTAACTCGGACCCAAATCATACATATGCATGCCACACCACACTTCCATGATCATTGAAGCAAATTCATTATTAGTGTAAACACCCAAGGTTGGTTGAACCTATGTAAACACCTTTAACATTTAAGTACATGCTTCCTAAAATCCAAAGACAACTCGTGGACCACACACACCACTTAAACACAATCTAGAATATTCCACAAACACTTTGAAATCTAAAAATTCCTTCGCAACAACTTTCACTTGAAGAACAAACTCATCCTATTCACCTAGATAATCTTCCACATACATATCACCAAACCACAAACAATTTCAACCAAAGGTAGATATGAACCTTATCAACACACATCCATAACCACAAGACCAAAAACAAAACTATGAAGAAGTGTGGATAAAAACAATTTCTCCTAGACATCACTACAACACAACTCACACATTGGTGAACACAACTCTCTCTGTACAACAATACAGACCAAGAAATTATGGATATAGAACCTATGAAAACCTCTTACCAACATATCTGAACTACACAAGAAGATCTTCAAGATAGAAGAAATGTGGAGCAAAACCATAACACCACTATGTACACTAACAACACACTATTTCCTCTTTTATTCAAATCTTCTCAAAATCTCTTGGAAACCAAGCATCAAATACTCATACTCATTATCTTCAACACTTCCTCATCACCACTAAACATACTACAACACTATAATTCAAATATACATCCATAAACATAAGCTTATCAAAGCAACAAAAGAGGTTGACATCAGTAGCACTTACTAATGACAACATAATGAAACTAATCAAAGCATCATCACAACTTCTCGACCATCACTATTCATCAATGAAAACATAAACATAAGCCTATTGAAATCAATGACAACACCAACTACTCATACTTGCAACAATCTCCGCTTTTGACATTGATGGAAACACATGATGTGAAAAACCATGAACAAAAAGCATAATAGCTTTGATCACCAACATACTACTCCATACCAACTTTCTCTCTCAATTTCTCTCCTTTAAATTCTCTCTCCCCCTTTCTCAATTGATTCTTTTTCACATTTCTTCATCTCTCCCCCATTGAAATCAATGGCAAAGGGCAACACATATTCATTTGTTTTCCCCTTTGTCATCAAACATACATGCTTTCTCTCTCCTAAAGGAAACAACTGCCCTACATACTACCCCTTAGGAGCACACAACAAACTGTACCAATCAACAACCACTAAACATATGCTTTGAAATATTTGACAAAGGAAAACACCAAACAAAACTAGTACTCACTCTCCTTGACTACACCAACCAAAAAAGACACTACCTTCTCCCCTTAAGAGGTAGCCTCCAACACTAGTCCAGAACAAAAAATAAATCTTCAAATCCACTTGGAGTGATGGATATCGTTATGCATCTAGTTCAAAGAAAGAGGGGTAATAACCCATAAATTCTCCTAAAGATACTCAAAATTATCCTTAGGAAGAGCCTTAGTGAATATATCAACCTGATCCTTTATAGGCACATACTCAAACTTAACTTTATTCTCTGCAACCTTCTCCCTCAAAAAATGATACTTAATTGAGATATGTTTTTCGCTTGAGTGCATCACTAGATTCTATGAAATGTTAATAGCACTTGTATTGTCACAAAAGATCAAAATTGGTTTATCATACACAACTCTGATATCCTTCAAGGTTTGCCTCATCCACAACACTTGTGTGCAACAAGATGTTGTAATATATTATGCTTTTGAAGTAGATAAAGATATTGAATCTTGCTTCTTGCTTAGCCAAGACACCAATCTGCATCCAAGAAAGAATGCACCACCACTTTTACTTTTCATGTTATCCACACAACCTACCCAATATACATTTGTATAAGCACTCAGAGAGAAATCAATATTTGGATACCACAAACCATGTTTCAAACTGCTCTCCAAGTATTTGAATATCCTCTTTATTGCTGCAACATGTGATTATCTAGGATCTTCTTGAATCTATCCATAATACAAACTGCATGCATGATTAGTAATAGTTACATCTAGTTTTCCTCCTATCATTGATCTATACTTTCTCTAATCATCCTTAGGAGATTCATCATTCTTACTTAGTTTGCAACTAGTAACCATAGGAGTACATACTGGTTTAGAATCTTCCATTCCAATCTTTTTCAATATTTCTTTCACATACTTTGATTGTGAAATGAATATACCTTTCTCTATCTGATTGATTTGCAACCCAAGGAAATGATTCATCTCCCCAAACATAGACATCTCAAACTCTTTCTACATCTCTTCTACAAATTTCTTACACATAGCTTCATTTCTTCCAAAAATTATATCATCCACATACACAACCACAATCAAGATTTGATCTTTTTCAACTTTGAAGTAAAGATTACTATCTGTGATACCTTTATTGAATCCTTGTTGTATCAAGTACTTGTCTAACCTTTCATACCAAACTCTGGAAGTTTGGTTCAATCCATATAATTATTTCTTCAATCTATAGACCATATATGATTTTTCTGATAACTGAAATCCTTCTGATTGTTCAATGTATAATTTTTCTTCTAATTCACCATTCAAGAAAGTAGACTTCACATCTATTTGATAAAATTTGAAATCTTTATGTGTTGCAAAATTAAAAACATCCTGATAGCTTCCATTCTTGCCACTAAAGAAAATGTTTCCTCAAAATCTATTCCTTCTACTTATGAGTAGCCTTTACACACAAGCCTTGACTTGTTCCTTACTACTTCATTCTCATTTAGTTTGTTCTGGAATACCCACTTAGTTCCAATTACATTCTTTTTTTTGGTCTTGGTACAAGTTCCCAAGTCTAGTTTTTCTCAATCTACATCAGTTATTCTTCTATAGCTTTGATCTGATATTCATCCTTGCATGCTTTAATCATTGTTTTAGGTTCAACTTTAGAAAGTAAACATAGATTTACCTATTCTTCAATGGATTTTCTTCTTGTCAAAACACCCTTTCTTTTGTCACCAATGATCTAATCTTCAAAATGATCCTTTTGCACATACTTAGGAGTCTTAGGGATCATTTCCAGATCTTCTTCTTCTTCTTCAATATGAGATTCTTTATCCTTACCTTCAGCTCTGTCATTTTCTCTACAAGAGGACTCATCTGATTCATATCCATCTATCACCACAAAATTATTTTGTAATTCTTCATCCACTTTTACATTTGCACTTTCAATAATCTTCTTTGATCTCTTGTAGCACTGGTAATCTTTGCTTCTTGTAGAATATCCAAGGAAGATACCTTCATCAAATCTTGTATCAAACTTTCCTTAGTTTTCTTCATCTCTTCTGATATAGAATTTTATTCCAAACACTTTGAAGTATTTGATAGTAGAAATCCTTCCATACCACAACTCACAGGGATTCTTTGCACTATTTACTCTTGCTTGAACTCTATTAAGAATGTAGACAGTAGTATGAATTGCTTCTCTCTACTAGACTTTCGGTAGATTTGCCTCTTCCATCATTGTTCTTGTAGCTTCCTAAATAGTCCTATTCTTTCTTTCAACCACTCCATTCTACTAAGGAGTCCTAGGGGAAAATAAATACCTCTTTATCCCATGATTCTCACAAAAACTATTAAACTCATTGGAGGTGAACTCTCCACCTTTTTTAGACCTCAAACACTTGATTTTCATATCCATTTCATTCTCAACCATAACTTTGAATGCTTTAAACTTATCTAAATCTTCTAGTTTTTCTTTGAGAAAAGTAACCCATGTCATTCTAGAATAATCATCAATCAATAGCATGAAATACATGTCACCTTGAAGACTTCTTACTTGTGTTGGACCGCAAAGATATATATGCACCAACTCCAACAGTTCGATAGTAGATTGTTCTTTGACTTTGAAACTTCTTCTTGCTTGCTTCCCAATTCGACATTCCTTGTAGACAACATTGATCGGATTTGTAATCTTTGGTAGATCTCTCATGGCTTGAACTGAATTGGTTCTCACTAGGATATCAAAATTAGTGTGACAAATCCTTCTATGCCATAGCCAACTTTCATTAATCTACGTCATAAAGCAATGACTATCAACATCTTTGAGTTGATAAACATTTACATCTATCCTTCTTCCAGCAGCAACCACAATTCAAGAGCCTTTTCTGATCTCATATACATCATCCTGAAACATAATATTATAGACTTTGCTACACATTTTTCCAACACTTAAGAGGTTATGTCTCAAACCTTTAACATAAAGAATATCATCTGTACTATGCTTGCCATCAAAATTAATTGAACCTTTTCCACATATCTTAGTTGATGTATCATCACCAAACTTAACTAGACCTCCATCATATTTCTCAAGTCTAAAAAAACTACTTTTTTCACTAATCATATGATTTGAGCATCCACTATCAATAATCTAGTAGTTCTTCTCCTTTCTAGCACGAAGAGCAGTTACCATAGCATTGCGACCTGCTTTTGGAGCACTTTCCTTCACACATCTCTCAGAGTTAGCAGAATTAGATTCAAATTTTGTAGCCATGAATAAGAATTCACTATCCTTATCATCTCCATAGCCATATTTATCATTAGATATAATGGCATCTTCTCTAACATAATAGATTCTATTAATTGCTTTATCTTTTTTTCTCCTTATTTTTTCCATTCAAAGCTCTGTTTGGACATCTTGAAGCATAATGACCTATCTTACCATAATTGAAACATTTGAAAGGAAACTTACCTCTATATTTTCTAGTACCATTTTTCATTCTTCTCACAAATTTTCTTCAACATCATCAAGATCCTCTTGATTTGATTCCTCAATATTTTTTGATTTTCCAGCCTTAAAAGCATTCTCAACTTTTGTATTACTTGGACCAAATTCTCTCATTTCAAAAGTAGATAAAGCACCATACAACTGATCCCTAGAATACTTTATTGAATCTTGAACTTCCTCAATAGCATAAAATTTATGACTATAATATTTAGAAAGAGTTCTTAGTACCTTCTTTACCACCTTTTCTTCTTAAAGTTTTCCACCAAGACCTCTGATGGAACTAAAAACTTCATCTACCTTCTGCATGTAGCTTGTAATGTTTTCATCTTTAGACATCCGCAGGTTATAAAATGTGATCTTTAGATTCTGCAAATTAGCTTTCTTGAACTTATCATCTCCATAAATATTTTCCAACTTTGTCCAGATATCTCTAGCAGATTTCAAATTCATAACTTTCACAAGTTCAGTATTAGAAAGACCACTTAAATGAGCATACCTTGCTTTATCATTGTTCTCATAGGCCTTGATTTCATCATCAATACTCAGACCACCAATAGGCATAGTATATCCAGTCACAACAAAATTTCAAACTCCAAATCCAAGAGATACTAGGAAACCTTCCATCCTTGTCTTCTAGAAACCATAGTCCGATCCATCAAACAAAGGAGCATCCCTCTTGTGCACCATCCCAAATCTACCTCAAGCAGTTAAGCTTTCTTCCAAGGAACCTTAATCTGATAGCAATTGTTGAATGCACAAGACAACTGAGAGGGGGCATGAATCAATTGTACATTTAAATATCAAAAGTCTCATAAACATTCAGATCCACATCAACTTAATTAACCCTTATTTTTTTAGAATGATTTAGCATGAAAACAAAAAATAGAAACCGAAACACATCAACACCATGCACAATGAAACACTAGATTTATGTGGAAAACCCAAGAAGGGAAAAACCATAGTGAGGATTAGCTCACAATGTAAAGTAATTACAACACTAAATACAGAGGGCTCACTACCCAAAAGAAAGAAGGGCTCACTCCTAAAGGCTCACTGCCAAATTATAGATAAGAAGAAAGAAGAATGTTACAGTGAGAAATCCATATAACAAAATATCCACCACAACATCACTAACACATTCACAACCTCTCTGAAGATTGTAGACACCTTTTTCTCACTGCTTCCTGTAGTCTAAATCATTAAAGCTCGTACTGCACTTCAAAAATTCACACTTCGCAACTTTGAAATTTGCATCACACACACTATACTACTTTCCTCCATCAACAAAAAACTTATTTATACCTTCTTCAACCTTGAAAACATTCTCCAAGGTCGTTTATGGAATTAAATCGTGCAAATTCAAATTAGGTCGGCACCAAAACATTCCTGCAGTGGAAAGGAATGAAAGTGAACCACATCACACCTTAACTCGGACCCAAATCATACATATACATGACACACCACACTTCCACAATCATCGAAGAAAATCCATAATTATTGTAAACACCCAAGTTTGGTCGAACCTGTGTAAACACCATTAACATTTAAGTACACGCTTCCTCAAATACAAAGATGACTTGTGGACCACTAATTTAATAACTAGTTAAGGATATTCGTCATCCTAGTTAGACCTCATAGATTTTTGGGATCACTATTCCTTTTTATTTTATTCTCTTTATTGTCATGATACATTTAGTTTTAAATTATTTCCACCATTAGGTATTGTAATTTTACAAAATTAAGTTTATTTGATTTATTGTTGTCATATAAAACCATTTCTTTGATTTGTTGTTATGATATCTAATCATCAAAGACTCAATACCTCCTAGTATTTGGGAGGTTTGAGGTTCCCTAAACTCCATATATTAGTTTTCTATATAGTTAAACCAATGAAAACATGATGTTCTTTGCATTATCTAAGAATGAGCGAGTGAAGATTTCTTCTCTGGAAACTGCATATGAAGTCTAGAAGAAGTTGGAAGATATGTATGAAGGAAATGAAAGAGTGAAATTAACAAAGGAGCTAGCAGCTAAGCGTAGATTTGTAAATCTGAAGATGGAAGAAGGTGAAGAGTTTACAAGTTTCTTTCAGAGAGTTGAAATGACTACAAATGAAGCTAGAAATCAAGGAGGAAAACTATCATATGAAGATATAATTGAGAAGATATTGATAACCCTACCGGAGTGCTGCAATGATAAAATCTTGGTTATTGAAGAAGTATATAATCCTAATACTTACATTTTGGAATAGTTGTTCAGCACCTTGCAAGCATTTGACATGAGGAAGTTATGGAAAGAAGACAAGATAGAAGAAAAGACAAAAATGGAATTCAAGGCATTGAATATTGAAGAGGAACCAGATAGTGATGGTGTTGGTGAGTTGGAAGCAAACTTTACCAGGAAGTTGAAGAAAGGAACCAGAAAGTATAAAGGTATGTTGCCCTTTAAATGTTTCAATTATGGTAATATTGGTCATTATGCTTCAAGATGTCTGAATAGAGTTGTGCATAAGAAGAAAAAGGATAGGAAGGAGAAGAGATATAAGAAGTTGTACTATGTTAAAGAAGAAGCGGGAATTTTTGATGATGAATCTGAGAATGAGGTTGATGATAATGAATGCTTATTCTTAGCTTTGGAAAGTAAATCTATATCCACTAACCCTGGAAAATGTGTAAGTAAGAAAGGTCCAGAGAGTAAGAGGAATAGGATGGAAGGTACTTTGGCTACCACATTTCATGCAAGACATGATGAAGACTACTCGGTGATTGATAGTGGATGTTCAAATCACGATACCGAAGATAAGAGTAAGTTCACTAAACTTGAGAAATCTGATGGTGGTTTAGTTATGTTTGGTGATGATCCAGGAGCAAAGATCTGTGGGAAAGGTTCAATTAGTTTTGATGGAGTGCATAGTACTGATGATGTATATTATGTGAAGGGTTTGAGGAATAACCTTTTGAGTGTTGGTCAGATGTGTAGCAATGGTTTTAAACTTGTGTTTCATAATAACACTTGTGAAATCAGAAAAGGATCCGGAAGTGGAGATACGATTACTGCTAGAAGAAGAACTCATGGAAACATCTATCAGTTGAAAAGAGTTGATGGTCATTTCCTTGTATCTCAAAGCAAAGAAAGTTGGTTATGGCACTGGGGAATGGGACATGTAAATTTTGAAAACTTGGTCAAGATCAGTGCAAAAGAGATTGTTTGAGGACTGCCTAGAATCACAAGACCTGGTAATGCTATTTGCAGAAGTTTTTCAATTGGGGAAACATACAAGATGTACCCTTAAGGGAAGAGAGTACTCTACTACCAGAATGCTGGAGTTGATTCATACTGATCTCTGTGGTCCAACTAGGACTAGAAGCCTAACTAGTGATAGGTGTAGACACCTAAAAAGTGTCCTAGACCCGCAAACCACATTTTTCTATGTCTTTTCATATTTTGTCTATGGTCCAAATTCAACTATTAATTAAATAATTCCTAATTATTTAATTAATTCATAGCTTTATTCTTCTTGACTATTTAAATAAATGAATTACATTTATTTTATATAAATACACCACTAATGTCTAATCTCTTCTTTAAATAAATAAATCTTTAAATTTATTTAATTAATCAATTATTCCATCTTGATTATTTAAATAAATAAACTTTATTTATTTATTTAAATATGTCTCTAATACTAAATATCTTCTCATAATTAAATAAGTCCTCCATAATTTATTTAATTATTGGTCCACTTCTTCCATAATTAAATAATTAGAATTAATTATTTAATTTCCTCCAAATTTAAATAAAATCATTTATTTAAATTTCCCTCTTTCCAAGCTTTTTCCTCTTTTTAATTAAATAAATCTTTTTTTATTTAATTAGATTTCATATCTTGATTTTTGAATTCAAAATCAATATTTAATTCAAAATGATGATTTTTCATCCTTATCACAATCTTCTGTAATTAGATAATATCTTTATGATCTAATTAGCCATTGGTCATTTAAATGGAAAAATATTTGATTTCCTCTCCAACTCAATGCTTTTTTTTGTATTGATCTTATCTCCTATATTCCTATCATTGTTCATCTTTGTCTCAACTAATCTCCACCGTTGATTAAATTATTTTTAATTTAATCTTGACCATTCATCTTCTCTAATTAAACCCTAAACCTACTTGCTAATTGTCACATTGAATCTTGTCCATTTATTCTAGGGAAATTTCTCATCTTCAATCTTGGTCATTCATCCAAAATTGCATTTTCTCTAAAATGACAATTTTGGTCTCATTTTGTCATCTCTCATATCTTAGGAAATCTTAGCATACTTCATCTCTTAGCATATTATAGTTTAGATTTGCTTACTAGTTGCATAGTGCATAGTTTAGCATTTCATTCAAATCCTTCAACACTTGTTTAGTCTTCGCATTATCGAATATTTCTCACATAAAATCTGAGGGAACATCACATAATGCAACAACTTGAGAAGGTATAATGGAGGTCAGCCATGGAGAATGAAGACTTTTGGGTGAGATCATTCCTTTTGTTTTCATGTTATTTCCTTTTCTCTTCATTATGGCTTTGGGTTTTTATGTTAATGCATTAAATCTGCTAACCCTAGGAAAATTCCCATAGTTACATTGGTGAACCTGACATTCATTTTTTGTAGTTTTGTATGGATTTGTTTTGGATTTTTTGTAGGTACAGGTATGGAACGACGCAATCACATCCTCCTGAGATGCAAATTCCATGTCGCGATGCATCTGACTTAGGAAACGAAGCATAAGCTCTGTTGAGTCGCATTCGTGAGCCCAAACAACACAACTACTAACTTGAGCCACATCTAAGACCTAGAGCAACACATTTGATTCTAAGACACATTTGATTCATCCAGTGACGCATCTGCCTATTGCATTTATAGTATTCGGTCCCACGACGCATCTGCTCTGTTGTGACACATTTTCCTAGGTAACATTTTTTTTGGATTTTCCTACTTTTTCTAGATTTCATTTGTTTCCTTTTAGGTTAGATATTTTTTTTGGATACTAATCTATTTGTTACAGCATGTGGCAAGCTGGAGTTGGAATCTAATCTCTTGTTGTTTGTTCTCTTTTATTGTCACAATCTTAATCAAACAAACAACTACAAATTTGCATTTACATTCATGAGTTAAAATGAACATGCAAGCATATTCATTGGATTAAAAAGAACACAATCATGCATTACAACTAATGGGTTTAACATGAATTTGCATTATCACATGTCATTGGTTTAAAATAAACAACTATTTGTCTCACAGTTCATTTTGGGCTTTAAAAATGAACAAGTGTCTTGTGTGTTTTGTGGTCTAGTAATAATCTCTCACATGTGTATTCTCTTGTGCTTTGAGCAATCTTAAGCAAACAAAAACACTAAGAGATTGTTACTTTATCACCCTTCACATTTCATTTTGGGTTTTAAAATAACAGGCAAATGCGGCATTTTAGATAGAAAATGCGGTTCTGGATTGCAATTGTGTTACAGGTGGTAGCAAGTGTGTTGCAAGTTTGAACAAAATCTAGTTTGATTGGAAAGACACAGTTAAACGCAGACAAATGTTTTTTTCCTGTTTGTCAAGTGTGGTGCAACAAGTCAAATGTGATATTTTGGACAACAAAAGCGATGCAATATAGTCAAATGTGGTTTATAGTTTGGCAAATGCGATGTGGCAAGTTAGATGTGGTTTTCAGTTTAGCAAATGCGATGCAACAAGTCAAATGCTTTGTAGAATGGAAAAAGACTAGTTTTCTTACAAATTTTGGTAGATTTTGAGCTTGTTTTAGGTTTAAAGTGTTTTCCCAGATTTGAAAGGGATGTTTAATTGTTCATTTGGTTTGAAAAACACTTGGAAAACACATTGTCTTTGAAAGTTTGTGAAAACAACCACATTGAAGACAAGTACAACCCTATGGCTTGAAGGACTATATTCTTTTAGATTCCACGCAGATTTTACTCCAACCACACTTATTGTTAGAAGATGAATTTAGAAGCTTGGCCACATGAGCTCCCCCTTATAGTGCACTCACTTCTCAGGTCAACCAAGCTTCTATCCCCCATGAAACTCCCATGGCAGACTAATCATCTCTACTAAAAACTGCAAGAATGTGGATGCCTTTGCAATGACCATTGGTGCACCAAAGAATAGATAAAGGTTTTTTCCCAACTATAACAAGGGTTGTAGTACAGACTTTTCATTCGTGGGGGATGATCCAAGTGGAGAGAGACCATTGGTGCCCTTCTTGTGGGAACCATCCTCATGATACTTGCCTTTGTTCAAGTACCCACACTTATATACTAGTTGGAAATCGCTTGGCTTTAGCGTGTTACTGGTTGGGTCATTCCCTTGGGTGATTAATTTTTCCCACAAGGCAGGCCCTCTAAGATAAACAAAAGCAAGCGAGTATATTCGTAGTTCGATCAATCTTTATTTCACATGAATAAAGAGAGAACATGTGCTTTATACTCCACTCACACTCACAAGATTTGTTCATTTTAAAACCCAAAATGAAATGTGAGGGATGATAAAGTAACAATTGCTTAGTATTTTTGTTTTCTCAAGATTGCTCAAAGCACAGGAGAATACACATTTGAGAGATTATTACTAGACCACAAAACACACAAGACACTTGTTCATTTTTAAAGCCCAAAATGAAGTGTGAGACAAATAGTTGTTTATTTTAAACCAATGACATGTGATAATGCAAATTGATTTTACACCCATGAGTTGTAATGCATGATTATGTTCCTTTTAATGTAATGAATATGCATGCATGTTCATTTTAACTCATGAATGTAAATGCAAATTTGTAGTTGTTTGTTTGATTAAGATTGTGATAATAAAAGAGAACAAACAAGAGATTAGACTCCAACTCTAGCTTGCCACATGTTGTAACAAATAGATTAGCATCCAAAAAAAATCTCAAACCTAAAATCAAACAAATGAAATCTAGAAAAAGTAGGAAAATCCAAAAAAAAATGTTACCTAGGAAAATGCGTTGCAACAGAATAGATGTGTCGTGGGACCGAATACTGTAAATGAAATAGGCAGATGTGTCATTGGATGAGTCAAATGTAGCTCAGAATCAAATGTGTCACTCTAGGTCTAAGATGCAGCTAAAGATAGCAGTTGCATCATTCGGGCTCAGGAATGCGGCTCGACAAAGTGTATGCATCGTTTCCAAAGTCAAATGCATTACGACAGGGCGTTTGTGTCTCAAGAGGCTATGATTGCATCATTTTGTACCTGGACCTACAAAAAATCCAAAATAGATCCATACGAAACTACAAAAAATGAATGTTGGGTTCACCAATGTAACTATGGGAATTTTCCTAGGGTTAGCAGATTTAATGCATTAAAATAAAAACCCAAAGCCATAATTGAGAGCAAAGGAAATAACATGAAAACAAAAGGAATGATCTCACCCAAAAGTCTTCATTGTCCATGGTTGACCTCCATTATACCTTCTCAAGTTGCTGCAATATGTGATGTGCCCTCAGATTTTATGTGAGCAATATTCGACAATGCCAAGACTAGAAAAGTGTTGAAGGATTTGAATGAAATGCTAAACTATGCACTATGCGACTAGTAAGCAAATCTAAACTAAAATATGCTAATAGATGAAGTATGTTAAGATTGCCTAAGATACGAGAGATGACAAAATGAGACCAAAATTATCATTTTATAGAAAATGCAACTTTGGATGAACGACCAAGATTGAATATGAGAAATTTCCCTACAATCAATGGACAAGATTCAATCTGTCAATTACCAAGTAGGGTTAGGGTTTAATTAGAAAAGATGAATGGTCAAGATTAAATTAAAAATAATTTAATCAATGGTGGAGATTAGTTGAGACAAAGAGGAATAAGGATAGGAATATAGAAGATAAGATCAATACAGAAAAAGCATTGAGTTGGAGAGGAAATCAAATCTTTTTCCATTTAAATGACCAATGGCTAATTAGATAATAAAGATATTATCTAATTACGAAAGATTGTGATAAGGAGGAAAAATCATCATTTTGAATTAAATATTGATTTTTAATTCAAAAATCAAGATATGGAATCTAATTAAATAAAAAAATATTTATTTAATTAAAAAGAGGAAAAAGCTTGGAAAGAGGGAAATTTAAATAAATGATTTTATTTAAATTTGGAGGAAATTAAATAATTAATTCTAATTATTTAATTATGGAAGAAGTGGACCAATAATTAAATAAAGTATGGAGGACTTATTTAATTATGAGAAGATATTTTTTTTGTATTAAATATAGTTGAATAAATCATTACAACAAGCAACCATCAGTTAATGTATACTATACAAGAAGGTTGCACTTTACAGAGGTTGAGAGTGAAACATACAAAATAAACTTAAATACTACAACCTTGCATAATGAACCCCAAGATAAGTTTCACAACAGCCTTATACAACAATCTAACTAGCTAAAACTGAAGCCAGAAAGTTGGAAAAATGGATACAAAAGGCCCAAATCTTAACATAATGCCAATTTGTAGACTTATTTGCCAGTTATAACTGAAGCTCGGGTCTTTGAATGTATTACATTTGATGTTCTATTTGTACAAAATTCTGCAATTACTGACAAAAACAACCTCAAGCGGATGGAGCAGCGGCCTTATTAAATGCCTTCTGGAACTCATGAAGGGCCCTTAGAAAAACTCCATCTTCCTTATCGTCTTTGTGGTGGGCATGTTCAGAATTTAGCGCCTCCCTAGGAACCGTCATTGCACCCTCCCTCAACTGCCTCCAGAATTCAGACATTGTGATCTCTAATTGCACCACAGCCTGCGAAATAATACTAACATATGTGAGTCTTTTAGAAGACTCGGTAAGTGATCTCCTGCTACTCTTAAACTTCTCCTCATTCCTAGCAATCCAGATATGCCACAAAATCTAAGTGGATAAACAAAACCAAAATAATTTAAAATCTTTATTAAGCTTCATTTCATAAAGAATAACATGTTCCCACAAGAATCTGTCATTTATATCCCAAATGTATAACTCTTTACAAAAACATTTCCACACTTCTTTAGCATGAGAAGATATTTAGTATTAGAGACATTTAAATAAATAAATAAAGTTTATTTATTTAAATAATCAAAAGGGAATAATTAATTAATTAAATAAATTTAAAGATTTATTTAATTAAAGAAGAGATTAGACATTAGTGGCGTATTTAAATAAAATAAATGTAATTCATTTATTTAAATAGTCAAGAAGAATAAAGTTATGAATTAATTAAATAATTAGGTATTATTTAATTAATAGTTGAATTTGGACCATAGACGAAATATGAAAACACATAGAAGAATGTGGTTTGTAGGTCTAGGACATTATTAGGTGCATACATTTTTCCCCTCTTTGTCATGTCGCATTGTGACAAAAAAAATTCAGTCAAAAGTATGCCCCAGTGCAAAATAGGATGAAGAAGAATGATGAGGGGGGTAGCGGTATGCCCCCTCGAGAGGACAGACATGTTCAGAGAATACGATTGTTCTCTCGAAATAGATGGAAAGATGAGAAGACAATGTGACAAAGAAGTGTTAGTGTGAAAGAAATGAATTATAAATATGCAGACTAGACAAAATGTTAGAGAGGAAATGAAGAAGGGTGGGATGGGAAAAGAATCCTTCAACATTTTCCAAAGTACTAATAGTTGTTGCTTGAATCATCATTGGGCGGTAAAATGACACAAATGGACAAAAAACACCATGGCATGACATAGACCAAGGTGTGCAAGGTCATCCACTTGTAAAACAGACAGTCACAGACAAAGAATGTCTTAACTCATACTAAGGGTCATGTTTCCCCAGTTTTTTTGTCAAGACAATCCACAGACAACAGTGAAAGAAGAAAACAAAAAAAGGTCAGGAGACATCATCGCACCTCTAAATCCTTAATGGGACATCCTCAAGGTAGCTAGTAACATAACCAAGAGTCAAAATGACAAAACATAAGACAAAATAGACAAAAGAGTCCAAAGATAAGACAAAATCAACTAGAAAGATTAACAACCATTTAATTGTGTTTGCTAATGTTTGTTTGCCAAAGATTGATTACTTGATAGTTTGATAGTTTGATAGTTTGATGGTTTGATAGTTTGATGGTGCTAATTGTTAGGAAGGACACATCCTAAAAAGGGAAAATGACATTTTGACGAGGTCCAAGTCCAAGAGGGACATATTATGGAGAGGACCCGCAAGTGACTAATGTTTTGGCAATGTGACTGATTTTGACTGTATGACCAATTGGACTATGTTGTTTGATTTTGGTTCATGATTGGAATGTTGATGTTTGAATGACTGTCTTTTGTCTGTGTTTGACTATGTTTGACTTATTTGACCGATGTTACTATGTTTAACTTATGATTTTTATTTGGACAAACCGAAAAGGACTGACCTAATGCCTCGGGGACTCAAAGATGAGCCTTGCCTACGTAGAAAATGCATAGAGACAACATAGTTTGACAATAACAAAGATAAATATGACTGACATGACAGAGTTTGACTCTTTTTTTTGGATTTTTGATAGTTATTTGGATGTTTTTGTGTTTTTGACATGTTTTGACTTTTTTGGATTTTTGATGTTTTATGATTTTTTTTGGATTTTTTGACAAACACGAAAAACACATCTGTCTGCATTGAAGTGCGTCTTTCCAATCAAACTAGATTCTGTTCAAACTTGCAACACACTTGCTACCACCTGTAACACAATTGCAATCTAGAACCACATTTTCTATCTAAAATGTTGCATTTGCCTGTTTTGCAACGCATTTGTGTGCCTGAGAACCACAATTGCTCTGTTGAATTGCATCCCCTTTCTAAAATGACGCATTTTCTTATCTTGCAACGCATATGTGCCCTACAACGATGCAATTTCCTAGAAAAAACAAACAATCTAAAACCTGAGTCTAAACATTGTCAGACATCTTTTTTGTATTACGATGCATATGCCATTTTGCAACAGAATTGCAACCCAGAATGACGCATTTGATATTTCGAATTGCAATTTCTACCTGAAGCGACACATTGTCCTATAATTTTATCAAATCATTGTCACTGTCCAAGTCTAAAACCAAGCATTTTCAGATATGTCTTTAGACACCTTTCCTGAATGGTCTCTATCCAAGATCAGTAAAACAACATAGTTGTAGGCTTGATTCACACCTTTACATTTTCATTCTCTAACCTTCACTATCATGTCTTTGATTGACCTTTATTTTCTTTCTATTCAAGTTGAATACGAATTGCTCTGTAATCGTTAATACCAACAAGCCTTAGAATTCAAGCGATAATTCCTCCAATCCAAAAACCAATGCTTTTCCTACCAACAACCCATAAGTCCTAGTCCTCCATCCATCCACCCTTATTATCAAGAGTCACATAAAACAAATCCTGTCATTAATCCCCAACAGATGTCCACTTATCACCCTTATCCTAACCTTGACAAGGGAAACCAACTGTCCACTAGTCCATTCCAAGTCCGCATATCATTTTCTAGTACTTCACCTATCAATCTCGTCCAATACTACAAGTCTTATCAACCATATACCAACTCATGTCAAGTCTCCACATCATACCATATCAATCTCATCCAAGTCTCCACGCTCTATCTTACTCAACCTTACACCAATCCAGTCCAAGTCTCCATGTTATATCCTAGTCTTTCACCGACCAATCCAGTCCAAGTCTCCATGTTATATCCTAGTCCTTCACCAACCAATCTAGTCCAAGTCCCCATATCCTATCCTATTCCTTCTTCCACCAACCCCTTCCAAGTCTCCATGTCTTATCCTAGTCCTTCATCCATCAATCCTTTCCAATTCACTCCATCACAAGCCATATTTAGTCAAGAAAATCCCATCATTTTCCAAAGTCACATCCCATTTTCTAAACTTGAGGATACATGTCAAAACAAAAATCTAAAGCATGACATCATAATTTCACCCTCATGTCAAGATCAAGGTAGTCCATCTAATGGCCCTATCTTTCAGTCCATTCAAGAAGTCCTTCAAGAAAATCATGGCATCCAAAACACACCTATCCTTGAAAAACACTCCATTCCCAATCATATCATCCAACACAACCCTATCTTTGACCAAGACATTACCATTGACCAAGAAGTCTAAAATGATCCACTCTTTGACCTTTACCAAATAATTGATGACAATATTCAAACCCCGACCATTGACACTATCCAAAATGAGACACTTGCCTCCATGGGACACATTTATGATCTTCCTCCAAAACAAGAGTCTTCCACTATGACATTTTGCAACAAGACAAGAGGACTCCCACATATAACAAATTTTCACCTCCTTCAAAATGGTCATCAAGTAAGGCATGTTGGTTCCAAATGCCATCCCTCCAAAATCCGTCATCCACCATACCAAGTTTGGAAACTAAAAAGTGATTCATCCAAACGTCCAAACAACCTTTCCAATTCTACCATCATCTGTCATAAACCTACGTCTCATCTAAAGTCCAAAGATCCCACGTCACAAATCCATCACATCATGGCAGCAACTCTCTACCACAAGGACTCTCATGGCACTCTATTGCGATGTGTGTATTTAGATAAGGCCAACTCTAGTATCAGAAAGGACCACGATGACATCAATATGTTGTATGCAAGCGCTACGATCCTGAAAAGGAAACTAATTCAAAAAGGAAATTATTGACATATCATGGCACTAGTCTCTACATTAGCATCATCAATGGATTTAGCATAGTCAATGGTCATCTAAAGCATCAAGGCTATCTGGAAATATCAAAAATACAAAAAAAAAATGATGAAAATATAAAAAATTGTCAGCTCGATGAAAACCTGGCAAACAGGCGTCTTGCTAACACCAAAAAAATCAAAAAGTTAAGAAAATAGTAAAGAGAAAAATTTCGTCCAATGATGTAAACTTGGAAAATAGGTGCCCTGGATAAGTACCATGATGAAAACTTGGAAAACAGGGGTCATATGTAAAATAAATTGTCTATGTGGACTTTTACACTTGGGGGAAAGTCGTCTCATTTTCCCATGCCTTCCTGATGACATTTGCATTTGTCCATTTCATCCATATTATCTTCATCCCTTTTTCCACCTACCTTGGTCTTGACATAAAACTGACACACATAAATCAGGCTTTGGAAAACTCTTGACAGGTCTATCCTTTAGTCATACACTATTCATGAAATCATAGGTCATTACTTTCATAACCTCATTATCCTTATGCACCATAGTCCTTTAAAATCATATGGAAATTCCCTTAGTCTCATGTCTCCCATCCTTTACCAAGGCCACCTCTCATCCTTTCATGTTTGTCACCTATCTTGGCTTTCCCTTGTCAAATGGTCTCAGGATACTCCATCATCCCATCTAGTCCTAACCAAGTCATTCCAAATGCAATGAGTTCCATCCATGCAAGCACATCATCCAACATATTCCTCGCCTTTGTTCCTAGCTCGACTGCAGACCTCGATACTTTCATCACATTATCATCATCCTCACGTTGTTTCTTGATGTGTCCTTCCCACATCAAACAATGTTGTCATCACCTACCAATTGGTATTTAGCTTGACTAGGGGCACAATCATGTTGGTCCTTGGATTCTCATGCGTAGGCATGATTCACATGCATTTATCACGATCCTCTTAAACATATAAAAAAGACACAAAAAAATCAAATATTCGGAAAAAGACAAAAAAATAAAAATATTTCAAAAATCCAAAAAAATTTCATAAAATGTCAAAAATCCAAAAAGGTCAAAACATTTCAAAAACACAAAAACATACAAATAACTATCAAAAATCCCAAAAATAGAGTCAAACTCTGTCATTTTAGTCATATCCATCTTTGTTATTATCAAACTATGTTGTCTCTGCGCATTTGCTACGTAGGCAAGGATCATTTTTGAGTCCCCGAGACATTAGGTCAGTTCTCTTAGGTTTGTCCAAATAAAAATCATAAGTTAAACATAGTTGCATCGGTCAAATAATTCAAGCATAGTCAAATGTGGATAGAAGAAAGTCATTTGAACGTCAACATTCCAATCATGAACCAAAATCAAACAACATAGTCCAATCGGTCATACAGTCAAAATCAATCACATTGCCAAAACATCAATCACTTGTTGGTCCTCTCCATGATGTGTCCTTCTTGGACTTAGACCTCATCAAAATGTCATTTTCCCTTTTCAGGATGTGTCCTTAAAAATTGGCAACGTCAAACTATCAAACCATGAAACTCTCAAACTATCAAACTATCAAGTAATCAATCTTTGGCAAACAAACATTGCCAAACACAATTAAATGGTTGTTAATCTTTCTGGTCTATTTTGTCTTATTTTTTTACTCTTTTGACTCTTTTGACTATTTTGTCTTATGTTTTTTCATTTTGTTTCTTGGTCATGTTACTAGCTACCTTGAGGATGTCCCATGAAGGATTTAGAGGTGCGATGACGTCTCCTGACCTATTTTTGTTTTTCTTTCACTATTGTCTGTGGATTGTCTTGACAAAAAGACTGGGGCAACATGACCCTTAGTATGAGTTAAGACATTCTTTGTTTGTGACTATTTGTTTTGCAAGTGGATGACCTTGCACACCTTGGTCTATGTCATACCATGGTGTTTGTTGTCCATTTGTGTCATTTTACCACCCAATGAAGATTCGAGCAACAACTATTAGTACTTTGGAAAATGTTGAAGGATTCTTTTCCCATCACACCCTTCTTTGTTTCCTCTCTAACATTTTGTCTAGTATGTATCTTCGTCATTTATTTATTTTACACTAACACTTCTTTGTCTCATCGTCTTCTCATCTTTCCATCCATTTCGAGAGAACACTCATAATTTTTGAACCTGTCTGTCCTCTCGAGGGGGCATACCGCTACCCCCCTCGTCATTCTTCATCCTATTTTTCATTGGGCATACTTTTGACTAAATTTTCTTTGTCACAATGCGACAGGCTGCATTATGACAAAGAGAGACAAAATCTACACACCTAAAAATGTCCTAGACCCGCAAACCACATTTTTCTATGTCTTTTCATATTTCGTCTATGGTCCAAATTCAACTATTAATTAAATAATACCTAATTATTTAATTAATTCATAGCTTTATTCTTCTTGACTATTTAAATAAATGAATTACATTTATTTTATTTAAATACGCCACTAATGTCTAATCTCTTCTTTAATTAAATAAATATTTAAATTTATTTAATTATTCAATTATTCAATCTTGATTATTTAATTAAATAAACTTTATTTATTTATTTAAATATGTCTCTACTACTAAATATCTTCTCATAATTAAATAAGTCCTCCATAATTTATTTAATTATTGGTTCACTTCTTCCATAATTAAATAATTAGAATTAATTATTTAATTTCCTCCAAATTTAAATAAAATCATTTATTTAAATTTCCCTCTTTCCAAGCTTTTTCCTCTTTTTAATTAAATAAATGTTTTTTTTTATTTAATTAGATTCCATATCTTGATTTTTGAATTAAAAATCAATATTTAATTCAAGATGATGATTTTTCCTCCTTATCACAATCTTCTGTAATTAGATAATATCTTTATTATCTAATTAGCTATTGGTCATTTAAATGGAAAAAGATTTGATTTCCTCTCTGACTCTGCTTTTTCTGTATTGATCTTATCTTCTATATTCCTATCCTTATTCCTCTTTGTCTCAACTAATCTCCACCGTTGATTAAATTATTTTTAATTTAATCTTGACCATTCATCTTTTCTAATTAAACCCTAAACCTACTTGCTAATTGTCACATTGAATCTTGTCCATTGATTCTAGGGAAATTTCTCATCTTCAATCTTGGTCGTTAATCCCAAATTGCATTTTCTATAAAATGACAATTTTGGTCTCATTTTGTCAGCTCTCACATCTTAGGCAATCTTAGCATACTTCATCTCTTAGCATATTTTAGTTTAGATTTGCTTACTAGTTGCATAGTGCATAGTTTAGCATTTCATTCAAATCCTTCAACACTTTTTTAGTCTTGGCATTGTCAAATATTGCTCACATAAAATTTGAGGGCACATCACATATTGCAGCAAGTTAAGAAGGTATAATGGAGGTCAGCCATGGAGAATGAAGACTTTTCATTGAGATCATTCCTTTTTTTTTCATGTTATTTCCTTTGCTCTTCATTATGGCTTTGGGTTTTTATGTTAATGCATTAAATCTACTAACCCTAGGAAAATTCCCGTAGTTACATTGGTGAACCTGACATTCATTTTTTGCAGTTTCGTACAGATCTGTTTCAGATTTTTTGCAATTACAGGTATGGAATGACGCAATCGCAACCTCTTGAGATGCAAATTCCATGTCACGACGCATCTGACTTTGGAAATGATGGATACGCTCTGTCAAGCCGCATTCGTGAGCCCGAATGACACAACTGCTATCTTGAGCCACATCTAAGACCTAGAGTGATGCATTTGATTCTGAGCCACATTTGATTCATCTAGGGATGCATTGGCCTGTTGCATTTTCAGTATTCGGTCCCGTGATGCATCTGCTTTGTTGCGACACATTTTCCTAGGTAACATTTTTATTCGAATTTTCCTACTTTTCTAGATTTCATTTTTTTCTTTTTAGGTTAGATATTTTTTTTGGATACTATTCTATTTTTTACAGCATGTGGAAAGCTGGAGTTGGAGTCTAATCTCTTGTTGTTTGTTCTCTTTTATTGTCACAATCTTAATCAAACAAACAACTACAAATTTTCATTTACATTCATGAGTTAAAATGAACATGCATGCATATTAATTGGATTAAAAAGAACACAATCATGCATTACAACTCATGGGTTTAAAATGAATTTGCATTATCACATGTCATTGGTTTAAAATAGACAACTGTTTGTCTCACACTTCATTTTGGGCATTAAAAGTGAACAAGTGTCTTGTGTGTTTTGTGGTCTAGTAATAATCTGTCAAGTGTATTCTCCTATGCTTTGAGCAATCTTGAGAAAACAAAAACACCAAGAGATTATTACTTTATCACCCCTCACATTTCATTTTGGGTTTTAAAATGAACAAATCTTGCGAGTGTGAGTGGAGTATATAGCGTGTGTTCGCTCTTTATTCATGTGAAATAAAGATTCATCGAACAACGGATATACTCGCTTGCTTTTGTTTATCTTAGAGGGCCTGCCTTGTGGGAAAAAGTAATCACCCAAGGGAACGCCCCAACGAGTAACACGCTAAAGCCAAGCGACTTCCAACTGGTAGATAAGTGTGGGTACTTGAACAAAGGAAAGTATCACGAGGATGGTTCTGACAAGAAGGGAAACAATGGTCTCTCGCCGCATGGATCATCCCCCACGAATGAAAATTCCATACTAGAACCCTTGTTATAGTTGGCCAAAAACCTTTATCTATTCTTTGGTGTAGCAGCGGTCATTGAAAAGGCATCCACATTCTTGCAGTTTTTAGTAGAGATGATCAGTTTGCCATGGGAGTTTCATGGGGCCTAGAATCTTGGTTGACCTAAGAAGTGAGTGCACTATAAGGGGGAGCCCGTGTGGCCAAGCCTATGAATTCATCCGCTAAGAATAAGTGTGGTTGGAGTAAAATCTGCGTGGAATCTAAAAGAATATAGTCCTTCAAACCATAGGGTTGTACTTGTATTCAATGTGGTTGTTTTCAAAAACTTTCAAAGACAATGTGATTGCCAAGTGTTTTTCAAACCAAATAAACAATTAAACATCTCTTTCAGATCTGGGACAACACTTTAAACCTAAAACAAGCCACTACTGAATTTGACACCATTTTCTGACAGTCATTCATCGGTCGTTCGACAAATCTTTGTTGGAAGAGCGATGAAATAGCGAAAATCTTTGCATTGCTATTTTTTCATCAAAAGGCCAATGACGAATTAAACGTCGAAATAACAGCGAAGAATCATCATTCAATGGCATCGTGAAATTCCTCAGACTTTTGTCAGAATATCGATGAAAACTTTGTGTATCCACTGATGAATTACACTAGAAGTTCTTTGCCAGTTCAAAAAAATGGGCAAGCAGTAGTGTCAAAACAACAACAGACGTTTGTTGCCATTTCAACAAAATGGGCAAGGAGTAGCGTCCAAACAACACCAAAAGTTCATCGAATGTGCAACGAAATAGGCAAGAAGTATCGTCAAAACAACACCAAGAGTTTGTTGACTTAGCAATGAAATTAGCAAGGAGTAGCATCGGAAGAACACCAAAAGTTCATCGAAAATGCGACAAAATGGGCAAGTAGCATGGTAGAAATGCCAAAAGCTTGTCGAAATTGCAACGGAATGGACAAGGAGTTATGATGAAATTTTCATCACAGCTATAGCAACTTCGTCGAGCCTTTATGTTGATTCGTCGGTGGTTGTCGTCGAAATTGTGACGAAGCATCAATTTTTTTTTTTTAAATATTCGTGGAAATGTACCATTGCGGAGACTAACGACTGATCATACATATGAGACACATATTGGTTTGATGCTTCAAATGATGCATTTCTTATATTGAAAAGTGCATTACCTTATTGAGCTTCTCTTTGTTTCGAGAATAGTTTAATATTCTCACTTAATAGGGACAACCACATGATGGTGGAAGCTCATTTTGGCCCCTCCCCTCACATCACTCTCAATTCCCCATACCAATCATATAACATTAATCATTCATTCATCCATTAATAACATATAACATTCATTCATTCATCCATTAATAACATATAACATTAATTCATTAACATATAACATTCATTAATTAACATATTCACATTCATTCATTAACATATAATATTCATTCTTTCAGTTTTTACATATTATCAAAATATGGTTGTCATGATATGATTACAATCACTTTTTTTTTGTTTCTTTTTCAAAGCTACATAAAGTTGAAGTGGAGTATCATTTTCTAAATCAATATATGTCGCCCCTTTAGTTGTTTTGCCCTCTGCTTGTGATCTTAATGTACATGTAGTCATCTGCTCATGACATGGATGCCGCTTCAAGGGGGGATCTGCTGCAATAAGAAATAAATGTTAAACTAATATGTTTTATTATTATTGTTACAAGTATTTCATTAATTAAAAGAACATTAGAGTGGTTCTCTTTACCTGATGGGTCCACATCATGTTCCTGAACTTTTGTTATAGACTCATGCTCAACATGTTGAACACCCTCTAAATCCCGAATCTGCAGTTGAAACATGAAAGGTTACATTAATTAATACACTAATTGAAATTAAATATGTTTAAGAGAATATGAGGGTGGTCCTCTTTACCTGATGGGGGCACATCATGTTCCTGATCTTCTCTAGCCTGATCATGCTCAACACGTTGATCACGTTCTACATGTTCTAAAGTTGAAACACGAAAGGTTACATTAATTAATAGACCAATTGCAATTAAATATGTTTAAAAGAACTTTAGAGTGGTCCTCTTTACCTGATGGGGCCACATCATATTCCTGATCTTCTCTAGCCTGATCATGCTCAACATGTTGATCATGCTCTACATGCTCTAAAGTACCGGGATGCACACCATGACCTTCATCTGCACATTCTACTCCACCCTCACCAAGCTACATTCCAATGTCATGTGTAGTATATATTATCATTGCTTGAATGTTTAAAACAAATAGGCATGTAATTACTTTATGGTGGAAATTAATATTGAATAGATTGCACAAGTATTCAATTTTAAATAAACTTTATTGAGTTTATTTACCTGCGTGTCGGATGCAATGGAAGATTGTGTTTGCCCAGTCAAGACTCTTGGGCATTCAGCCATGACTCCGCAGCGCTTCTTTGGAAGGCAATCTTCGGGTCCTCGCCGATTGGGAACTTCACATTTAAATTGAGCCCTACATTTTTTTCGCGAAGATCATGAA
>VDFB02047397.1:70402764-70494029 GCA_007258455.2 Sequoia sempervirens | reverse complement strand
CTTCTTGAATTTTTTCTGATTTTTCCCAAGAAAATCATCCTTAGTTCTCCACAAACTATCTCAAGTAGAGAAAAACACTATCGCAATAAATCAGGTGCGAACTCACTTTTCTTTATGTCGGCCACAATTTAATTTTTTTTAATTTTTCATGTTTGTCAAAAATTCAACGAAAATGATAGCCGACATTTCGACGAACCCTAGGTTCATCAAAATTTTGATGAACGTCAAGGATAAACTTTCAAAAAATTGGAAATTACACATCAAATTTTACAAACACCTGACGAACATTGAATTTTACATGTTTCGTAAGATAGTTTCATCGTATTTTGTAGTCAAATGTATTAGTGAGCTCAAAATCTATCAAAATTTGTAAGAAAACCAGGATTTTTCCTTTCTGAAATGCATTTGCCTTGCCGCATCACATTTGCTAAACTAAAAACTGCATTTAACCTATTGTATCACATTTTCCAAACTGTAAACCACATCTGACTATATTGCACCACATTTGTTGTCTAGAATATCGCATTTGACTTGTCGTACCACACTTGACAAATAGGAAAAACACATCTATTTGCGTTGAACCATGTCTTTCCCATCAAACTAGATTTTGTTCAAACTTGCAACACACTTGCTACCACTTATAACACAATTCCAATCCTGAACCACATTTTCTATCTTAAATGTCGAATCTGCCTATTTTGTAATGCATTTGTGTGCCTGAGAACCGCAATTTCTCTGTTGAACTACATCCACTTTCTAAAACGACACATTTGCTTATCTTGCAATGCATCTAAAAAATTGCAACACATTTGTTCCCCACAACAACACAATTGCCTAGCAGAAACAAATAGTCCAAAACCTGAGTCTAAACACTGTCACACATCTTTTTTGTATTGCGATGCATATGCCATTTTACAATACAATTGTGACCTAGAACAACACATTTGATATTTTAAATTGCAATTGCTACCTGAAGCAATGCATTTGCCTGACATTTTAAAAAATCACTGTCACTGTCCAAGTCTAAAACCAGCCATTTTCAAATCTGTCTCTAGACACCTTCCTTTGTGGTCTCTTTCCAAGATTAGACAAACAACATAGTTGTAGGCTTGAGTCACACCTTTACATTGTCATTCTCTAACATTCACTATCATGTCTTTGATTGACCTTGATTATCTTGCTAGTCAAGTTGAATATGAATTGCTCTGTAATCATTAATACCAACAAGCCTTAGACTTCAAGCGACAATTCCTCCAATCCAAAAACCAATTCTCTTCCTACCAACAATCCATAAGTCCTAGTCCTCCATCCATCAACCCTTATTATCAAGAGTCATTTAACACAAATCCTGCCATTAATCCCCAACAAGCATCCACTTATCACCGTTATCCTAACCTTGAAAAGGTAAACCAAATGTCCACTAGTCCATTCCAAGTCTCCACATCATTTTCTAGTACTTCACCTATCAATCTCATCCAAGACTACATGTCTTATCAACCATCTACCAACTCATGTCAAGTCTCCACATCATACCATATCGATCTCGTCCAGGTCTCCACGCTCTATCTTACTCAACCTTACACCAATCCAATCCAAGTCTCCATGTTATATCCTAGTATTTCACCAACCAATCCAGTCCAAGTCCCCATATCCTCTCATATTCCTTCATCCACCAACCCCTTCCAAGTCTCCATGTCTTATCCTAGTCCTTCATCCATCAATCATTTCCAAGTCACTCCATCACAAGCCATATTTAGTCAAGAAAATCACATCGTTGTCCAAAGTCACATCCCATTTTCTAAACTTGAGGATACATGTTAAAACAAAAATTTAAAGCATGACATCATAACATCACCCTCATGTCAAGATCAAGGTAGTCCATTGAATGGCCCAATCTTTCAGTCCATTCAAGAATTCCTTCAAGACAATCATGGCATACAAAACACACCTATCCTTGACAAAGACTCCATTCCCAATCATATCATCCAACACAACCCCATCTTTGACCAAGACATTACCATTGACCAAGAAGTCTAAAATGATCCACTCCTTGACCTTTACCAAATACTTGACGACCATATTCAAACCCCGACCATTGACATTTTCCAAAATGAGACACTTGCCTCCATGGGACACATAGATGAACTTCCTCCAGAACAAGATTCTTCCACTATAGACATATTTGCAAATGATCAAGCTATAGTTGAATTCATAGGACTCTATGAAAATGACCATAATGATTGGTTCGACATCGACTTGGAAGCACCAATAGAATCATCTAAACCTGACATGTCACAAAATCAAAAAGGATCATCTCACAGATAAAAATATTCCATGTAATAGTGTCCACATACATCATGATGGGTTAGCATCTTCCTTTCAAAACAAAAAATACCCCATCACAAACAGAATATGTTATAACATGCAATATCAAGGCAAAGGAGTAGGCATATATGAACAAGGCATTCAAGAACCAATACAACTTCAAGAAAATCACAGACATCAAGGTCTTGGCTATTCTCCAGTCCACAAATCAAATGATGTCAGTGGTACCTCCTCAATACTGGGGAAAACCTTGTCAGATACAAACATCAAAATGGAGTCCATGAGTGATCCTTGTCATAAGGTTGTTTCAAAAACTCCTTCCATCCACACCACAAACCATCATTCCAACATGAATAAACCTTCCATTTCGAAACAAAAAAAAAAAATTCTTACAAAGAAAAAAATCAAAGGTCAAAGGTCAAAGGCCATTGAATCAAACAAAAATTCAAGTGAAAAAATGAAGTTAAAATGGATCCCAAAGAGAAGTGGATCAAACAAAGAAAATATGTCAAAATCAAAAGTCAATCACAATGTGGAGCCACAAGACAAGAGGACTCCCACATATAACAAATTTCCACCTGCTTCAAAATGGTCATCAAGCAAGGCATATAAAAGTGTTGGTTCCAAACGCCATCCCTCCAAAATCCGTCATCCACCATAATAAGTTTGGAAAATAAAAAGTGATTCATCGAAACGTCCAAACAACCTTTCCATGTCTACCATCATCCATCATAATCCTACATCTCATCTAAATTCCAAAGATCCCATGTCTCAAATCCATCACATCATGGCAACAACTCTCTTCCACAAGGACTCTCATGGCACTCTATCACAATGTGCCTATTTTGATAAGGCCAACTCTAGTATCAGAAAAGACCATGATGACATCAATCAGTTGTATGCAAGCACTATGATCCTGACAAGGAAAATACTTTAGAAAGGACATTATTGGCATGTCATGGCACCAGCCTCTACATCGACATCGTCAGTTGATTCAGAATAGTCTATGGTCATCTAAACCATCAAGGCTATCCTAAAATATCAAAAATACAAAAAAAAATGATGAAAATAATAAAAAATTGTCACCTTGATGAAATCCTGGAAAACAGGCATATTGGTGACACAAAAAAATTAAAAAAGTCAAGAAAATAATAAAGAGAAATTTTTTCTCCAATGGTGAAAACCTGGCAAACAGGTGCCCTAGATAAGTACTATGATGAAAACTTGGCAAACAGGCGTCATGTGTAAAATAAATTGTCTATGTGGACTTTTACACTTGGGGGTAAGTCGTCTCATTTTCCCATGCCTTCCTAGTGACATTTGCATCTGTCCATTTCATCCATATTATTTTTGTCCCTTTTTCCACCTACCTTGGTCTTGACATAAAACTGGCATGCATAAATCATGCTTTGGAAAACTCTTGAAATGTCTATCCTTTGGTCATACACTATTCATGAAATGTCAGGTCATTACTCATAACCTCATTATCCTTATCCACCATAGTCCTTCAAAATCATATGACAATTCCCTTAGTCCTGTTTCTCTCATCCTTTACCAAGGCCACCTCTCATACTTTCATGTATGTCACCTATCTTGGCTTTTGCTTGTCAAAAGGTCTCAGGATACTCCATCATCCCATCTAGTCTTAACCAAGTCATTCCAAATGCAATGAGTTTCACCTATGCAAGCACATCATCCAACATATTCCTAGCCTTTGTTCCTAGCCCGGCTGTAGACCTCGATACTTTCATCACATTATCGTCATCCTCACATTGTTTCGGGATGTGTCCTTCCCACATCAAACAACGTTGTCATCACTCATCAATTGGTATTTATCTTGACTAGGGGCACAATCATGTTGGACCTTGGATTCTCATGTGTAGGAATCACTCACATGCATTTGTCACGATCCTCTTAAACAGATCAAAAAGACACAAAAAAATCAAAAAATGTCAAAAATCCAAAAAAAATTCATAAAACGTCAAAAATCCAAAAAAGTCAAAACATGTCAAAAACACAAAAACATCCAAATAACTGTCAAAAATCCAAAAAACAGAGTCAAACTCCATCATGTCAGTCATATTCGTCTTTGTTATTGTCAAACTATGTTGTCTCTGCGCATTTGCTACGTAGGCAAAGCTCATCTTTGAGTCCCCGAGACATTAGGTTAGTCCTTTTAGGTTTTTCCAAATAAAAATCATAAGTTAAACATAGTCACATCTGTCAAATAAGTCAAACATAATCAAACGCGGACAAAAGACAGTCATTCAAATGTCAACATTCCAATCATGAACCAAAATCAAACAACATAGTCCAATCCATCATACAATCAAACTTAGTCACATTGCCAAAACATTAGTCACTTGCTGGTCCTCTCCATATTATGTCCTTCTTGGACTTGGACCTCGTCAAAATGTCATTTTCCTTTTTCAGGATGTGTCATTCCTGACAATCGACACTATCAAACTATCAAACCGTCAAACTGTCAAACTATCAAACTATCAAGTAATCAATCTTTGGCAAACAAACATTGGCAAACACAATTAAATGGTTGTTAATCTTTCTGGTCTATTTTATCTTATCTTTTGACTCTTTTGTCTATTTTTCTCTTTTGTTTTGTCATTTTGTCTCTTGGTCATGTTACTAGCTACCTTGAGGATGTCCCATGAAGGATTTAGAGGTGTGATGACGTCTCATGGCCTATTTTTGTTTTTCTTTCACTATTGTCTGTGGATTGTCTTCACAAAAAGACTAGGACAACATGACCCTTAGTATGAGTTAAGACATTCTTTGTCTGTGACTGTCTTGTTTGCAAGTGGATGGCCTTGCACACCTTGGTCTATGTCATACCATGGTGTTTGTTGTACATTTGTGTCATTTTATTTCCCAATAATGATTCGAGCAACAACTATTAGTACTTTGGAAAATGTTGAAGGATTCTTTTCTCGTCGCACCCTTCTTTGTTTCCTCTCTAACATTTTGTCTAGTCTGCATCTTCGTCATTCATTTCTTTCACACTAACACTTCTTTGTCTCGTCATCTTCTCATCTTTCCATCCATTTCGAGAGAACACTCGTATTCTCTGAACCCGTCTGTCCTCTCGACGGGGCATACGGCTACCCCCCTCGTTATTCTTCTTCATCCTATTTTTCACTAGGGTATACTTTTGAATGAATTTTATTTGTCACAATGTGACAGGTTGCATTATGAGAAAGAGGGGAAAAATGTACACACCTAAAAATGTCCTAGACCCGCAAACCACATTTTTCTATGTCTTTTCATATTTCGTCTATGGTCCAAATTCAACTATTAATTAAATAATTCCTAATTATTTAATTAATTCATAGCTTTATTCTTCTTGACTATTTAAATAAATGAATTACATTTATTTTATATAAATACACCACTAATGTCTAATCTCTTCTTTAAATAAATAAATCTTTAAATTTATTTAATTAATCAATTATTCCCTCTTGATTATTTAAATAAATAAACTTTATTTATTTATTTAAATATGTCTCTAATACTAAATATCTTCTCATAATTAAATAAGTCCTCCATAATTTATTTAATTATTGGTCCACTTCTTCCATAATTAAATAATTAGAATTAATTATTTAATTTCCTCCAAATTTGAATAAAATCATTTATTTAAATTTCCCTCTTTCCAAGCTTTTTCCTCTTTTTAATTAAATAAATCTTTTTTTTATTTAATTAGATTCCATATCTTGATTTTTGAATTAAAAATCGGTATTTAATTCAAAATGATGATTTTTCCTCCTTATCACAATATTCCATAATTAGATAATATCTTTATTATCTAATTAGCCATTGGTCATTGAAATGGAAAAAAAATTGATTTCCTCTCCAGCTCAATGCTTTTTTTGTATTGATCTTATCTTCTATATTCCTATCCTTATTCCTCTTTGTTTCAACTAATCTCCACCGTTGATTAAATTGTTTTTAATTTAATATCAACCATTCATCTTTTCTAATTAAACCCTAACCCTACTTGCTAATTGTCACATTGAATCTTGTCCATTGATTCTAGGGTAATTTCTCATCTTCAATCTTGGTTATTCATCCAAAATTGCATTTTCTATAAAATGACAATTTTGATCTTATTTTGTCATGTCTCATATCTTAGGCAATCTTAGCATACTTCATCTCTTAGCATATTTTAGTTTAGATTTTCTTACTAGTTGCATAGTGCATCGTTTAGCATTTCATTCAAATCCTTCAACACTTTTTTAGTCTTAGCATTGTTGAATATTGCTCACATAAAATTTGAGGGCACATCACATATTACAGCAAGTTGAGAAGGTATAATGGAGGTCAGCCATGGAGAATGAAGACTTTTAGGTGAGATAATTCATTTTATTTTTATTTTATTTCCTTTGCTCGTCATTATGGCTTTGGGTTTTTATGTTAATGCATTAAATCTGCTAACCCTAGCAAAATTCCCATAGTTACAATAGGTACTTCATGTTACTTATTGATGATAATACTTGAATGAAATGGGTTGATTTTCGTAGGGAAAAGACTCAGGCTCTAGATAGGTTTAGGGTATTCAAAGCAAGAGTAGAAAATGAAGTAAATTTAAAAATCAAGGGTTTGAGATCTGATAGAGGTGGAGAGTTCTCTTTTGGTGAATTTAATGCATTATGTGAACAGCATGGCATAAAAAGATAGTTTTTTACTTTGAGAACTCCTGAGTAGAATGGTATAGTTGAAAGGAAGAGTAGGACTATATAGGAAGCTACTAGAACCATGATGAAGGAATCAAATGTACCAGATGTGTATTGTAGAGAAGCGATACATACTGTTGTTTATGTTCTAAATAGAGTCCAGATAAGATACAACAACACTAAGACACCTTTTGAGTTATGGACCGATAAGACACATATTGTGAAATATTTTAAGGTATTTGGAAGAAGATGCTATATTAAAAGAGATGATGAAAATATTGGAAAGTTTGATGATAGATGTGATGAAGGAATTTTTCTTGGATATTCTACTACTAGCAAAGTGTACAGATGCTTCAATAAAAGGCTAAGAAAGATCATTGAAAGTACTAATGTGAAAGTTGATGAAGACATATGCAGACCTATTGAGATAAGTGAGGTTGAACCTGATGATCCTATATGTGGACATGTACCTGAGGAGAGTAAGGAGAATGAAGAGGAAGAGAAAGAAGAGCAAGTGGAAGTGGAAGTAGAAGAAGAAGAGGAAAATGAACCAAAACCTACTTTCAGAACTCTTAAGTACATTCATAAAAATCATTCAGAGGATCAGATAATTGGAGATAAAAGTGAAGGTGTGAAGACTAGAAGCAAAGTTGCAATTGAGGTACAAATATGTTTTTTCTTTCTAAAATTGAACCTAAGACTGTGAGTGAAGCATGTGAAGATGAGATTTGGATGAAGGCTATGAAAGAAGAATTGCAGTAGATAGAAAAGAATCAGACATGGGAACTAGTCCCTAGGCCTATGAATAAGAATATGATTGGTTTGAAATGGTTGTTCCCGTATAAGCTGAATGAAAGTGGAGAAGTCGTAAGGAATAAGGAAAGACTGGTATGCAAAGGATATTCACAAGTTGAAGGTATAGATTTTGAAGAGACATTTGCCCATGTGGCTATAATGGAAGCTATCAGGATGTTTTTTGATTTTTTTACTCACAAGAACTTCAAAGTGTATCAGATGGATGATAAGTCAACATTTCTGAAGGGTGAGTTGGAGGAAGAGGTGTACATGGATCAATCTTAAGGGTTTTAGTTGTCTGACAAACCAGACATGGTTTGTAAGTTGAAGAAGGCATTGTATGGACTGAAGAAAGCTCCCAGAGCTTGGTATGCAAGATTGGATAGATATCTAAAAAAGAAAGGATTCAACAAAGGTTCTGCTAATAGCAATCTTTACTTCAAAGTGCAAGGTAGAAAAATTTTGATAGTAGTTGTTTATGTTGATGATATCTTCTTTGGTGGAAATGAAGGCATGTGTAAGAAGTTTGTTGAAGAGATGCATAAATAATTTGAGATGTCAATGATTGGTGAATTGAATTTCTTCCTTGGCCTACAAGTGAATCAAACTGACAAAGGGATATTCATTTCACAATCTAAGTATGTAAAAGAGCTATTAAAGAAGTTTGGGATGGATGATTACAAACCTATTTGTACTCCTATGATAATTGGATGTAAGTTGAGCAAGGATAATGAATTTGCTAAGACTGATCAGAGCAAATATAGATTTATGATTAGTGGACTGATGTATCTTACTACTACTAGATCGGACATTATGCATGCAGTGTGTCTTGTTGCCAAATTCCAAGCAGATCCTAAAGAGGCACATGTTGTAGCTATAAAGAGGATATTTAGATATCTTAAAGGTACACCTGATTATGGACTATGGTATCCTAAGAGTGATGATTTCACCCTGAGTGCTTATACAAATGTTGATTGGGCTAGATGTGTAGATGACCGAAAGAGTACTAGTGGTGGTGCTTTATTTCTTAGCGGAAGATTGGTTTCATGGTTGAGTAAGAAGAAAGACTCAGTTTCATTATCCACTACAGAGGAAAAATATATTGTTGCAGCATCCTGCTAAACACAAGTTTTGTGGATGAAGAAAGCTCTGAAGGACATTGGTGTGGTATGTGATGAGCCTATCTCTATTTTCTATGACAACACAAGTGCAACAAAAATTTCAAAGAACCCAGTTATGCATTCAAGAAAAAAGCATATATCTATCAAGTATCATTTCTTAAGAGAAAATGTGTTGGAGAATAAAGTCAGATTGGAGTATGTGACCACAAAGGAACATATTGCAGACATATTTACCAAGGCTCTTCTGAAGGATACTTTTGAGCATCTTAGGGAGATGTTGGGGGTCATTGGCCCTCCTAGCTAGGTGCACATGAAGGTGTATCAATCTAGTGAATTCATAGATTCTTCACTTATCTGGATTGGTAAATGGATCTACTCCATAGGGGGGGTAGAAATGGTTTCATTGTTGCAATATATGTGTACTCGTAAGGGGGAGTAATCAAAATTGTTGATATTTTCCATTGATGTCAAAGGGGGAGAGAAAGTCATGTGAAAAATAGTTGTTGAAGAAGAGAAGATTTTCTCTTGGTATTGTGAAGGATGATGTTGTCTTTGATGTTTTTTTCACATCATGTGTTGCCATCAATGACAAAGGGGGAGATTGTTGCAAGTATGAGCAAGTTTGGTGGTGTTTTCATTAATGTTGTCATTGATGTCAACACAATTCAATATATTGTAGCTTGTACATGTATAGTTGAGATGCTTCTGAGATGTTGTGAGTACATGGAGTTATCTTTTTAGTGTTGAAAATGTGTTTTATTGATGATTTTCCAAGTGCTTTTGAGAAAATTAAATAAAGAAGAGAAGTTAGTGTTTAGAATGTGCTTCGGTATGTGCTTTGTCTTTCTCTTATGTTGATCATATGTTTGTTTGGATCTGAAGGTTTGTTAATGGTGATCTCATGATGATATATTCTAGGTTTTAGCTTCTGGTATGATTGTGTGTAAAATTTATGTTCACTAGTCTGTGAACTGTTCTAGTAGTGTTGGTCTTCTATGGACTGGGAGAAATAGTTTTGCTCTGCAGTTCTCTGCTATTTCATTTTAGATCTTGTGGATCTAGGAAATTTCTTGTGAAGGTCTTTTCTATGCTCTAGCAAAGAGGTTTGAAGGTTGGTGATCCGGAAGTCATGTTTCGGTAATTCAGTGTGAGTTTATACAGTCCAAATGGACTGGTGAAAGGTGTTCAGTGATTGAAGTTTGTTGTTTTGTTGTGGATGTATCTAGAAGATTTTGAGGTGTATTCTTCTGCTTAATGAAGCATGTTGTGAAGTTTGCATGTCATCTTCTGATTGGGAAGCATGTACATCAATGTTTATTTGTGTTTTCATTAGGTTTGGTTGACCTGGTGTTTACACTTCATTCGGAGAATAAAATATAATTAAGGAAATGTGTGGTTGTTTCAAGATATCATTGGTCCACTCTTATTCCTTTCCATTGTAGGAATTTTGAGTTGTCAACCTATTTTGAATTTATGAAATAAGGTTTTTGTGGCCAACCTTGGAGAAAGTTTCTAAGGTTGAGGATGGTATAAAAGCAAGCTGAATTGTGAAGAGTTGTATGATAGTGTGATGCAATGTGATGAAAGTAAGCCATAAATCATAAGAGCAGAAGTGTGTGTGTGAGTTGTGATAGCATTTCTCTATTGTGTTGAAGGAAGTGAGATAAGGGTTTCTA
Source organism: Sequoia sempervirens (assembly GCA_007258455.2). NCBI lineage: Eukaryota > Viridiplantae > Streptophyta > Pinopsida > Cupressales > Cupressaceae > Sequoia > Sequoia sempervirens. Next base: position 70,483,424 of record VDFB02047397.1, on the reverse strand, counting down.
CAATCCTGTGAATGTGCATTAATTGTTGTGGTGGATCATTTTTTTCTCTTTTGTATCTATAGCTAGTGAGCCTCCCTGTTGGACAGTGAGTCCTTTCTATAGGCAATGAGCCTCCAAGTTGGATAGTGAGTCCTTTTTTTAGGCAGTGACCCTTTTTACTTGGACAGTGAGTCCTCTTCTGGGTAGTGATCCCTTGGCAGTGAGACTTTGTTTTATAATATTTTATATTGTGAGTTAACCCTCACCGTGGTTTTTCCCTCATTGGGTTTTCCACGTAAAAATTTGGTGTTTAGTGTGTTGATTTACTTTCTATTAATTGTGTTTCATGCTCTTACTTAATAACAAAACATCGTGGTTATGAAATTAATAAGTTTTGAGTTTTATGTTTTCAATTGCGTGACAACTGATTCACCCCCCCATCTCAGTTGTCCTGTGCCTATTTAAAAACAATGTCTTCAAGAGTAATCATCATACTATTCTTAGAAGCAGAACACAAAGTGTCTTTTAGTTTAGAAGGATTCCAAAGGGTAGAAATACCACCTGAAGCTCCTTTCACCTCAATAACAAAATATTTTTTTCCAGACCATAGACTCAAGATAGCTTTATCAAAAGTCTCCTTCATCTTCATTTCTTGTAGGAGGAGAACATCCACTTTATTGTCAAGAATGCAAGATTTCACCAAAAACTATTTATACAGGCTATTAAGGCCCCTTGTATTCCAAGAGAGGTAATTCGTTGGTAAAGCAATAAACAACACCACGTCCACCCCAAAGAAGCAGTTAAAGCTACTTCTTCTTGGACTTCGACCCTACGATCGAGTCCAAGATTCTTTGTTTTCTAGCTGCCACATCCCTCACAGTGTCTTTGGTTCTGGAATCCTTTTGGGAAGGCCTTCCCACCTTATTTCCCCCTCCCACATCTGGTTTCTTTTTCTTTTTGGATTTAGTAGTAGCTTGGGACCATCCCTCATCATCCTCTTTATCACTAGACCCTTGAGGGAAGCCTAGAAGAGCCAAAGAGTCACTCAGGTTTCTTTCTCCAATTTGGGATAAGGAGTTCATGTCCTCTAGAGATAAGTTAATCTCGGCCAGAACATACTCACCTTCTTCAAGATCATCACCCACACCTTGAGTCTAAACCTTCACTCTAGGATCCAACATATTATCCTCTATCAAGGGATCCCCAAATGGTACATTCACCATGTTTACATTCCCCCCCCCATATCCACCTTTGTTAGGAAGCTCAGGGTTGGAAAGGTAGAAGTAGGGGCAGCCACATCAAGTTTTAGGCATACTGAATCATTTACTTCAACAAAAGGAACATAAATAGAATTAGTGACTAGGTCAAGGTTATCCTTCAGAAGGGGGACAGGCACCACTTGAATAGGAATAGTAGAAGGTTACACTCCAGAAGCCATTTCAATACTAGAGTGATCCTCCTCTAGAATTTTATCCTTAGCCTTTGAACCCTTGCCAGCATTTTTCCCACAAGAATCTATGAGATGACCAAACTTCTTGCACAACTGGCAAAAGAGGCGGGCATTTTCATATTCTATGGGTTGAGTCTAGTTACCAAACTTAGACTTAAGAAGGATTGAAGAAGGACCATATTCGCAACCACATTTACACAGATACGAGCATACACATGTATAGATCTCACCTGAGTAATCTTATCTATAGCCAAAAGACTCCCAAAGGAGTTGGTGATACCTTTTAAGATTCCCTTCTCCCAAAATTCCAGTGGGAGGCCCAGAAGGCGAACCTAGGTTGGAGCCAAAGCACCCAAATCAGCTGACAGGTCAAAAGCCAACTTCCATTTGCAAAGGGAAAGAAAGTTTTTGAATCCTGAGTCAAATCCTAGGGACCACTAGTTAGAACCTTTAGCATGTCTTCACACACCACAAAGGAAAAAGGAAAAATACCTCTAGGCATAGCATTTATGGTGGCGTTGCCTTTGAGATTACAAGTGGAAGCAACCCATTGAAAAACCAGTTCAATATTTGGCTTGTATGCCAAAAAAATTCCAACAAGAGCCATTTTGAGGTTGTCCATCACCTTCATCCACATAGGAATCTAGTGCTTCCGAGAAGAAAGAGTTAAGCCCCAGAGATGGTGAAATGGGTGACTTTCTAGAGATTCCCCCCATCTTTTCCATAGGGGAAAGTACTGAAGTACGAGGAGGAGATGTTAGATTAGGAACAATAAGACTGGTCGCTGCCACCACTGGCTCAGTTCCAAACAAGAGGACAACATTCTTGGAATAGGCAGCCTTCTCAGGGCCCCCTCCCGACTGACCCATGAGGCAATCAAATCACAACAGTGGCCGAAAATTCAAAAAAATAGCCCAAGCGAGAACTTTCACTATAGAGTCATGTATTTTAGGGTATGATGTTATGAATACCTATGTTGGTACCTAATTTTTGTATGGTCAGTGTGTATGAATATTGGATATCCTGTAATATAATTCCTAAATTTGTTTACTACATATACCACTGCCAACATTTCTTTCTATGTCACTGTATAATTGAGTTTTGCCCCTTGTAGATTTTTTCTAATGTAATATATGGCATACTCCTTGTTTCCTTCCTTCTTCCCAAGTATTGTAAGGAAAGCAGAGGTGCGGAAACACTTTCCTAATGCCAAATCCACAGGGAAGAATGCAATGTAGGGCTTTTAATTTTCTAACTACAGTCCAATTAAGACACACATGAAGCAATAACAAAAATAGAGAAAGTACACAAAGACAAATCAAACAACATATTTTACGTGGGAAACCATTTCGAGAAAAAACCCACCACACCAAGCTATATCTCTTTGTATTACAATAAAAAAATTACGTACAATCGAAAAGACAACTTTCTGGTGTTAGTCACAATAGCTTATTCTCACTGTTCAACCAGTTACAGACAATGTTCTCTTTGCACCACTCGATTCTCTAGCTCTATTCATTACATACAAAAAAAAAACAATCTGCTTTAAATATTATGTGCATCCTTATCCGCCAATGCCAACCATAGACAGTTTCCATTCGAGTCTTGATTTTTCCCTACATGCTATTTTTCCAGCGTTTCAACTGATGCATAAAATCAACCATCATCATGCTTTAAAACTATTTCCTGTGATTGGTCCATGAAGCTCCACCTAGGATGGTCAGATTGGTTAAGAGCATTCAACTTTGTTGGCATATCGGTGAGACACTCATAGTGTCTCCTCGATGCCACAAAGTTTCTCTACTGGAATCGCTATAGCTTCCACGAGCCAGAAATATGCTATAACAGCTGTTACATGTCATAACGAAACCATCGATGTCCAATTTGATTCTATCGGCAAAGGTTTCCTTTATCGGTGAGACTCATATCGAATGGAAGAAGACATCAAATTTAGAGAAGCCATCGGCAAGACATACCGATGTCGCCAAGACCTTATGTCAAAATCTTCAAGTCATGCCAGCGAGAGCCACTCGACATGACTATCACTCTTCGGAGAGACTCATATCGAAGTAGAACTTCCACCGAAAATCACACTGTCGCCAAAACTCGTGTCTATCGCCATGACCTTTCTCAGAGCTCCCTAGGTCTTACAAAGACTTACTATCAACAAGACTCAAGACTTTCGCCATGACGTTTCACTGAGCTCCATCATGTCTTACCGAGTCGGCAAGACATAAGCCCTTCACCAAGATGTTTCTCTGAGCACCCAAAGATAACCCGAAGACTTCTGTCGGCGTGACTTATGACTTTCGCTAAGACTTCCCAGCGAAGTCTTTTGTCACCGCAAAGTCACCGCGAGGATACTATCTGTCGGAAAGACTTAGCTTCATCACTGAGACATCTCCTCGTGACCCGTGAGTTACTTTGACATTCGCGTTGACTCCCGAGAGCAGCCTTTGTTGGTGAGACATTACATACTCGCTGGGACATCTCACCAAAGCCATAGTGTTAGCCCGACGTCGGAGAGACTTACACCATTTGTTGGGACTTCTCCCCGACACTCATGAGCTAGCCTGATTAGATCACACTGTCGCCCGAAGAAATCCATTCGCCAAAAGGTTATGCCAAAAACACAAAGTCACAGCGATAGACTTTGTCGGCAAGACTTCAACCCTATCATAGTGATAGGATCATTTCAAGAGCATCAAAACTGTTAGTCGCCTAGAAATGAACACTGTCACAGTGACTTATTCCCTTCAAGATTTTCATGTTAGTAAGGATTGAAGCACATATTCCAACAAGCTCCCACTTGACGAAGATCTTACTGACACCTCCAGAGCATAACAAAACTACTGAAATTCATGGGCCAAGAGGCCCATCGAAATGGCACACCACCCGAACTTGGTTGTGCTCACAGGCTTCGTCAATGCATCTACAACATTCTCCAGAGTATCCACTTTCTCCAAGGAGACCTTCCCATCCTCCACCATATCTCATACAAAATGATACTGTACATCTATATGTTTCGTCCTGGCATGGAAAGTAGGATTCTTTGCCAAACATATAGCACTCTGGTTGTCATAATATTTTCTGCATCAAAGCCAATATTAGAACAAAAATGTTTTAACCATATTGCTTCTTTACAGGCATGTGTGGCTGCCATGTATTCTGCCTCTGTAGTAGACAAAGCAATTATAGCCTATCGCTTGCTCATCCAACTCATTGCACCACCATTCATCATTAAAATATATCCACTAGTGAATCTTCTGCTGTCAATGTCAGCTACCCAATCAGAATCCACATAACCTTGAATACTGAGAGTTCTCTGTGATTCAACCAAGTTACCATGGTAACACAAAGCATAGTCTAAAGTGCCCTTCAGATATCTAAACACTCTCTTCATAGCATCCCAATGTGTTCTTCTAGGATTAGCCATAAACTGACTAAGAACTCCAACTACTTGGGCAATGTCTGGCCTTGTACAGACCATAGCATACATGAGACTGCCAACTGCACATGCATAAGGCACACTAGTCATGCCCTCCATCTCATAAGAAGATTTTGGACAATCCTCAATAGATAGCTTTGTTCCTTGTGTAACTGGAACAACTAGCTATTTGCACTCAGTCATACAAAATCTCTCTAGAACAGTCATGATATACTTACTCTGACTGAGCCAAAGTTTTTTGTTCTTTCTGTCCCTGGTTATTTCCATTCCCAGAATGTACCCTAGTGCACCAAGATCTTTCATTTCAAACTTTGCAGACAACTGGGACTTAAGATCAAAAATCATTAGCTTACTATTGCTTATAAACAGCATATCATCAACATATGGAGCAATAATAAGAATTTGATCACTTTCAGCTTTGTAATATACACAGTGATCACATTTTGATCTTACAAATCCCAAAGACAAGACAAACATGTCAAAATTTTGGTACCACATTCTAGGTGACTGTTTTAAACCATACAAAGATTTCTTCAACTTTCAAACCAACCTTTCCTTACCTTTTACCACAAAGTGCTCCGGCTGGGACATAAATTTCTTCTTCAAGATCACCATGAAGAAACGTTGTTTTCACATCCATCTGTTCAATCTCTAAATCATATGTTGATGCAAGTGACAAAAGAAATCTAATAGATGTCAGCTTAGCTATAGAAGAAAAGATTTCTCCATAGTCAATCCCCTCTACCTGGGAATAACCTTTTGCAACCATCCTCGCTTTATATTTTTCTACACTGCCATCTAGACCTATTTTCTTTTTGAATATTCATTTGTAGCCTATAGATTTTTTTCCTTTAGGCAATGGAACCAAACTCCAGGTGTCATTCTTTTCTAGTGATGCCATTTCTTCATTCATGGCTTCCAACCAAGAGTTTGAATCAGACATTTTAAATGCCTCTTTCACAGTCCTAGGTTCATCAATGCTAGAAATTAAAGCATAGGCACACATAGACTCAATTAAAGAAAACCCATACCTTTCAGGTTGCTTTCTTTCATGAGTTGACCTCCTCACAGGCTGAGGCTGAGGTGGTTCTTCATCATCTTTGGAACTTTTAGAACTGCTTGAGCTCTCCTCAGTATCAGGTACATTTTTATTTTTCAATTCCTCTTTATCTGGTGTCTGAGGAATTGTTGCTACATCCTTTTCATTTTATGTTTTCTTCTCTGACTACAGATCCAAAGTAGAAGGTTTCATCTCACGAAAGATAATGCTTCTACTGTGCAAAAATTTCTTAGTCTCAAGGTTCCAAAGCTTGTATCCTTTTATGCCAGCACTATAGCCAATAAATATACACTTTACAGCTTTGTTTTCCAACTTGGATCTTTTTTCAAATGGCACATATGCATATGCCTCATAGCCAAAGACATGAATATGTCTAAGAGAGGGCTTCTTTCCAGAACATGCTTCCAAAGGTGTCTTCTCAACAAAAGCAGAGTTAGGAGAGCGATTTACCAAGTAACATGCTGTAGAGACTGCTTGAGCCTAGAACTTCTCCTCCAAGCCAGCACTGCTCAACATACTTCATGCTCTTTCAATTATTGTCCTGTTGAACCTTTCAGCAACTCCATTTTGTTGTAGAGTACAAGATGTAGTCTTATGTATTTTGATCCCATGATCTTTATAGTATCTTTCGAATTCATCTGAACAGAACTCACCGCCATTGTCAGTCCTTAAACATTTTATTTTTCTACCAATTTGATTTTCTACAAGGTTTTTAAATTCCTTAAACTGATTGAACACTTTTGATTTACTTTTCAAAAAATATACAAATGCTCTTTTTGAATAATCATCAATAAATGACACATAGTATCTTAATTTAGACAAAGAATGAACATTCACTGGACCAAACACATCATAATGTATATAATCAAGTAAACTAGAAGTTTTGTGAGGACTAGAATAAAATGAAACACGGTGCTGCTTTCCATATATGCAATGTTCACAGAAATCAAATTCAAGGTTACAATCTTCAAGCCCTTCTACCATGTTTTTATTTTTCAAGGTTTTTAGACTTTTCTCACCAATGTGGCCAAGCCTATGATGCCAAAGCATAGTCTTCTCTGCTGGAAGTTTAATCTCCATGGAGTTTACACCATCAGGAATGTTTTCCTTCTTCTCTTCATGAGCAACCTTAAGTGACTTTGCAGAGACACTATTACATTGAACAGCTTGTGCATCTAGCTTGTACAAAGTACCAATTCGAGCACCCCTAGCCAACACCATAGAGCCTCTAGTCATCTTGTAGCCATTTCCCAAGAATGTGACCTACACTCCGATATCATTCAGCTTACTTACAGAAAGTAGATTTCGAGCCAGACCTGGTATATGCATCAAATCATTGATTCCCTTTACTCTTCCATTAGGGAATTGAATTCTGACTCTTCCACAACCAACAATTTCCAAAGATGAATCACTTTCCAAGTACACCTTTCCACTATTGTATTCTTCATACTTCATGAACCATTCTCTATGAGATGTCATGTGGAAAGATGCTCCAGAATCAATCAGCCAGACATCATCAGATTTTCGTGTAGCCAAAGCTGCAATGAAGGTGTCTGCATCACTATGAGAAGAATCATTTCCAGAAGAGTTCTTCTTCTTCTTTTTCTCCTCTTTGCAATCCCTTTGGACATGACCAGGTTGCCCATAGTTCCAGCACTTCACCTTTGACTTCTTTCCAGGAGACTTTTATCTCCCCTGATTTTGATCTAGACTTCTTGTCCTTCTTCTTGCCTTTCTCCTTTGGTCTACCTCTGATAGCCAGAGCCTCCTTTGCCATCTCAGAAGATTTTCTTCTCATTTCTTCTAATAACAGAGAAGCAACAACATCTTCCATTTTGAATGTGGATGTTGTACTCCCTATAGCCATCACCAAATGATACCAAGAATCAGGCAGAGAACACAGCAATAGCATGCAATGATCTTCATCTTCAATCTTTACACCAACAGATGTCAACTGAGCAATCAGCATGTTGAAAGCATTTAAGTGATCAGCAATAGACCCTCCTCCATATATCCTCAAAGAGTACAACTTCTTCCTCAAGAACAACTTGTTCACCAAGGACTTGCCCTAATAAATGGATGCCAGTCTTTTCCACAAGGAAGAGGCGGTCTTTTCTTCATGCATGTTCAAAAGAACAGAGTCTTCCAAATAGAGCCTTATCAGCCCTTTAGACTTTCTATCTGCCAGGTCCCAATCCTCTTGCTTCATGCCTTGAGGCATTGTTCTAGACATAGCAGTCCAAAGATCTCGATCAACTAACATATCTTCCATTTTGAGTTTCCATAGTTCAAAATTGCTACCATTGAATTTCTCTATTTCCATCCTACTGGATGTGCTTGCCATCTCAATCTGTAATTAAATTAACATACCTCTACCAGACTCCCACTGAAAAGGATTTAACACAAAAAACCCAACCCACTCACAAGGACAACACAACTGGCCAGGCTCTATTACCACTTGTAAGGAAAGCAAAGGTGCAGAAAAACTTTCCTAATGCCAAATCCACAGGGAAGAATGCAATGCAGGGATTTTAATTTTCTAACTACAGTCCAATTAAGACACACATGAAGGAATAATAGAAATAGAGAAAATACACAAAGACAAATCAAACAAAAGATTTTACGTGGGAAACCCTTTTGGGAAAAAACCCACCACACCAAGCTGTATCTCTTTGTATTACGATAACAAAATTACATACAATTAGAAAGACAACTTTCTGGTGTTAGTCACAGTAGCTTATTCTCACTATTCAACTAGTTACAAACAATGCTCTCTCTGCACCACTCGATTCTCTCGCTCTGTTCATTACATACAAAATAGAGTCGATCTGCTTTAAATATTCTGTGCATCCTTATCCACCAATGCCAACCATAGACAGTTTCCATTCGAGTCTTGATTTTTCCCTGCATGCTATTTTTCCAGCATTTCAACTGATGCATAAAATCAACTATCATCATGCTTTAAAACTGCTTCCTATGATTGGTCCACGAAGCTCCACCTAGGATGGTCAGACTGGTCAAGAGCATTCAACTTTGTTGGCATATCGGTGAGACACTCACAGTGTCTCCCCGATGCCACAAAGTTTCTCTACCAGCATCGCTATAGCTTCCACGAGTTGGCAAGATGCTATAACAACTGTTACATGTCATAATGAAACCATCGATGTCCAATTTGATTCTATCGGCAAAGGTTTCCTTTATCGGTGAGACTCATATCGAATGGAAGAAGACATATCAAATTTAGAGAAGCCATCGGCAAGACATACCGATGTCGCCAAGACCTTATGTCAAAATCTTCAAGTCATGCCGGCGAGAGCCACTCGGCATGACTATCGCTCTTCGGCGAGACTCATATTGAAGCAAAACTTCCACCAAAAGTCACACTGTCACCAAGACTCGTGTCTATTGCTGTGACCTTTCTCTGAGCTCCCTAGGTCTTACCAAAGACTTACTATCAGCAAGACTCAAGACTTTCGCCGTGACGTTTCACCGAGCTCCATCATGTCTTACCAAGTCGGCAAGACATAAGCCCTTTGCCAAGACATTTCTCCGAGTGCCCAAAGATAACCCAAAGACTTCTGTCTACGTGACTTATGACTTTTGCTTAGACTTCCCAGCGAAGTCTTTTGTCACCGCGAAGTCACCATGAGGATACTATCTATCGACAAGACTTAGCTTCATTGCTGAGACATCTCCCTGTGACCCATGAGTTACTTCGACATTTTCCTTGACTCCCGAGAGCAGCCTTTGTCAGCGAGACATTACATACTCGCTTGGACATCTCACCAAAGCCCTAGAGTTAGCCCGACGTCAGCGAGACTTACACCATTCACTGAGACTTCTCCCCAACACTCGTGAACTAGCCCGATTAGATCACACTATCGCCTGAAGAAATCCATTCGCCAAAAGGTTATGCCGAAAACACAAAGTCATAGTGATAGACTTTGTTGGAAAGACTTTAACCCTGTCATAGCAATATGATCATTTCAAGAGCATCAGAATTGTTAGTCGCCCAGACATGAACACTGTCACAGCGACTTATGCCCTTCAGGAGTTTCATGTCAGTAAGGATTGAGGCACATATTCCAACAAGTATAGCTCCTATAGAAAAATCAAAAGCATTTGTATGGATATGGAAAGGTAAGGTCCAATTTCGTCCTCTCAAGATAAGGGTTTTAGTCAATGTTGTTCTGAGTGCTTCAAAAGAGTGTTGACAAACAACTATCCATTCAAATTTTGCATCTTTAGATAGTAAAATAAATAGTGGAGCTAAAAGTTTGCTATTTAGTCTTGAATGAATCTCCTATAGTACACAACATATCATAGGAAAATTCTAACATCTTTTTGTCTTTGAGGCACATGAAGTGTTGAGATCACTTCAATTTTATTGGGGTCCACTTGAATTCCTTCATTTAACACAAAATGCCCCAATGCAATCCCTTCTGACATCATCATGAAATATTTTTCATGACTTAGGGATAAGTTCTGTTTAAGACACCTTTTTAGCACCCTCTCTACATTGTTAAGTGCTTCATTATGTTGTGAAATAATGCATGTAAACCTCCATGGAATCATTGGAAATGTCTGAGAATATACTCAGTATTACCCTTTACAAAGTGGATAGTGCATTACATAGGCCAAATGACAAGACAAAATAAGCATATGTGCCCCAAGGGCATGTAAATGTTGTATTTTCCTAGTCTTCTATGGAAATCTTAATTTGGTTGTAGCCACTAAATCGATCCAAAAAGGAGAAGTACTTGTTTCCTGCTAATGAATAAAGCACTTGGTCAATGAAGGGGAGTGGAAAGTGGTCCTTCCTAGTTGCAAAATTTAATTCTCGATAGTCTACATATACTCTCCACTTTCCTCCTTTCTTTGGAATAATTACTAGAGGTGACACCCATTGACTATCAAAGATAAGATATATAATTTAGCCTACATCAAGTAATTTTTTGCAATTTTGTTTAACTATGTCTCTAACTGCAGGGTTCATTCTCCTTTGTGGTTGTCTTATGGGTATTAAACCATCATTGATGTAAATCATATTCATGCAAAATTTTGGGTCTATCCCCTTCATATCATGATAATCCCATGCAAAGGCTATTTCATGTGCATGCATCACGTTCATCAGTTGGGTTTGTTGTCTATCAATCAATTGATTATTAATATTTAATCTTTACCCAAAATGATCTCTAAAATCTTGGATGTTGTTTGCATTGATGAGATGTCAAGTCATGTTATATTTGAAATACATTGGTGAGGTAACAAATTTAAAAATATTTGATAAATTGACTCAAATGAACTGGTAGGGATAATATTTTGTAGAGGATCCTACAAACATGTTGTTGGTTTTTTTTTAGAACCAAACTTAATCTCATTCCTTACCTATGAATTTCCCACAACTCAATTTTCAACAAGGTTAAGGATTGGCCAAAACTTAAGTAAAATACTTAGCACTTCACTTCTTCTCTTTAGGCTCTGTGATAACTAGGAGGGTAATCCTACACATGCTCATAATATCTCAAAATTGGTCAAGAGCATTTTCTCACAAAGATGCATTCCTCAAGAAACCCACTTCATCGAAGGCTTGGCAGACCTCGGTGTAAGTGCTATTTGTTTCAGGGAATGCGTCTATATACTGAAAGTTGGGGCAATGTAATTTAGAGTATGTTATAAATTTGTCTTCATTTTGAATCTTAGGCCAGATTCATCACCAGCCCATTCAATAGTAAGACAAACTAATAGAAAGACCAGTGCCTTATCTAAGGGAACAATGGAGTCATAACTTTCAATCAATCAGTAGTACAATTATGATTGAACATCAGAATTTAATGGACTATTAGCATGCCACTTTGTAGCATCTAACTCACTGTGTTTTAAAATATTGCTTCCTTACCAAATCCTATATCCCTTTCCCACAAACTAATGGCCTTATTTTAGCATTTAATCAATTCATTGAACTGAAGCATAAAACAAACTCATTCATTCGGTCAAATGACATAAGACAAATAAAATTATAATTAACAACTTCATTAATAATTTGGAAGAAAGATACATAGGAAAGAAACATTTTAGAACTAATATTCTCCTTCATTACTGATATTACTTTGTAAAACTACATTTAAGATCTTCATACACTGTAACTTTCACCCTAGATTGGCTTGTGATATATTTCTTATGTATCTATTTACATTCTATTTGCTTCGAGAGCATAGTATTCACCTTGACCTATTCTGGACTCAAAATTTTTGAAACTCTTTAACTTCAGCCATAAAATCCCCTTTATAATCAGGGGAGCAACAAGCATCCAACTGAATTATAATTTCATTTTCATTTCATTTCATTTCAAAAACCTGATTTCAACTGATTCCTCGAAGAACTCCCCAAGTGGTTTCTTATGCAATCATTTGGGAAAAGGGGAGGATAAAAAACAAAACACATGTGCAAGATACCACTAATCGCTATCACTGCATTCATGTTGAACAAAAATATTCCATATCATATCAATTGGAGGACTTCCACATCAACATGGAAAATCAAAATACAAAACATGGACATACTGAAACAAATACCTCCTATGCAAAGAACATGGTATCATCAAAAATAAAAACAAGGATGTGACCCTATTCAAAGTCATCGACATCATAGAATGCCTGACTGCTCCTTGTCCTCGATGAAATTGGAGAGACCATCACCACATCGTCGTCAAAGCTCCCATATGGCACTAGAGAAAGAAGGTTATGGCCATGTCCTGAGTCAGTGTCACCTTCAGCATCTAAAGGACTATCAGAGAGCATAATAGGAGAGTTATGTTTGCCCAGAAAGGCCCTATGACTTTTATCTTTTTCCTATCCCTCGATATTGGCTGACCCAGTTCCTTGCCTTTGAACTTGACCATTTCTCTCGAAATGGTCCTATTTCTTAAGTTGTATGTACTCTGCACAATTGATTTATTTTTATGACCTCTAGCTCTCCTTTTACCCTTTGAAACCTCAAGAGAATCCTAGGCTTCTCACTTAGTTACATCCTCGTGACACTCAAATACATTGAGTAGGCTAGACCTTCTAATAGGTTGAATTGTCACACCATTTTTCCCCACCTCCAGAACAAGCAAAATTTAACAATTTAAGACAAAGCTACAAGGAGACACACTTACAAGCCCAAACAATTGTAACCAACCCAACATAGAAATTCCTAACCAGACTAGACAACCCAATTTAAAACAAACTTACTTAGGACAAGAACACTCAATATTCAGCTCAAGAAAAACAAACAACCTCTCACTCTTCTTTACACTAGGCCTTACATTCACTGTAGACTGGAAAGATGGTGAAAATGAACAACGATCAATCTGCATTAAATAGACAATTGAAGCATGCAAAATTAATGATTCAAGAACTCCTTGCGCGAGCGAGTTGATAACTTAACAACTTGGATTTGAATCTGGGTCGTTGATTTTAAAACAATTAAAATGTCATCTATGGTGACCATGAGCATCATTTTTTGACCATTAGCAACTTGTTCCTAGAAAACAACGATGCCATCTCAAATGAGTTGCAACATTTTCCTTTAATCTTGATTAACCATACGAGATTTGACAATTAACATGTATCACCAACCTAATATGTGCTCTTTCATTAATATCGGCGAAGTACATAAGACCAATGTTTTTAGAGAGAATATTGCCTTATATACTTCATCGCTCATCGTTGATCTTCCCTAAATTTTAGGGTGCAATAAGTGATGAAAGTATTGTTTTGATGAAGTTTAGTTTATTGGATCGTCCTATTTTAAAACCTTATCAATGGTTCTCAATTCACCTTGCTCCTTTCTTTCTTGCTTTACACGTTCTCCTTAGGATTTTTCCACGTTACCTTCTCCAACAATAGCCATCACCTATTGTGGATGCATCTCATCCTTTATCGGCCTCATCAACGATATCAACATCCTCGCGATGAAATCTAGGCCCTTGGATCTATGGCATGTCCTTGATCACGTTCATCCTTCCATCGTGCATCGCTAATTCAAACTTTGCACCTTGGGTCCTATCAGCGACAAGAGATGCAATGAATAAATCAGATTTAGATACATACACCTACATGAAAATCAATGATACAAAAGACATCGCACATAAGATCTTATCATATTAGCAAAAGAAACCTTTCAAATATTCTCATCGCTCATCGCAGTTTTGAAACTTAGGCTTAGGAATGAATCTATGACGAGTGATAAAATACAGAAACATTAGATCATCAATCATCGCTAATTCTCCTCATACATTTTGTAAGCAATTAGCGATGAGAGGATTTACATAGTGACAATGTGTATCATCTATTGCTAATGCAAAATTTAGCACTTAAAACATATCTGTGATACACGATACAAGGGAATTCCATCATATCACTCATCACTAATCTTAAATTTATCATTTTATGAATATTTGTGATGAGCGATAAGAACGTAAGGCCGGAAGACATCGCTTATCGCTATTACAATGCTCAAGGCTCAAAATCCATTAGCGATAAGTGATTACCTTACAATACAAAAAACATCGCTCATCCTTGATTGTTCCAAGAGCTCCAATAGTTATTCACGATGTGCGAAAACAAAGAAATTTCGCTCATCGCTCATCGCCAATTTAAAACATACACTCAAAAAGTAATCAATGATGGGTGACAAAGTAAGATGGTCATCAGGACTTAAGTGAAAATTTTAAGTACGTGCACTTAAGTTGTTCGTAGGAGGGGACCCTCTAGGATGATATGATAGAAGGGGCTCAAAAACTTCTAAGTTACGAAGTGCAAAGGATTTAAAGACCAAAAGGGGCCCTCTACTTAACCTTATAAAAAATAAGAGGCTCGTACTTAGGCTTGAGGGACTGATTACCTAATGATTTTGAATGACATAAGATGTTTTAAAGTGACTAGCAATGGGCAATAAGAAGTCAACGACCAAATAGAACATTACAAGAATTTATAAAGAATAAAACCCTAAACACTCATATATCAGCCCCACATCAAAATGTAACAAGGGTTTGAGATGGAACAAAACAAATTTGAGGGTTCCATCAATGGCTCCAACTAGGGATGTATGCCCCTTGCAGGCATATCAAGAATTCAGATCCTCTGGAGAAGCAGACCAGGTGCCTACTTCATTGGGTGATAGAGTCAAAAGGTCATCTCTTCTCCCTACTACACTGGTTTGACAATTCAAACCATATCTAATGGCCCAAGGCCACCAAGAACTGTAGGTCTCTTCTTACCTCTGTCATAGAAAAAGTTCTCATCACATTTCACTGAAACCAATCTGAAAATATCACTGAAATTTGTCTGATTAAATATTCCAGCATCAGTTAACAACTCAGCATATACAACTTTATCAAAAAATTAACAATTACCATGCATCTACAAATTAGGAATACTCTTAAAACACTGATTATCATGTGGCAAAAAACTTATTATGTTTATCATCTAAATCTTTGTTAGGTTGAAAACAACATTCTTCAATGTTTTGCATGTTACCACACTATAAGAAACCTTCATCCAGCTGAAAAAATGGCACTCATATTCTGCCACATGGCTGGTACTATCAAGCTCAATCTGATTATTATTTTTTCATGTCAAAGGTGCAACAGTCATAGAAACTAATCAAAAGATTATGCACATTGTGCAAACTATCTCCAAGTGTATGTAAAGAGATACACTCATACATTGGCGCACACTATGATTATCCCCCATCATATTAGTATAGAGAATCAGCAAGAATCTCTAACTTATCCTCATCCTACTCACTTTGATATCTTCTGAACATAACATATCAACACCTTTAACCTTCATAGCTTGTTCAAAAGTGAGAAATTCTGGTTCAAAAAGATAATTTGTTTTTTCTTTGGAATTAGCGTACATATTCACATGAAAAGAATCATAACTAGGCTCATCGAAACTAGGAAACAGATACTTATCCAAAGCTGCATTAAAATTCTCAAAATTTAGCTTATCAGATATACAAACTTCATGGTTATCTATTGTTTCTGACTCATAAAAATAGATTTATGAACTTACATCATCCTGCACACTTTCATACTCATCATACAATGCATCATTAAAATTAAATGGTTGTTTTTCATTTCCCACATTATCACCATGTTGACCAATTGGTTCATAACTGGGAGGAAGATCAGATAACCATGCATCATATCTTGCATAGTGAAGATTATCATCACTATAAAAATCAATATGAGCAATACACAACAACTGAGGGTTACTCACATGTGTATATTTTTTATATTCAATGGTCAATAGATTTGAAATTTGTTCATTGCTTAAAAGACCATTGTTCTGATCCATTCTTTCAACCACTTCCTCTTCTTGACATCCACTAGAACTATATGCATTACTAAGTTGTAAATCAGGGTATACCATGATATCACCATCATAAAAGTCTGCAAACAAAATGGACTAATCATATACAAGGTTTTCCCAAGCATAGGAGATTGAATTACTAACAACCTTTTCAGAAGCATGGTCACAATCTGTCATACAGGAAAGGATGTCCATTTGTTCATTCTTACTTACCTTTGGGTTGTCATGACATCAATCTACATCCTTCTTCATTTCATCATTGGACTAAGTATCATCATTGAGTTGGTCATTTACATCATCTTGAGGATAGAGACAAACATTCTCACTATCATGAACATCAATGGTAGACATTGCATCAATCTTAACTTCTATCTTCTCAAGCATGCATTTGTCTGTATCTAGAACTAAAAACATCTGATCACTTGTATCTATACAACTGTTAATTTCATCAGCATGTCTACCCACAATTGAAGACATCAGACTTTGTACATATTCATTCCTCATTTTTTTCATATTGTCTAAACATGTGTAAGCCATCTATACACTCAATATTTTGAAATCCTTTCACGGTGCACTAGATCCCTCCTCAAAAGCTTCAAAATACATATGAATGCAATCTAAGGTACTAGGGCTGAAATTTTCAGGGATTGGTGAAAGAGAAATAGAAAATCTGTGACTGAAAGAAATGCTTTACTCATCTTTTTTCTTAATCTTCTTTAACCTTCTAACAAGGTCAAAAGGTTATTTTGAAAATTCTTCTCTATAAGCATCCACTAGCATATCCCAGCAGGAAAAGGACTTCTCAAGAAAACTTAAGTAGCAATCCCTAGCTCTAGCTTCAAGAGATCTCATAAAAATTGCATGCATATATCATGATCTCCAAATGAATGTTTCACCATGAAGCTATAAAAATTTTCGAAATGTGCATCTCCTTCACACACATTGTATCCATTAAATCTAGGCATCTACTTATAGACTCAAGATGGCATACTCTTAGCCTTATAATGAATCCATGACAAGCCTAATTTGTTATACAATGGATCAAAATAATTGACAAAAGGTGCAATAATTTGGCTAGCAGATCTAGTATGATTATCTCTTAATTGAGCGTGTATAGCCATCAGGTGCCTTTTCTTCAACTCTATAATTCCCCTTTTAAACACAACTTTCCATTTCGGCCTTAGCCTAGGCTTGTTCACACTTGGGTTCTTGTACTTTGGGGTTTCAACTATTTGAGGATTATCAAACTTTTGAAGCTTCTTGACAATATGCAACAAGGTTTCTAATGGCATGGTTATTTCCCTTTGTTAATCCATAGATATATGCAAATCTAGGTTTAACTAATTGTGCATAATCATAACCATGCCATTATGAAGGATCACTAGGATAGTTGCTACTATGGTGGTAACCTAGGATTGAAACATATGACAATGCAAATGGATAGAAATTCCTAGGTAAGTGCACCAAGATGGTTCCCAAAAAAGGGGCTTAAGTGGCCACTTTTTTTTGAAATCAGGAAATACTGACCTTGAATGAAATTAAGGATAGCTACACTCAAAAATTTTAGATGGAACAAAAACAAGGACCGTAGTGCTCGAGTCTACTTTCTAAACTACTAATTTATTTTGAAAATGGTTGAGATTAAGGGGTTCAAAAGAGGGACACACACAAATTGTTGTTTTTCTCAGAAAAACATAACATAGCAACTCTTGTGTGACCCCTTTTGTAGTATTTTAAAATCGCCCAAAGTTAGATAACAGTATGTAGTAAGGACTGGATATTTTCGATAATTTTTTAATGAATATTTGATTTTTTATTAATTTTCTAAGTGGGCACTTCCTAAAAGTAGAATTTTGGCCGTGCTCCCCCTAAATTTTTTGAAACTAATATATTTTTTTAAAATTTTTTTTAAATTGTAGAATGGAGTCTAGTTTCTAAAAATGTAATTTATTTCAAATTTCGATGAACGGTTAATTTATAGCAAAAATACCAAACACCTTTTGAAGAAAAACAGACATACAAACAAAAGAAATTATGGATGAAAGGCCTAACATTGTTAGAAAGTGAAAAAAATTACATCGTTGGAAATCTAATAAAGAACCTAACATTACCCATGTGTTCGATTTTTTTTATATTGAACCAGATGCAATCTTGATGGTGAGCACGAACCCGATTATGTGAAAATTTGTTGAATTTGGAAAAAACACGTCTCTGGTCTTTGGGAATGCCCTCCAAGCCTTTGGGATGGCATTCCAAGGCAAAACCAAAGAAAATTTACAGAGAAAAAAATAACGTGAACGCGTTATTTGTTAGTTTGGCCACAAAAGTGCGACCATTTTGGTGCACTTACCCTCCTAGGATACATAAACTCATTCTAACCATCCATACTAGAAAATTTGTGAATACTTTAGACAAACACTTTAAATGGAATACCAATTACATTCAATATGACAAGCTCAAAAAATGAAAATATGCAAAGAACCGTGTACATTCACACCTCCAGTTGCTGTAACTTTGAATAGAGCACTTTCAGGTCACAATAACAAACAACAACCCTTCATGTGGATAAATTGTAGAGAAGATTCGCCACCTCTTCAGCAAGAGGAAAACCTTTGAAGCAAGGATATCTTTCTCTGAGTTCTTCCAATAGATTCACTTCACAGTATTTGAATTTGGGGCTACTACAAATCAATTTGCAGATCTGGAACTTCTTCAATTTCTGAACCAATCATTCATTCTTTCTGACTCTTTCCAAATGGACTTCAACAAATTTGCACCAGAGATTCAAAGTTATCCCTAGTAGAGTCGCCATTTTTATTGGTGACTCAGATTGGCAAATAAGATTCAATAATTTTCAACCTCTGGTTATAAATAATTTAATTCAATATTTCAATGACTCTTAAGGCTAGATGATCTTCTATCAGATTTTCCAAAGTCTTCCCTAGCGGAGTCACCATTTCTATTGGTTATTTTTTTAGAACCAAACTTAATTTTGGTCCTTACCTATAAATTTTCCACAACTCAATTATTAGCAAGGTTGAGCATTGGCCAACACTTAAGTAAAGTACTTATCACTTTAGTTCTTCTCTTCGGGCTCTATGAGACCCAAGAGGGTAATCCTACACATGCTCATAATATCTCAAAATTGGTCAAGATCATTTTCTCACATAAATGCATTCCTCAAGAAACCCACTTCATCAAAGGCTTGGAAGACCTCCAGTGTAAGTGCTATTTGTTTCAGGGAATGTGTTTATATACTAAAAATTGAGGCAGTGTAATTTAGAGTATGTTATGAATTCGTCTTCATTTTGAATCTTAGGTCGGATTCATTACCAGCTCATTTGACAGTAAGAAAAACTAATAGAAAGACTAGTGCCCTATCTAAGGGAACAATGGAGTCATAACTCGCAATCGATCCGTAATACAATTATGATTGAACATCATAAATTAATGGACTATTAGCATGCCACATTGTAGCATCTAACTCACTGTGTTTTAAAATATTGCTTCCTTACCAAATCCTATATCCCTTTCCCACAAAATAATGGCCTTATTTTAGAATTTAATCAATTCATTGAACTGAAGCATAAAAAAAGCTCATTCATTCGGTACAAATGACAAAAGACAAATGAAATTATAATTAACAACTTCATTCATAATTTGGAAGAAAGATACATAGGAGAGCAACATTTTAGAACTAATATTCTCCTTCATTACTAATATTACTTTGTAAAACTATATTTAAGATCTTCATACAGTATAACTTTCACCCTAGATTGGCTTCTAATATATTTCTTATGTATCTATTTACATTCTATTTTCTCTAAGAGCATAGTATTCACCTTGACCTATTCTGGACTCAAAAATTTATGAACTCTCTTAACTTCAGCCATAAAATCCCCTTTATAATTAGAGGAGCAACGAGCATCCAACTGAATTACAATTTCATTTTAATTTCATTTCATTTCATTTCAAAAACCTAACTTCAATTGATTCCTCTAAGAACTCCCCAAGTAGTTTCTTACGCAATCATTTGGGAACAAGGGAGGACAAAAAACAAAACTTATGTATTGGATACCACTAGTCATTGTCACTGCGTTCATGTTAAAGAAAAAGATTCCATATCATATCAGTCAAAGGACTTACACATCAGCATGGAAAAGAAAAATACAAACCATAGACATACTGAAACAAATACATCCTATGCAAAGAACATGGTGTCATCAAAAACAAAAACAAGGAGGTGACCCTATTCAAAGTCATCAGCATTTGAGAATGCCTGATTGCTCCTTGTCCTCAATGAAATTGGAGGAACCATCACCACGTCATCATCAGAGCTCCCATATGGCACCAGAGAAAGAAGGTAATGACTATATCCTGAGTCAGTGTCACCTTCAGTGTTTGAAGAACTATCAGAGAGCATAATAGGAGAACTATGTTTTCCCAGGCAAGCACTATGACTTTTATCTTTTTTCCTAGCCTACTTTATTGGCTGAGCCAGTTCCTTTCCTCTAAACTTGACCATTTCTCCCAGAATGGTCGTGTTTCTTAAGTTGTACATTCTCTACACAACTGATTTCTTTTTATGACCTCTAGCTCTCCTTTTACCATTTGAAACCTTTGGAGAATCCTAGGCTTCTCACTCAATTACATCCTCGTGACACTCAAATACATTGAGACACAAGGAGACACACTTACAAGCCCAGATAATTGTAACAAAACCAACATAGAAATTCTTAACTAGACTAGAGAACCCAATTTAAAACCAACTTACTTAGGAAAAGAAAACTCAATATTCAACTTAGGCAAAACAAATAATCTCTCACTCTTCTTTACACTAGGTCTTACATTCACTGCATACTAGAAAGATGGTGAAAATGAACAACGATCAACATGCATTAAATAGACAATTGGAGCATGTAGAATTAAAGATTCAAGAACTCCTTGTGTAAGTGAGTTGATAAATTAACAACTCAGCTTTGAATCTGGGTCGTTGATCTTAAAACAATTAAAACTTCATCTATGGTGACCATGAGCATCATTTTTTGACCATTAGCAACTTGTTCCTAGAAAATAGTGATGCCATCTCAAATGTTGCCATGTTTTCCTTTAATCTTGATTAATGATATGTGATCTAATTAGCATGTATCGCCAACCTAATCCATGCTCCTTCGTTAATATCGGAAAAGTACATGAGATTGGTGTTTTTAGAGATAATATTTCCTTATATACTTCATCACTCATCGCTGATCTTCCCTAAATTTTAGGGTGCAATCAGCGATGAAAGTATTACCGTGATGAAGTTTAGTCCATTGGATCATCTTGTTTTAAAACCTTATCAATGACTTTTAATTTTCCTTGCTACTTTCTTTCTTGCTTTACATGTTGTCCTCAGGATTTTGCCATGTTGCCTTCTCTAGCAATAGCCATCGCCTATTGTGGATGCATCTCATCCTTCATCGGCCTCATTAATGATGTCAACATCCCTGCAATGAAATCTCAGCCCTTAGATCTATGGCCCATCCTTCATCACGTCCATCCTTCCATTGCGCATTGCTAATTCAAACTTTGCACCTTGGCTCCTATCAGCGACAAGAGATGTAGTGAAGAAATCAGATTTAGACATGTACACCTGCATGAAAATCAATGGTACAAAAGACATCACACATGAGATCTTATCATATTAGCGAAAGAAACCTTTCAAATATTCTCATCGCTCATCACGGTTTTAAAACTTAGGCTCAGGAATGAATCTACAACGAGCGATAAAATATAGAAACATCAGATCATCGCTCATCGCTAATTCTCCTCATACAGTTTGTAAAAAATTAGCGATGAGAGGATTTACATAGTGACAATATGTATCGCATATCACTAATGCAAAATTTAGCACTTAAAACATATTTGTGATACGTGTTACAATGGAATTCCATCATATCGCTCATCGCTAATCTTAAATTTATCATTTTATGACCATCTGTGATGAGTGATAAGAACATAAGGCCGAAGGACATTGCTTATTGCTATTACAATGCTCAAGGCTCAAAAGCCATTAGCGATAAGTGATTCCCTTACAATACACAAAACATCGCTCATCGTTGATTGTTCAAAGAGCTCCAACAACTATTCGCAATGAGCAAAAACAAAGAAATTCCACTCATCGCTCATCGCCAATTTAAAACATACACTCAAAAAGTAATCAACGATGGGAAATAAACTAAGATGGTCATTAGGACTTAAGTGAAAACTATAAGCATGTGCAGTTAAGTTGTTCTTAGGAGGGGACCCTCTAGGATGATATGATAGAAGGGGCTCAAAATATTCTAAGTTATGAAATGTAAAGGATTTAAAGGCCAAAAGGGGGCCTCTACTTAACCTTATAAAAAATATGAGGCTTGTACTTAGGCTTGAGGGACCAGTTACCCAATTATAATTAATGACATAAGATGTTTTAAAGTGATTGGCAATGGGAAATAAGAATTCAATGACAAAATAGAACGCTACAAGCATTTATAATGAATAAAACCCTAAACCCTCATATATCAACCCCACATGCAAATGTGACAAGGGTTTGAGATGGAACAAAAAAAAATTGAGTGTTCCATTAGTGGCTCCAACTGGGGTTGTATGCCCCTTGCTGGCATAGCAAGAATTAAAATGCTCTGGAGAAGTAGACCAGGTTCCTACTTCATTGGGTGTCAGAGTCAAAAGGTCATCTCTGCCCCCTACTGCACTGGTTTGACAATTCAAACCATATCTGATGGCCCAAGGCCACCTAGAATTGTAGGTCTCTTCTTACCTCTATCATAGACAAAGTTCTCATCACATTTCACTGAAGCCAATCTAAAAATATCACTGAAATCTTCCTAATTAAACATGCCAGCATCACTTAACAACTCAGCATATAAAACTTTATAAATAAATTCACAATTACCATGCATCTGCAAATTAGGAATACTCTTAAAACACCGATTATCATGTGGCAACAACTTATTATGTTTATCATGTAAAACATTGTCAAGCTGAAAACAACATTTTTCAATGTTTTGCACATTACCACTCTATAGGAAAGCTTCATCCAGCTGAAAAAAATGGAACACATATTCTGCCACATGACTAGTACTATCAATCTCAATCTGATTATTAGTTTGCATGTCAAAGGTGAAATAGTTAGAGGAACTAATCAAAAGACAATGCACAACATGCAAACTATCTCCAAGTGTATGTAAAGAGATACACTCATACATTGGCGTACACTGTGACTATCCTCCATCATGTTGGTACAGATAATCATCAAGAATCTCTACCTTATCCCCATCCCTACTCACTTTTATATCTTATGAACATAATATATCAACACCTTCAACATTCAAAGCTTGTTCAAAAGTGAGCAATTTTGTTTCAAAAAGATATTTTGTTTTTTCTTTGAAATCAACCTCCATATACACATGAGAAAACTCATAACTAGGCTCATCTAAATCAGGAAACATATACTCATCCAAATCTGCATTAAAATTCTCAAATTTTGGCTTATCAGATATACAAAATTCATGGTTATATATTGTTTCTAACTCATCAAAACATATTTCAGAACTTACATTAGCCTGCACACTTTCATACTCATCATACAATGCATCATTAAAATCAAATGGTTGTTTTTCATTTCCCACATTATCACCATGCTAACCAACTAGTTCATAATTGGGAGGAATATTAGATACCCATGCATCATATCTTTCATAGTGAATATTATCATCACTATCAAAATAAATATGAGCAATACACAACAACTAATGGTTACTCACATGTGTATATTTCTGATATTCAGTGGTCAATAGATTTGAAATTTGTTCACTGCTTAATAGACCATTGTTCTGATCCATTCTTTCAACCACTTCCTCTTCTTAACTTTCACTAGAATTGTATGCATTACCAAGTTGTAAATTAGGGTATACCATGATATCACCATCATCAAAGTCTGAAAAATCAATAGAATGATCACAGACAAGGTTTTCCCAAACATAGGAGATTGAATTTCTAACAACCTTGTTAGAAGCATGGTCACAATCTATCATATAGGATAGGTTGTCCATTTGTTCATTCTTACTAACCTTTGGCCTATCATGACAACAATTTGCATCCTTCTTCATTTCATCATTGGACTGAGTATCATCATTGAGTTGGTCATTTACATTACCTTGAGGATAGAGATAAACATTCTCACTTTCATGAACATCAATGGTAGACATTGCATCACTCTTAATTTCTATCTTCTCAAGCATGCATTTGTCTGTATCTAAAATTGAAAACATATGATCACTTGTATCCATACAACTATTAATTTCATCGTCATGTCTACCCACAACTGAAGACATCAAACTTTGCACATATTCATTCCTCTCTTCTTTTTTTCTAAACATGTGTAAGCCATCTGCACACTCAATATTTTGAAATCCTTTAACAATGCACTAGATTCATCCTAAAAAGCTTTAAAATAAAGATGAATGCAATCTGAGGTAGTAGGTCTAAAATTTTTAGGGATTAGTGATAGAGCAACAAAAAATCTGTGACTGAAAGAAATGCTTGACTCTTCATCTTCTTTCTTAATCTTCTTTAACCTTGTGACAAGGTCAAAAGGTTCTTTTGAAAATTCTTCTCTATAAGCATCTACAAGTGTATCCCAGCAAGAAAAGGACTTCTCAAGAAAACTTAAGTACCAGTCCCTGGCTCTAGATTCAAGAGATCTGAAAAAAAGTCTCATCCACATATCCTGATCTCCAAATGAATGTTTCACCATGAAGCTATAAAAACTTTGGACACGTGCATCTACTTCACACACATTGTATCCATTATATCTAGGCATCTGCTTATAGACTCGAGATGGCATACTCTTAACCTTATAATCAATCCATGACAAGTCTAATTGGTCATACAATGGATCAAAATAATTGACAAAAGTTGTAGCAATTTGGCTAGCATATCTATTATGATTATCTCTTAACTGGGCTTGTATAGTCATCGGGTGCCTTTTGTTCAACTCTTTAATTCCCCTTTTAAACACATCTTTCCATTCTGTCCTTAGCCTAGGCTTGTTCACACTTGGGTTCTTGTACTTTTGGGTTTCAACTATTTGAGGATTATCAGACTTCTTAAGCTTCTTGACAATATGCATCAAGGTTTCTAATGGAATGGTTATTTCCCTTTGGTAATCCATAGATATATTCAAATCTAGGCTTAACTAATTCTGCATAATCATAACCATGTCAATATGAAGGATCACTAGGATAGTTGCTAATATGGTGGTAACCTAGGATTGAAACATATGATAATGCAAGTGGATAGAAATTCCTAGGATATATAAATTCATTCTAACCATCCATACTAGAAAATTTGAGAATACTTTGGACAAACACTTTAAATGGAATAGAAATTGCATTCAATATGACAGGCTCAACAAATGCAAATATGTAGGGAACTATGTACCTTCACACCTCCAGTTGCTGCAACTTTGAATAGAGCACTTTCAGGTCACTATAACAAACAACAACCCTTCATGTGCATAAATTGTAGAGTACAGTTGCCTCCCCTTCAACAAGAGGAAAACCTTTGAAGCAAGGATACCTTTCTCTGAGTTCTTCCAGTAGAGTCACTTCACATTATTTTGAATTTGGGGCTACTACAAATCAATTTGCAGATCTGGAACTTCTTCAATTTTTTGAACCAGTCATTCATTCTTTCTGACTCTTTCCAAATGGACTTCAAAAAATTTACACTGGAGATTAAAAGTTCTCCTTAGCAGAGTCACCATTTCTATTGGTGACTCAGATGGGAAAATGAGATTCAATAATTTTCAACCTTTGGTTACAAATAATAATTCAAGATTCCAATGACTCTTAAGGCTAGATGATCTTCTATCATATTTTCCAAAGTCTTCCCCAACGGAGTTGCCATTTCTGTTGGTTATTCTTTTAGAACCAAACATAATCTCAGTCTTTACATATGAATTTTCCACAACTAAATTATCAGCAAGGTTGAGCATTGACCAACACTTAAGTAAAGTACTTAGCACTTCACTTCTCTTTGGGCTCTTTGAGACCCAGGAGGGTAATCCTACACATTCTCATAATATCTCAAAATTGGTCAAGAGCATTTTCTCACACATATGCATTCCTCAAGAAACCCACTTCATCGAAGGCTTGGAAAACCTCGGGTGTAAGTGCTATTTTTTTTAGGGAATGCATTTATATACTCAAAGTTGGGGTAGTGTAATTTAGAGTATGTTATGAATTCATCTTCATTTTGAATCTTAGGCCAAATTCATTACTAGCTCATTCAACAGTAAGACAAACTAATAGAAAGACCAATTCCCTATCTGAGGGAAAAATGGAGTCATAACTTGCAATCAATCAGTAATACAATTATGATTGAACATCAAAAATTAATTGGACTATTAGTATGCCACTTTGTAGCATCTAACTCACTGTGTTTTAAAATATTGCATCCTTATCAAATCCTATATCCCTTTCCCATAAACTAATGGCCTTATTTTAGCATTTAATCAATTCATTGAACTAAAGCATAAAACAAGCCCATTCATTCGGTGCAAATGACAGAAGACAAATGAAATTATAATTAACAACTTCATTCACAATTTGGAAGAAAGATACATAGGAGAGCAACATTTTAGAACTAATATTCTCCTTCATTACTGATATTACTTTGTAAAACTATACTTAAGATCTTCATACAATATAACTTTCACCCTAGATTGGATTCTGATATATTTCTTATGTATCTATTTACATTCTATTTGCTCTGAGAGCATAGCATTCACCTTGACCTATTGTGGACTCTAAAATTTTTGAACTCTCTTAATTTCAGCCATAAAATCCCCTTTATGATCAGGGGAGCAACAACCATCCAGTTGAATTATAATTTCATTTTCATTTCATTTCATTTCAAAAACCTAATTTCAACTAATTCCTCGAAGAACTCCCCAAGCAGTTTCTTACGCAATCATTTGAGAACACGGGATGAAAAAAATAAAACACATGTGCAGGATACCACTAGTCATTGTCACCATGTTCATGTTGAAAAAAAATTCCATATCATATCAGTCAGAGGACTTCCACATCAACATGGAAAAGAAAAATACAAACCATGGACATATTGAAACAAATACCTCATATGCAAAGACCATGGTGTCATCAAAAACAAAAACAAGGAGGTGACCCTATTTAGAGTCATCGGCATCAGAGAATGTCCAACCACTCCTTGTCCTTGATGAAATATGAGGGACCATCACCACATCATCGTCAAAGCTCCCATATGACACCAAAGAAAGAAGGTACTAACCATATCCTAAGTCAGTGTCACCTTCAGCACCAGAAGGACTATCAGAGAGCACAATAGGAGAATTATTTGTTCCCAGGCAGTCCCTATGACTTTTATCTTTTTTCCTGGCCCTCTTTACTAGCTGAGCCAGTTCCTTGCCTTTGAACTTGACCATTTCTCCCGGAATGGTCTTGTTTCTTAAGTTGTATATACTCTGGACAATTGATTTCTTCTTATGACCTCTAGCTCTCCTTTTACCCTTTGAAACCTCAGGAGAAGCTTGGGCTTCTCGCTCAGTTACATCCTTGTGACACTCAAATACATTGAGTCGGCTAGTCCTTCTGACAGGCTAAATTGTCACACAAGTTTTCCCCATCTCTAGAACAAGCAAAATTTAACAATTTAATACAAAGCTACAAGGAGACACACTTACAAGCCCAGACAATTGTAACCAAACTAGCATAGAAATTCCTAACCAAACTAAAGAACCCAATTTAAAACCAACTTACTTAGGACAAGAACACTCAATATTCAGCTCAGGAAAAACAACCAACCTCTCACTCTTCTTTACACTAGGTCTTACATTCACTACAGACTGGAAATATGGTGAAAATGAACAACAATCAACTTGCATTAAATAGAAAATTGGAGCATGTAGAATTAATGAATCAAGAACTCCTTGTGTGAGCGAGTTGATAACTTAACAACTTGGCTTTGAATCTGGGCCATTGATCTTAAAAAAAATAGAACTTCATCTATAGTGACCATGAGCATCACTTTTTGACTATTAGCAACTTGTTTCTAGAAAACAGAGATGCCATCTCAAATGTTGTAACGTTTTCCTTTAATCTTGATTAATCATACACGATCTAACAATTAGCATGTATTGCCAACCTATTATGTGGTCCTTCATTAATATTGGCGAATTACATGAGACCAGTGTTTTTAGAGAGAATATTTCCTCATATACTTGATTGCTCATCATTGATCTTCCCTAAATTTTAGGGTGCAATCAATGATGAAAGTATTGCCACGATGGAGTTTAGTCCGTTGGATCATCCTATTTTAAAACCTTATCAATGGTTCTTAATTCACCTTACTACATTCTTTCTTGCTTTCCACGTTGTCCTCAGGAGTTTTCCACATTGCCTTCTCCAACAATAGCCATTGCCTATTTTGGATGCATCTTTTCCTTTACAATCTCATTAATGATGTCAACATCCCTGTGATGAAATCTCAGCCCTTGGATCTGTGGCACATCCTTGATCACATTCATCCTTCCATCGTGCATCACTAATTCAAACTATACACCTAGGCTTCTATCAACAATGGGAGATGCAATGAAGAAATCAGATTTAGACACATAAACCTCCATTAAATCAATGGTACAAAAGACATGACACATAATATCTTATCATATTAGCAAAAGAAACCTTTCTGAGATTCTCATCGCTCATTACGGTTTTGAAACTTAGGCTCAGGAATGACTCCGCAATGAGCGATAAAATATAGAAACATCAGATCATCGCTCATCACTAATTCTTCTCATATAGTTTGTGAGCAATTAGTGATACGAGGATTAACATAGTGACAATGTGTACTGTGTATCGCTAATGCAGAATTTAGCACTTAAAATATATTCGTGATATGCGATACAAGGGAATTCCATCATATCACTCATTATTGATTTAAAATTTATCATTTTATGACCATCTGTGATGAACGATAAGAACGTAAGGCCGGAGGACATTGCTATTACAATTCTCAAGGCTCAAAATCCATTAGCGATAAGCAATTCCCTTACAATTCATATAACATCGCTCATCGTTGATTATTCCAAGAGCTCCAACAGCTATTCACGATGAGCAAAAATAAAGAAATATCATTCATCACTCATCTCTAATTTAAAACATACACTCAAAAAGTAATCAACAATGGGCGATAAAGTAAGATGGTCGTCAGGACTTAAGTGAAAACTTTAAGCGCATGCACTTAAGTTGTTCTTAGGAGGGGACCCTCTAGAATGATATGATAGAAGGGGCTCAAAAACATCTAAGTTAAAAAATTCAAAGGATGTGAAGGCCAAAAGGGGCCCTCTACTTAACCTTATAAAAAATATGAGGCTTGTACTTAGGCTTGAGGGACTGGTTACCCAATGATAATGAATGACATAAGATGTTTTAAAGTTACCGACAACGGGCAATAAGAAGTCATTGACCAAATAGAATGTTAAAAGCATTTATAATGAATAAAGCCCTAAACCCTTAGATATCAGCCCCACATCCAAATGTGACAAGGGTTTGAGATGGAACAAAAAAAATTGAGGGTTCCATTAGTGGCTCCAACTGGGGATGTATGCCCCTTGCAGGCATAGCAAGAATTCAGAGCCTCTAGAGAAGCAGACCAGGTGCCTGCTTCGTTGGGTGATAGAGTCAAAAGGTCATCTCTGCCCCCTATTGCACTGGTTTGACAATTCAAACTTTATCTGATGGCCCAAGGCCACCAAGAACTATACGTCTCTTCTCACCTTTGTCATAGACAAAGTTCTCATCACATTTCACTTAAACCAATCTGAAAATATCAATGAAATCTTCCTGATTAAACATGCCAGCATCACTTAACAACTCAGCATATACAACATTATCAACAAATTCACAATTACCATGCATTTGAAAATCAGACATACTCTTAGAACACTGATTATCATGTGGCAACAACTTATTATGTTTATCATGTAAATCATTGTCAGGCTGAAAACAACATTCTTCAATGTTTTTCATGTTACCACACTGTAAGAAAACTTCATCCAGCTGAAAAAAATGGAACTCATATTCTGCAACATGGCTGGTACTATTAAGCTCAATATGATTATTAGTTTTCATGTCAAAGGTGAAACATTCATAGGAACTAATCAAAATATTATGCACATCATGCAACTATCTCCAAGTGTATGTACAGAGATACACTCATACATTGGTGCACACTATGACTGTCCCCCATCATGTTGGTATAGAGAATCATCAAGAATCTCTAACTTATCCTCATCCCTACTCACTTTGAAATCTTTTGAACATAACATATCGACACCTTCAACATTCATAGCTTGTTCAAAAGTGGGCAATTCTGGTTCAAAAAGATATTATGTTTTTTCCTTGAAATTAGCCTCCTTATCCACATAAAAAAACTCATAACTAGGCTCATCTAAATCAGGAAACAAATACTTATCCAAATATGCATTAAAATTCTCAAAATTTGGCTTATCAAATATACAAACTTCATGGTTATCTATTGTTTCTAACTCATCAAAATAGATTTATAAACTTACATCAGCCTAAACACTTTCATACTCATCATACAATGCATCATTAAGTCAAAGGATTTTTTGTCATTTCCCACATTATCACCATGGTGACCAAATGGTTCATAACTGGGAGGAACATCAGATACCCATGCATCATATGTTTCATAGTGAAGAATATGATCATTATCAAAATCAATATAAGCAATACACAACTACTAAGCATTACTCACATGTGTATATTTATGATATTCAATGGTCAATAGATTTGAAATTTGTTCGTTGCTTAATAGACTATTGTTCTCATCCATTCTTTCAACCACTTCCTCTTCTTGATTTCCAATAGAATTGTATGCATTACCAAGTTGTAAATCAGGGTATACCATGATATCACCATCATCAAAGTCTGAAAACTCAATGGACTGATAACAGACAAGGTTTTCCCAATCATAGGAGATTTAATTGATAACAACCTTGTCAGAAGCATGGACACAATCTATCATAGAGGGAAATCTTTCCATTTGTTCATTCTTATTTACCTTTGGGTTGTCATGACAACAATCTACATCCTTCTTCATTTCATCATTGGACTGAGTATCATCATTGATTTGGTCATTTACATCATCTTGAGGATAGAGACAAACATTCTCACTATCATGAACATCAATGGTAGACATTGCATCACTCTTAACTTCTATCTTCTCAAGCATCCATTTGTCTGTATCTAGAACTGAAAACATCTGATCACTTGAATCCATATAGCTGTTAATTTCATCAGCATGTCTACCCACAACTGAAGACATCAGGCTTTGCACATATTCATTCCTCATTTTTTCCATATTGTCTAAACATGTGTAAGCCATCTGCACACTCAATATTTTGAAATCATTTAATAGTGCACTAGATCCCTCCTCAAAAGCTTCAAAATACATATGAATGCAATCTGAGGTACTATGACTGAAATTTTTAGGGATTAGTGAAAGAGAAACAACAAATTTGTGACTAAAAGTAATGCTTGAATCTTCATCTTCTTTCTTAATCTTCTTTAACCTTGTGACAAGGTCAAAAGTTTCTTTTGAAAATTCTTCTCTATTAGCATCCACTAGTGTATCCCAACAAGCAAAGGACTTATCAGGAAAACTTAAGTATGAATCCCTAGCTCTAGCTTTAAGATATCTGACAAAAAGTCTCATCCACATATCCTAATCTCCAAATGAATGTTTCACCATGAAGCTATAAAAACTTTGGACATGTGCATCTCCTTCACACACATTGTATCCATTAAATCTAGGCATCTGCTTAAAGAATCGAGATGGCATACTCTTAACCTTATAATCAATCCATGACAAGTCTAATTGGTCATACAATGGATCAAAATAATTGACAAAAGGTGCATCAAATTGGCTAGAAGATCTAGTATGTTTATCTCTTAGCTGGGCTTGTATAGCCATCGGGTGCCCTTTGTTCAACTCTTTAATTCCCCTTTTAAACACATCTTTCCATTCCGGCCTTAGCCTAGGCTTGTTCACACTTGGGTTCCTTTACTTTGGGGTTTCAACTGTTTGAGGACTATTAGACTAATGAATCTTTTTGACAATATGCATCAAGGTTTCTAATGGCATGGTTATTTCCCTTTGGTAATCCATAGATATATGCAAATATGGGTTTAACTAATTGTGCATAATCATAACCATGTCAATATGAAGGATCACTAGGATAGTTGCTAATATGGTGGTAACCTAGGAATGAAACATATGATAATGCAAATGGATAGAAATTCCTAGGATATATAAATTCATTCTAACTATCCATACTAACAAATTTTTGAATACTTTAGATAAACACTTTAAATCGAATAGAAATTACATTCAATATGAAAGGCTCAACAAATGAAAATATGTAGAGAACCGTGTACCTTCACACCTTCAGTTGCTACAACTTCGAATATAGCACTTTCATGTTGCAATAACAAACAACAACCCTTCATGTGCATAAATTGTAGAGTAGAGTCGCCACCTCTTCAACGAGAGGAAAACCTTTGAAGCAAGGATATCTTTCTCAGAGTTCTTCCAGCAAAGTCACTTCACAGTATTTTGAATTTGTGGCTACTACAAATCAATTTGTAGATTTGGAACTTCTTAAATTTCTGAACTAGTCATTCATTCTTTTTTACTCTTTCCAAATGGACTTCAACAAATTTGCATCAGAGATTCAAAGTTCTCCCTAGCAGAGTCACCATTTTTGTTGGTGACTCGGATGGGAAAATGAGATTCAATAATTTTCAACCTCTAGTTACAAATAATAATTCAAGATTTCAATGACTCTTAAGGCTAGATGATCTTCTATCAGATTTTCCAAAGTCTTCCCAAATGGAGTCGCCATTTTTGTTGGTTATTTTTTTAGAACCAAACATAATCTCAGTCCTTACCTATGAATTTTCCACAACTCAATTATCAACAAGGTTGAGGATTGGCCAATACTTACGTAAAGTACATAGCACTTCACTTCTTCTCTTCGGGCTCTATGAGACCTAGGAGGGTAATCCTACACATGATCATAATATCTCAAAATTGGTCAAGAGCATTTTCTCACATAGATGCATTCCTCAAAAAACCCACTTCATCGAAGGCTTAGAAGACCTCAGGTGTAAGTACTATTTTTTTTAGGGAATGTGTTTATATACTGAAAGTTGGGGCAGTGTAATTTAGAGTATGTTATGAATTTGTCTTCATTTTGAATCTTAGCCGAGATTCATTACCAACTCATTCGACAGTAAGACAAACTAATAGAAAGACCAGTGTCTTATCTGAGGGAACAATGGAGTCATAACTGGTAATCAATCAGTAATACAATTATTATTAAACATCATAAATTAATGGATTATTAGTATGCCACTTTGTAACATCTAACTCACTATGTTTTAAAATATTGCTTCCTTAGCAAGTCCTATATCCCTTTCCCACAAACTAATAGCATTATTTTAGCATTTAATCAATTCATTGAACTGAAGCATAAAAAAAGCTCATTCATTTGGTGCAAATGACAGAAGACAAATGAAATTATAATTAACAACTTCATTCATATTTTGGAAGAAAGATACACATGAGAGCAACATTTTAGAACTAATATTCTCCTTCATTACTGATATTACTTTGTAAAACTATATTTAAGATCTTCATACAGTATAAATTTTTCCCTAGATTGGCTTATGATATATTTCTTATTTATCTATTTACATTCTATTTTCTCTAAGAGCATAGTATTCACCTTGACCTATTCTGGACTCAAAAAATTTTGAACTCTCTTAACTTCAGCCATAAAATACCCTTTATAATAAGAGGAGCAACAAGCATCTAGCTGAATTACAATTTCATTTTCATTTCATTTCATTTCAAAAACCTAATTTCAGCTGATTCCTCAAAGAACTCCCCTGGCGGTTTCTTACTTAATTATATGGGAACAGGGGAGGAAAAAAAAAAAACACATGTGCATGATACCACTAGTTGTTGTCACCGCATTCATGTTGAAAAAAATGTTTCCATATCATATTAGTCGAAGGACTTCCACATCAGCATGGAAAAGAAAAATACAAACCATGGAGATACTAAAACAAATACCTCCTATGCAAACACCATGGTGTCGTCAAAAAAAAAAACAAGGAGGTGACCCTATTTAGAGTTGTCAACATTAGAGAATGCCCAACTGCTCCTTGTCCTCGATGATATTGGAGGGTCCATCACCACTTCGTCGTCAGAGCTCCCATATGGCACTATAGAAAGAAGGTACTAGCAATATCCTAAGTCAGTGTCACCTTAGACGTCTAAAGGATTGTCAGAGAGCACAATAGGATAATTATGTTTTCCTAGGTAGGCCCTATGACTTTTATCTTTTTTCCTGGCTCTCTTTACTGGCTGAGCTAGTTCCTTGCCTTTGAACTTGACCATTTCTCCCAGAATGGTCCTATTTCTTAAGTTGTACATACTCTGCACAATTGATTTCTTCTTATTACCTCTAGCTCTCCTTTTACCCTTTGCAACCTCGGGAGAATCGTGGGATTCTCGCTCGTTCAGTTACATCCTCGTGACACTCAAATACATTGAGTTGGCTAGACCTTTTGATAGGTTGAATTGTCACACTAGTTTTCCCCATCTCCAGAACAAGAAAAATTTAACGATTTAAGACAAAGCTATAGGAGACATACTTACAAGCCCAAACAATTGTAACCAACCCAACACAAAAATTCCTAACCAGACTAGAGAACCCAATTTAAAACCAACTTACTCAGGACAAGAACACTCAATATTCAGCTCAGGAAAAACAACCTCTCACTCTTCTTCACGCTAGGCCTTACATTCATTGCAAACTATAAAGATGGTGAAAATGAACATCGATCAAAGTGCATTAAATATAAAATTGGAGCATGCAAAATTAATGATTCAAGAACTCCTTGCATGAGCGAGTTGATAACTTAATAGCTCAGCTTTGAATCTAGGTCGTTGATCTTAAAACAAATAAAACTTCATCTATGGTGACCATGAGCATCATTTTTTGACCATTAGCAACTTGTTCCTAGAAAATAGTGATGCCATCTCAAATGTTGCCACGTTTTCCTTTAATCTTGGTTAATCATACGCGATCTAAAAATTAGCATGTATCGCCAACCTAATCCATGGTCCTTCATTAATATTAGTGAAGTACATAAGACTAGTTTTTTTAGCGAGAATATTTCCTTATATACTTCATCGCTCATCACTTATCTTCCCTAAAATTTAGGGTGCAATCAACGATGAAATTTTTTCTATGATGAAGTTTAGTCTGTTGGATCATCCTATTTTAAAACCTTATCAATGGTTCTTAATTTTCCTTGCTACTTTTTTTCTTGTTTTACACATTGTCCTCACGATTTTGCCATGTTGCCTTCTCCAGCAATAGCCATTTCCTATTGTCGATGCATCTCGTCCTTCATCGGCCTCATCAACAATGTCAACATCCCCACAATGAAATCTCAGCCCTTGAATCTATGGCCCATCCTTGATCATGTTCATCCTTCCATCGTGCATCGCTAATTCAAACTTTGCACCATGGCTCCTATCAGCGATGGGAGATGCAGTGAAGAAATCATATTTAGACATGTACATCTACATGAAAATAAATGGTACAAAAGACATCGCACATAAGATCTTATCATATTATTGAAAGAAACATTTCAGAGATTCTCATCGCTCATCGCAGTTTTGAAACTTAGGATCACGAATAAATCTGCGATGAGCAATAAAATATAGAAACATCAGATCATCGCTCATTGCTAATTCTCCTCATATAGTTTGCAAGCAATTAGCAATGAGAGGATTTACATAGTGACGATGTGTATCGCATATTGCTAATGCAAAATTTAGCACTTAAAACATATCCGCGATACACGATACAAGGGAATTCCATCATATTGCTCATCATTGATCTTAAATTTATCATTTTATGACCATCCGCGATGAGCGATAAGAACGTAAGGCCGAAGGACATTGCTTATCATTATTACAATGCTCAAGGCTCAAAATCCATTAAAGTGATAAACAATTCCCTTACAATAAATAGAACATCGCTCATCGTTGATTATTCCAAGAGCTCTAGTAGCTATTTGTGATGAGCGAAAACAAAGAAATGTCGCTTGTCACTCATTTCCAATTTAAAACATACACTCAAAAAGTAATCAACGATGGGCGATAAAGTAAGATGGTCGTCGGGACTTAAGTGAAAAATTTAAGCACATGCACTTAAGTTGTTCTTAGGAGGGGACTCTCTAGGATGATATGATAGAAGGGGCTCAAAAACTTATAAGTTACAAAATGCAAAGGATGTAAAGGCCAAAAGGGGCCCTCTACTTAACCTTATAAAAAATATGAGGCTCGGACTTAGGCTTGAGGGACCAGTTACCCAATGATAATGAATGACATAAGATGTTTTAAAGTGACCAGCAATGGGCAATAAGAAGTCAACGGCTAAATATAATGTTACAATAATTTATAATGAATAAAACCCTAAACCCTCATATATCAACCCCACATCCAAATGTGACAAGGGTTTGAGATGGAACAATTTTTTTCGAGGGTTCCATCACATGTCGAGTAGTCTTAATGTTGCAAGTAATTACCATAGTCATTTTGCATGATGCTTACTATCAAGTAATCCTCATCTTGGCATTCTAACAAGGGATTGTGCTCAATAGTCATCAAGGTTTACAAGGAGTATTGATCCTCCTCATCTAGGGTAGGCCAAATGGTTTGTTTTGAGTCTGCATGTGGTTGGGCTGGTGGATAAAGGACTAATTTCTTAGTCATATTTCTAGTAGAGAGAATCATATTTACAGACCTACAACCTATGAAGGCATATGTTGTTGCCAACCAAGGTCTCCCTAAAATGAGTAGGTAACCTACAAAATTAGCCTTTGGTTGCAACACCATGAAATTTTTAGGGTACTCCCATGAATCCAATGTTATTACCAAGTCTTCAATTATACCTTCAAGTGTAATTGTGGATCTATCTACTAGTTGTAGAGTAGTAGGTGTAGGTCTAAGTTCTACCAACTATAATAACTTCATGTTCTCTTTATTCATTACATTAATAGTTTCTCCCAAGTTAATTAGGGTGTTCTTAATGAGATTTTCATTTATCTTTGCATCCACTACAAGACTCCCAGGGTCTACATACTTGGGAATAGTTATGCTTCCCAACATAATGTTGGCAAGTTGTCCTACGATTTGTACAGTATGAGGATATTTCATCTTCTTGCTTGGATTTTGAAGGAAAAGTTATCTCACTATTTTGGTATATATATAAACCTCCTTAATGGCTTGGATAAGGGGTATTTTGATACAAACATCTTTAAGTTCTCCCAGCAGGTTAGTTTCAGCTTGTGTTTGATATCTTGGAATTGCTAATGTTTCAAAAAATGGGAGATCTTGACTTGGATCAGTTTGGTTAATCTAATTTGATGCAAAATCCTTAAGTTGATTGTCCAAGGTCTTTGTTGCGATTTCTTCATCAACCAATTTAGTGATTTGAGGGGATAAAGGTTCAGCCAAATTTTTCCATGATCTAAGGTGGACATCACTCACCTCTACCCCATAAATAGGGTATTGAACAACTTCATTAGTGTAGTCCTACTTAACAGGATTGTTATTGGGGTTGGGTGCAAGCTATGTTGGTAGTTGAGGTGCTCTAGATGGTTTCGTTGTTTGATTTTTTGGGTTTGGCATAATGTCTTGTTGTTGTGGTTGCAACGACTACTATGGCCATTGGTAATTCATGATTTGGTTTTTCCATTGCTAGCCTCTTTTCCACTGGGATTTCCATTGGGAATTATAGTTAGATCCTTGGTAATTTTGTGATGGACACATATTTTGCTACTATTGGCTCCAATTGGTTTGAGAAATTTTCCATTATTGGTTTTACATATTCGCCCAAGACTGAGGATTCCAATTAGGAAGAATCAAATTGTTACTAGGAAATGACATGTTATAATTTAAAGGATCTTGGGGCATACCTTATCTTGGTTTCCATGGTTTACTTTGATCTATGTAGAATACTTTTCCATATTCTCCTTCCAATGCATGAAAGTCTAATGTCCCTCTAGAGATACTTTTGACCTTCTTGCATTTGCAGTTAGTCCTTCTTTGTCTACAATGTGGGAAGTATTATGTAAGAGCTACTTTCGCCTCCTCTTGCTTCTTTTTGATATGGAGGGTATCTAGTTGTGTATCTAGATGGCTAATAATATCCTCCTTCATGTTTGACAAAAGATTACTCAATTCAACTCTAGAGACTCCATTTGATGGTTCGATGATGGAAGATGCCCTATCTCCTCTAACCTTCTTTGTGAAAGACCTTGAATAGTTCATGCATTCCTTGTGAATATCCTCAAATGGTGCTTGAGAGATATCTCACATTCCAATGAGGTTAAGTTCATCCATGCAATCCTCATTAATCCCCCTTAAGATTATCAATTTTAAAGACTCATCAAAGAGTTTTTTCTAGTGAGATTTCTTAAGGAAAAACTAAAACCTTTCCATGTAGTCTTCTAGGGATTCATCCTCCTTTTGTGGCATCCTAAAGAATTCATCTCTCTTTTTGTTTATTCCTCTAAAGTAGTCTTGGTGCTTCTCTAGGAACTTTGTTGTCATGGTATTCAAATTTGGAACGACGTCTCTTCCCAAACCCATAAACCATCTTAGAGCAACATCCTTTAGGGTTGCTAGAAACAGTTTGAGCCTATGTGCATCTATAGCATAATCATAACTTCTACACAACACATAAAACTTAAATAGGAATATATATGGGTCCTCTATTACCAACACATAGAAGACAGGTATTTTTGAACGAGTATGTTCTTTAGTGCACATTTGCTCTCTCTTGGTTGGCAATGGAGAACTCAAAGGTTACATGTTGTGGTGGGTCTTCTAGTGCAACATCACCCATGGTGATGATATGTGTATGGGAAGTCTCCTCTATATCTAACATGGATATTTATGTTAGGAATGATTCTTCTTCAATAATACCCTCTATGTTCACTATGATCACCAATATCCTCTAAAGCTTCGTGTGTTGAGGGAAGAAATCTTCCCAGAGCAACTTGCCACCTCCACATACAATATTTGTCTCTTTGGATCAACGAATCTTGTACATTGTTAGTAAAGCATTTTTCTATCGATAACTAAATCCTAATTACTCTAATGTTGAATACAAAATTCTTACTATGAAAGCTTGAAATAACATAGGAGAATCTTGAATGCAGTGCCATCCCTAGCAACAACGCCAAAAATGTAATGCCTCACTATTGTCCAATCAAATTGGTGTTAGACACATAATTCAAAGAAAGGGTTCCTAACTAAATAGTCCACTAAACCCTTGCAAAGACTCTTGTTATCAATAGTTTTTCACCCTGCTAAATGCAATATTCAGCAAACTATTGAAACATGGAAACCTCTTTCAGATGTGGGTGATTTGCGCGAAAGAGGAATATCCATAGTGAGCTAGTTCTTCGAATGATGAATTGTATTTTAAGTGACTTTCCAGGAAAAAGGATAGAAGGATAAACTGGACTTAAAATCTAAAACTAAAATTCTACCACCCTAAAAATATTGATCAACTATAAGAAGACCCTGATAATAACTTACTCTCATCAACTCCTTAAAATTAAATTCCCACAATCTCACAACACATGTAGTTCAACAGTGATTTATGCAAAGGTTAAATTAACACAAGGAATAACCTGAACTAGTATGCAACTCCTACAAATTTCTTGACAATAGTAAGAAAAGAAAAGGATTCAACAGATTTGAATCATAGAACAAATCAAATTACTATTCCAAGTCATGAAAAAGAACTGAGAAAGGGAAAATCTGCTATTTTATTGAATGATGGAGTGGAACTTCTCAGAATCTGAGCACACATCAGTTTACAAGCTCCCCAAAATGTATAAGGGCAAGAAACTCCAATCTGAACTGCTCCTGAATGGAAAAAGACTAAGTCTCACAATACATAACCCTCAAGAAACCCTAATCTGAGCTCAGAAAAAAGCTCAAGGAAAAAGGCTTCAAGTTGTCTCAAAAACTACTTAAAAGCATAAAAAAGCACAATGCTTTCATGATGAACCTGTCAAGCCTCTAAAAATAGGCTGAAACTATTTTAAAACTCAAAAAAACACCTTATCCCTCCAAGATAAGTCTGAAATCCAACCAAGAGGAAAAGTCAATAAAAGATCTGCTAAAAATAGCAAGAAAACATAAAGCAATTTATGGAATATCGCTTTATGATTCTGATTTACAAGATGCAAATTTTTATAATTTGTCTATTTTTTGCAATTTAACGATTGAAAATATTTTGCAAAAAGAAAATCTCCTTATTTCTCCATTACAATGCTCTGATTTTTCTCAAAAATCATAAAAACACATTTACATAATCATCCTTTGTTAAAACTCCAATTGATTTCTCTAAAATCAATTAAAAAACAACCCTAAAATAGATAATAACATTATAAGTCATCAACTATTCATCATCACAACCTTATTGTTTTCTCACAAACCAAAAACATAAGGTATCCAAACTCCATGCTTCACTAATGCATAATATAAGTCTCAAAGACATAACATGTCGACCATCCTAGGCATTTGAATTTCGGCCTCCATAAGTATTAAGCTCAGACTTTAACAAAGTCATAAGGCATAAGTTATAATTTTGACCTCCATTTGACATTCACCACGTGTGCTTTGATTGAATATTCTAGAACAATATGATGATTGAATTAGGGTTTGGTCAAAATAGAATCGAACCCTAATTATCACTCATTTTCACTTCTCCACTTGCAAGAAAGAGGCTCTGTCGCCGCCATGACTCTGTCAAGCTTGAGCTCGAATGCCTTGAGGAGCTATTCCACATACTCCAAATATCTAAAACTCCAGTGGGTAAGATTCGTGCTATCTGTATCATGGCTTTCACTTCATTATTGAATAAAAGTAGGCCACTAGGGCCGCAGCCTGTATGAGCTTACTCTCTGATTTTCCTCTTACCTTTGCTTCTCCATGCCGTCATGAGCTCAAGCTCGATTGGAGACTATATGGGAGAGCTTCACGGGTTATGCTTTCACTTCCTGTGCACAAGGTGAGTTGTGTGTTCTTAGACTCTATGGCTTCGTATTCTTGCTACTTTCGGCCTCAAAGCCATGGCTAAACACTCTAATACTTCTTTTTTTTATATTTTCATGTACTTCACCTACCATTGTGTGAGCTGGACCTCCCTATGAGAGCTCGAATCTTGGCTTCAAGATACTTACCTTCAGCACGGAACTGGTAACTCTACTTTTCCAGCACTTGTTCTCTAGAGACTAAAAAAAAATCTTCTTTGCTCATAAATTTTTGGCCATATTTAGGTTGCGCCAAATACGCATTGTAGGAAGCACTTTTTGTGGATTTTGGGCTCGACCCAGAACGAAAAACCTACCATTATATCTATTTGAAAGCATTTTCGTATATGGGTATCACAGAAATTTGAATAAAGTTGCATCTTCTTCCCTCTGCATTTCGACCCAACTCAAAGAACTTGCATTTGTTGTATATTCTTGCTATTCAATTCCAGCTCTCACATGGGTTATCTTTGTAATTATTTCTTCTACACTTTGAAGCTAACCTTGAAAATGGGTACTCGAAATCTTTAAGAGAAACTACATTTTCTATATTTTGATGCTAAACTGAAAGTGGGTCTTTGGGATCATTAAAGAAAATTACATTTTCTTCTCTTCTAAAGCTTGACCTAGCACAAAAATCTTCACATTTTGTAATTTACTGCTGTTTTTATGAGAAACCCATATGGGTATCATAGATTATCATATTTCCTGCATTTTGAAAACAAACCCACATGTGGGTAATTGTTTTTTGTCTTTGTTTACCCTCAAAACTGAAAGCACCTGCAAGAGTTAACAAAATCTATGTATTTCGCCTGAACTCAGTTTATGAACTCACCATATCATTCATTACATATAGTCTTTGCATTTCGGCACGAGCACTCATATAGGAATACCATATTTCGAAGAACAATCTATGCATTTCCTATTGGGGTTTGATTTATAATAGCTTAATATGCACTTATATTTTAGGAAAGACACTCACATCATTAGCTGTAACAGGAAACTCCATATTGGCATTTGATATTTGAAGAAAATATGCTCATTTCAATATCTTTCATTACTCTATTTGTCATCTCTTTTGACGGAAGTGAGGACCATGTTGTTTCTTTCATGGGTTGTCTTTCTCAAACCCAATCATGATCATCATACTTTAATGCTTTCAAATTCAGTGAAATGCCTTTGGTCACTCATTATTTTATACTTCATGGAGGGTTATCATCCTAGTATTTAGAACAACTCTATCTTCAGTTGCTAATTGTCTTTGCTCTTCCATTTGCTAATGAGGACAGTGACGTCTATATTAACAGTTTAGTTGAAACTGACTATTCATCTATTAATGCATCATCTGTTAGATAATTGTCAATTATTCTTTTGAAGGGTAAATTTTGAATGATAGAATAATTGCATGCAAGAATAAGTTTGTAAATCAGTGTGTTTGACTGCTTCCTTTTTGAACAGCGATGTATCAAACTTACCTTGAGGCAACATTGTATTCTCAGCCCAAAACCATTTCATGCACAATTCTTTCCCCTGCATGAGAAACTGAAGCCTATTTCACATCTCCTTGTTAAACAGTGCTCTCTGTGGAATAGTGCTTCTTTATGATCAGGCATCATGAGACTAAATGATAACAAAACTCCATGATGATATTGTGATCCCAATTGAACACACTACTTGAAATACCTCTTAGTGTCTATTATATCTATGCTTGCTCAATGTATGCACAGTAGTGTTCCTTTGACTTTCCTTAACCTTAACACAACAACTTACACCTTCCGCTCTTGAACTCTGTAGAGATTGTTGAAATGAATTATTGTATCACTATGAACCACCTCTATCTACTAGTTCATATGCATGACTGACAACTTAGAACTTTTCTAGAAATAAACTGTTGCTCTCACAACTCCTTTGTGAATGACCACCAATTTCTATGCAAAACTAAAGCTTCAGAAGAACCATTCTGGAAGAAAACTGTTAAACCAGAAGTGGCTATCATTTGTCATTTGAATACACTGTCTGTCCTTTGTATTCTTAAGCAACATGGTACTCTTCATGCATTTTTATATTTCTACTTATCAAACTACTCTTAAAATTTGTTCTCTTTGATGATGAAAACTAAAACAAAACATTAAGGCATAATGTATGCCTATACACTATCCAGGAAAGAAAAATGATGAATTGAAACTCACATGACATATGATTATACAATCAGCACAGAAAATGAAGTTATTTAGCAATTTATGATATAAATGTACTCAGCTAAATTCCATAAGTGAACTAAACTCACTGTTCACCTGTAGCCTTCAGAAAGCAACCCTGATCATTATAAATGCACAGTTGGTTTCATTACTTGATGGATAACTCTGTTTTATCTTCAGTTGTATTTCATTTCATTTGATGTATATGATGAAGTATCTTTTAAAATCAGCCCATTTAATGAATAGGGCAGCATGCCGAGCTCTACCCTTGTGGGAGCCCATTTTACTCCACATGCTTGGTCTTCAAATAATGTTCAGCTTCATGACTTTACCTATACCTGCACGAGGAAATAAACAGTGTTAACATAAAAATGGAACATGATGATTATGATATTGCTATTTCTCCTTCAGCTCACTTCTTTCATACTACACTTGATTGATTGTTTCAATGCATTGCTAATAGTAT
Organism: Sequoia sempervirens; assembly: GCA_007258455.2. Classification (NCBI taxonomy): domain Eukaryota; kingdom Viridiplantae; phylum Streptophyta; class Pinopsida; order Cupressales; family Cupressaceae; genus Sequoia; species Sequoia sempervirens. The sequence goes on along the minus strand of VDFB02047397.1, from coordinate 70,439,152 downwards.
GTTGTACTATTGTAGGTGCATCATATAAGTTACATCATAGTCAGAGCCACTGACACCTCTCTTTTCCTCTTACAGGTCGACGAAGCTCGAGATGACGAGGTGCACCATTCAACATCAAGCGTCGATAATCAGGCAATGATGATTATGTTGTTGCTTATGTGTTTTCCTTTCTGCATCTTCAGTAGTGCAATGTGCTATTAGAAATGTGTTGTCACAGTTATATCCATGGCTTGTGTGGATCTTTGATTTCAATTATGCTTTTCAATTGAAAAGAAAAATTCATTTAAATGCAAATGTTGTAATATCATTCTAATTCTTGAAATCAAATGAAGCCTTGTAAAAAATGAGTTTTATGAAATAAAAGAAAGCATCTGAAATGCTATTTTGCTCATTTGGTTCAATTATGTATTTCTGCCATTTCTGGAACATCTTAATGGCATTCTGAAAACTCCATTTCTGAAACTCTATTTCTCCTTCAAAATGCATAACTGTCACTCAATGCATAATAGTTTAAACTCAAAACAGCATTTAAACTTAAGTACAATACCATCTTATGATAAATTACATTCAGTTGGCTTCACCAATTGAGCCAAGGCGAAAATTTGGTAACAACTCCATTAAATTATCAACCAACACTCTGTAAGCTTTTGATGATGATGGCACTATATGTGCATTCACAAAATCTACACGACCTATATCATCAAGTATAGGTGGTTTACACATGTGTAGGAAAACAATAAAGACTAGAAAGGAAAATAAAGCATAAACTACAAAATAGGGGAAACAACTTAATTTGCTACTGATGTTGTAGATACCTTCAGCTTAATATTGCAACTATTAATTGCTAAACCTGAACTCTACAATTTCACTAGCACTTCCGATTCTTACTTCTAACTACTTGAATCACTCTGAAAGATTACTCAATGATGCATCAAGAACTTGAATCATGAGACTAAGTATCATTCATGTGCATGTAATGAAGAATCTATTAAAATGAATGCAATAATGTAAACATCTAAATTAACAACATAAATTAAGGTGGGTGAATAGTACCTTGAGTGACCGTTGCTCAAGTTGTTGTACCCATGGGAGAAAACAAATATGTGCTACTTGATTCAAATAATCATAATAGTAAACTAGAACATCTTTATTGCATATAAATGAACTCTACAATCTAACAAGAATATTCATAGATTTCTCATTCATGAATGCATAACAAAGAACTAACAAAGATATTGTCTATGAAACAAAACTATAACTATCAAAACATATCTTCCAACTAGATATTCTCCACAACCATCGATCCAACTATATAGGTTCAAGAGGAGGTTTATTTGCAAAAGGACTAAAAACATAAATTAAATGAAGATGTCCACTCTCCTTAAAAATAGAGAGAGGCAAAATCTTGCAACTAAAATTATAACTGAAAAAGATAGAAGACAAATAGGTTTGCAACTCTTCTTAAACAACATGATAGAGATGTTCTATGTGCAAATAGTCACGTTAGTTTCTTGATTACTACAAAATTATTTGTTCCTCCATCGCCTTATTGAATGCTATGATGACTCATAACTGACCACTCTAATGATCACTTCCATCATTTTTGCAACTGTCACATCTCCAGTGTTCTTGGAATCTCCCCTACAATTGGCTTGGAATCTTTTGGTCGTGGTGGGTTGAGTTCCCCAATTGTTGCAGGTTGCAATTCTTCTAGCTACAAGTAGTTACTTTCATCTAAAGTATACATAACATTAACAATCATAAATTAAACATAGATTCACACTGAATTTCATACACATTCACAGATTCATCCATGCAAACGTCATCATATCACAATCATATTTCCACTTATCAAAGTCTGGTTTAGATGGCATAAAAGATATAAAATGTATATAATTTTAGGAATGTATATGAAATAACCATCTTAAAGTGTTTAAAATATATGAACTAAACAAGGATAAACTAGCTATTAATCAAGTTCATCACCTAGCATGCCCAAGATTTCCCCTAGAAGATCCATCTATATTGATCTTTAGAACACCTAAGGGAGGAGGAGACCATCTTCCATCCATCTATGTTTTTCTTTTATTATGACGAATCCTCCCCACCAAGAAAGGCTTTGGATCATTTCCATATAAACCCAACCTATTCATTAAATCAACCTCAACAATATCTTCAGGGATAGACACATCACACTTATCTCTTACTGTTTCCTGAACCATACCAATGATTCTTTGCCAAATTTGTTAGGCCATCAAAATATTTCTCTAAAAAAATTCTATGATTTCTTTCCAACTAGATTTTTCAAAGAATAAATGATGGACCAATGCTTCATGCCACCTGAAGGAAGAAGGCCTTTATCATAGGAATCCCCAAACTCCTCTAAAACTCCACTAGAGATGAAGCACAAACACATGATTGCTTCTAGACATCCCACCATAAGTGTCATATATCCCTAGTGAAAGAGCACAAAGAATAAATGGGAGGAGCTTTCCTCCTTATTGCCAGAAAGGAAACAAATAGATGATCCCTAAAACCCCTTTATTGGAGGTTATTCCTAGTGAGGCATCAATTCTAGGAAATAAGCCAAAAAAAAATTACATTTGGGCCAAGAAAATTTATTCGAAACATTCTTCCACCACATGACTTTCATCCCCTCATATTTCTAGAAATTTTGTCGCTTGTATCCAGAAGCCATTGAAAACACCCCTCTAGGATTAGGACTCCAAGCCAAAGTGTCTCTCCCCCAAAAATAACTACAAGGCATGCCATCTAAAGTCCCCCGCAACTCTTCTTGATCTTCAGTTGAACCTCCAACTGGCCACTCTGAAGGATCTTTCCATCTATACACCTCCACATGCCCCAATCTCTGCACAATTTTAAAGTCTTCAACCTGAGTCCATATAGATTCCAAAATGCATTGGCATAGATCTTGTAGATGGGGGAACATAGACATGATAGGGGGAAACCATCCCAATAATCATAATAAAAAAGAGCGTTTGATTCCTTGTTACAAATCTAAAACATACCCTTCTTGATTAGATTAGACCCTTTTTAGGGTGTTCCAAATTATTGAGCCCCTACCAAGCAAGCTAACCATAGACACATCTTCTCTCACTACCCCCCTAAAATACTTGTAGGAGAGAATCTTAGCCCAAGCTTGGTCCTTACTAATACACCACCGCTAGTACAATTTAGCATCCAAGGCCTTGTAAGGAAAGCTTAGGTGCAGAACAAACTCTCCTAACGTCAAAACCTCAAGGAAGAATGTAGAGGTGACTTTAAATTTTGCAATTACAGTTCAATTAAGATACACTTGAAAAGATTAACAGAATAGAGAAATGAACATACACAATTTGAACACCAGATTTACGTGGGAAAACCCTTACGGGATAAAAACCCACCACACCAAGAAAAGCCTCTTTGTATTACAGTAAAGAAAATTACATACAGAGTTCAGACTTAACTTTCTGATGTCAATTTACAGCAGCAATATTTACTTGATCAACCTTGTATAGAAACATCCCAGTTACCATGCTCTCTGAATTTTAATTCATACACACTGATCACACATCGAATTGTTCACCAAACTGACCATCATCTTCAATTACAGAGTATATCCATTTTGTTCATGGTTTGTTGATCTTCCTCACAGGAACGGCCGCAACAGTCCAACTGCTAGTGGTTCACATTCCACTTCTCTGATTGGTTGAAAACAAACCACGTAGGATAGAAATTCAGTCAAGGCATTCAAATAGTATCGCATGTCGGTGAGACACTAGGCCGTGTCTCCCTGATGCCACAATGCCTGACTGTCTTTATCGGCCAAAGTCACCACCATCAGCAAGAGTCATATCAAGTTCAAAACTGTTGCCCAGACTCACTCTATCGTGAAGAAATCATATCGATATCCACTGCAGAACCATCAGCCAGACCATCACTATCGGCGAGAGGTCATACCAAACACAAATCCATCTCGTGCAGATCTATTGGCAAGAGTTCCGCTATCGCCAAGAGTCTTACAGAACCTTATGTTATACCGATGTTCACACCCATCAGCAAAACGATAACCATCGGCAAGATTTCTCACCGAAAACACCTATCTGTCGACAAGACCAACAGTCATCGGCAAGAGATCATACCAAAGACATACCTGGAAGATCATATTACTCTGACTAGTCTATCAGCAAGAGCAATATCATCGGCAAGAGGTTACACCGAAGTTCATCGCATGGAGATCTATCGACAATTCACAAGCAATTCCGTTAGTGAGAGAAATGTTATCACTAAGAGGTCATATTGAAAGCACCAGCCTATCGGTGAGACCACATCCATCAGAAAGAGTTCTTACCGAATGCAAACCTATCAGCCAAGAGTCTCCCCGATTACCACTTGGAACCAAACCATCGGCAAGATAGAATCAAAGTCTCGGTGACCCGAGCACTTCAAATGATTAGAATACAGCTACTAGTCGGTAAGACTTCCAGAGGGTCTCACCGACTTTGCTCTTTTAGGAGTTTACATGCTAGTAAGATTGAGGCACATTTTCCAACAATCTCCCACTTGACGAAGATCTTACTGACACCTCCAGAGCACAACAAAACTACTAAAATTCATGGGCACTAAGGCCTATCAAACTAGAACACCACCTAAACTTCTCTATGCTCACTGGTTTCGTCAATGCATCTACAAAATTTTCCAAAGTATCCACTTTTTCTAAAGAGACCTTTCCATCCTCCACCATATCTCGTACAAAATGATACTGCACATCAATATGTTTCGTCCTGGCATGGAAAGTAGGATTTTTTGCTAAACAAATAGCACTATGATTATCACAGTAAATTGTAATTATCCCTGCATCAAACCCAATGTTAGAACACAAATGTTTTAACCAGATTGCTTCTTTATAAGCATGTTGCTGCCATGTATTCTGCCTCTATAGTGGACAAAGCAACTACAGCCTGCTGCTTACTCATCCAACCAACTGCACCACCATTCATCATGAAAATATATCCACTGGTGGATCTTTAGCTGTCAATATCCCCTGCCCAATTAGAATCCACATAGCCTCGAATGTTGAGAGTCCTCTGTGATTCAACCAAATTACCATGGTAACACAACATATTTTGAAGTGCCCTTCAGATATCTAAACACTCTTTTCACAACATCGTAATGTGTCCTTCTAGGATTTTCCATAAAGCGAATAAGTACTCCCATTGCTTGGGCAATGTCTGGCCTTGTACAGACCATTGCATACATTAAACTGCCAACTGCACTAGCATAAGGCACTCTGGTCATGTCCTTTATCTTAGTAGAAGATCTTGGACAGTCTTCAACAGATAGCTTTGTTCCCTACAAAACTGGAACAACTAGCTGCTTGCAGTCATTCATACAAAATCTCTCCAGAACAATATTAATATACTTACTCTAACTGAGCCAAAGTTTTCTACTTTTCCTATCCCTGGTTATTTCCATTTCCAGAATATACCTAGCTGCACCAAGATCTTTCATTTCGAACTTTGTAGACAATTGAGATTTTAGATCAAAAATCATTAACTTACTATTGCCTATGAACAACATATCATCAATATAGAGAGCAATAATAAGAATACGATCACTTTTAGCTTTGAAGTACACACAGTGATCAGACTTTGATCTTACAAATCCCAATGACAAAACAAAAGTATCAAACTTCTGGTACCACATTCTAGGAGATTATTTTAATCCATACAGAGATTTTTTAAACTTGCAAACCATTTTTTCTTTACCTTTTTCCACAAAGTGCTCAGGGTGGGACATATAGATTTCTTCTTCAAGGTCACCATGAAGAAATTTTGTCTTCACATCCATCTGTTCAATCTCTAAGTCATACGCTGCTGCAAGTGACAAAAGAGATCTAATAGATGTCAGCTTTGCTATAGGAGAAAAGATTTCTCCATAATCAATTCCCTCTACCTAGGAATATCCCTTCGCAACCAATCTCGCCTTATACTTTTCCACATTGCCATCCAAACCTATTTTATTTTTAAATACCCATTTACAGCCAACAGCTTTTCTGCCTTCAGGCAAGGGCACCAAACTCCAAGTATATTTCTTTTCTAATGATGCCATTTATTCATTCATGGCTTCCAACCAAGAGTTTGAATCAGACGTTCTAAATGCCTCTTTCACAGTCCTAGGCTCATCAATGCTAGAAATTACAACATAGGCACGAGTAGAATCTAACAAAGAGAACTCATACCTATCAGGTTGCTTTCTTTCACGTGTTGACCTCCTCACAGGCTGAGGTTGAGGTTGATCTTCTTCTTCAGAACTCTCAGAGATACTTGAGCTCTCCTCAGCTTCAGGTACATTTTGACTTTTCAATTCCTCTTTATCTAGTGTTGGAGGAATTTCAACTACATCCTTTTTATCTTCTGATTTTGTCTCTGACTGTAGATCCAAAGTAGAAGGCTTCAGCTCATGAAAAATAACACTTCTACTGTATAGAACCTTCTCTGTATCAAAATTCCAAAGCTTGTATCCTTTTATGCCAACACTATAACCAATAAAAATACATTTAACAACCTTGTTTTCTAATTTAGATCTTTTTTCATTCGGCAGATATGTATATGCCTCACAACCAAAGACATGAATATTTCTCAAAGAGGGCTTCTTTCCAGACCATGCTTCCAAAGGTTTTTTCTCAACAAGAGCGGAATTAGGAGAATGGTTTATTAAGTAACATGTTGTTGCAACTACCTCAGCCAAGAACTTCTCCTCCAATCCAACACTACTCAGCATACTTCGTGCTCTTTCCATCACTGTCTTGTTGAACCTTTCTGCAACTCCATTTTGTTGTGGAGTGTAAGGTGTAGTTTTATGTCTTTTAATCCCATGATCTTTACAATACCTCTCGAACTCATCAGAAAAAAATTCACTACCATTGTCAGTCCTTAAACATTTTATTTTTCTTCCAATCTGATTTTCCACAAGGTTTTTAAATTCCTTAAAATGACTAAACACTTCTGCTTTACTTTTCAAAAAATAAACAAATTCCCTTCTTGAATAATCATCAATGAACGATACATAATATCTTGATTTAGACAAAGAAGGAACATTTACTGGACCAAACACATCAGAATGAATGTAATCAAGTAAATCAGAAGATTTGTGAGGACTAGAGTAAAATGAAACACGGTGTTGTTTACCATATATACAATGTTCACAAAACTCAAATTCGAGGTTACAATCATCAAGCCCCTCAACTAGGTTTTTATTTTTCAAGGTTTTTAAACCTTTTTCACCAATGTGGCCTAGCCTATGATGCTAGAGCATAGTCTTTTCTACTGGAATTTTAACTTCCATAGAGTTTGCACTAGCAGGAAATTTTTCCTATTTTTCTCCATGAGTAGCTTTTTGTGACTTTACAGAGACACTATTGCATTTCACAACATGTGCATCTAGCTTATACAAGGTACCAATACGAGCACCCCTAGCTAGCACCATTGAGCCTCTAGTCATCTTGCAGCCATTTCCAGAGAATGTGACTTGCACTCCAATATCATTCAGCTTACTAATAGAAAGTAAATTTTGAGCCAAACCTAGTATATTTATTACATCATTGATTCCCTTCACTCTTCCATCAAGGAATTTAATTCTGACTCTTCCACGGCCAACTATTTCCAAAGATGAATTGCTTGCCAAGTACACCCTTCCACCATCGTATTTTTCATACTTAGTGAACCAGCCTCTATGAGATGTCATGTGGAAAGATACTCCAGAATCAATCAGCCAGACATCATCTAATGCCTATGTAGCCAAGGCTGCAATGAAAGTGTTTGCATCACTCTAAGAAGAATCATTGTCAGAAGAATACTTCTTCTTTTTCTCCTCTTTACAATCCTTTCGGACATGACCAGGTTGCCCACAATTATAGCACTTTACCTTGGACTTCTTACCCAGATACTTTGATCTCCCCTCTGATTTGGATTTGGACTTCTTGTCCTTCTTCTTGCCTTTTTCTTTCGATTTGCCTCTAACAACAAGAGCCTCCTTCTAACAGCAAGAGCCTCCTTCGCCATCTCAAAAGATTTTCTTATCTCTTCTGATAACAAAGAAGCAACATCTTCCATCTTAAAATTATATTTCGTACTCCCAATAGCCATCACCAAGTGATCCCAAGAATCTGGCAAAGAACATAACAACAACATACAACGATCTTCTTCATCAATCTTCACACCCACAGATGCCAACTAAGAAATCAACATGTTGAAAGCATTCAAGTGATCAGCAACAGACTCTCCTTCCTACATTTTCAAAGAGTAAAGCTTCTTCCTCAAGAACAACTTATTCACCAAGGACTTGCCCTGATAAATAGCTCCCAGTCTCTTCTATAAAGAGGATGTTGTCTTTTCTTCATGAACATTTAGAAAAATAGAGTCTGCTAAATAGAGCCTTATCAACCCCTTTGATTTTTGATGCAAGGTCCCAATCCTCTTGCTTCATGCCTGTAGGCTTCTTTCCAGACACAGCAAGCCAAATATCACGATCAACCAACAGATCTTCCATTTTGAGTTTCCACAACTCAAAATTACTGCCATTGAATTTCTCAATTTCAATCTTTCCTGGAGTGCTTGCCATCTTAATCTATAATTTGAATTACCAAACTTCTACAAGACTCCCACTGAACAGAATTGACACAAAAAACCCAACGTACCCACAAGGATAACACAACTGGCCAGGCTCTGATACCACTTTTAAGGAAAGCTAGGTGCGGAACAAACTCTCCTAACGTCAAAACCTCAGGGAAGAATGCAGAGGTGACTTTAAATTTTGCAATTACAGTTCAATTAAGATACACTTGAAAAGATTAACATAATAGAGAAATGAACATACACAATTTGAACACCAAATTTATGTGGGAAAACCCTTACGGGAGAAAAACCCACCACACCAAGAAAATCCTCTTTGTATTACAGTAAAGAAAATTAGATACAGAGTTCAGACTTAACTTTCTGATGTCAATTTATAGCAGCAACATTTACTTGATCAACCTTGTACAGAAACATCCCAGTTACCATGCTCTCTGAATTTTAATTCATACACACTAATCACACATCGAACTGTTCATCGAACTGTTCATCATCTTCAATTATAGAGTATATCCATGTCGTTCATGGTCTGTTGATCTTCCTCATAGGAATGTCCGCAATAGTCCAACTGCTAGCGGTTCACATTCTGCTTCTCTGATTGGTTGAAAATAAGCCACATAGGATAGACATTCGGTCAAGGCATTCAAAGAGTATCGCATGTCGGTGAGACACTAGGTCGTGTCTCCCCGATGCCACAATGCTTTATCGGCCAGAGTCACCACCATCGGCAAGAGTCATATCAAGTTCAAAACTATCGCCCAAACTCACTCTATCGCTAAGAAATCATATCGATATCCACTGCAGAACCATCGGCCAGACCATTGCTATTGGCAAGAGGTCATACCGAACACAAATCCATCTCGTGTAGATCTATCGGCAAGAGTTCCGCTACCGCCAAGAGTCTTACAGAACCTTATGTTATACCAATGTTCATACCCATTGGCAAAACGATAACCATCGGCAAGAGTTCTCACTAAAAACACCTGTCTGTCGGTGAGACCAACAGTCATCGGTAGGAGATCATACTGAAGACATACCTGGTAGTTCATATTACTCTGACCAGTCTATCGGCAAGAGCAATATCATCGGCAAGAGGTTACACCAAAGTTCATCACATGGAGATCCATCAGGAGTTCACAAACAATTTCATCAGCGAGAGAAACACTATTGCTAAGAGGTCATATCGAAAGCACCAGCCTGTCAGCGAGACCACATCCATTGGCAAGAGTTCTTACTGAATGCAAACCTGTCAGCCAAGAGTCCCCTCGATAACCACTAGGAACCAAACCGTCGACAAGATAGAATCAAAGTCTCGGCGACCCGAGCACTTCAAATGATTAGAATATAAGTGCTAGTCAGTAAGACTTTCAGAGGGTCTCACCAACTTTTCTCTTTCAAAAGTTTACATGCCAGTAAGATTGAGGCACATTTTCCAATAGGCCTGACCCATGAAGCAAGCCCACCTCAAACCAAGATGTAAGAACCTTGTCTTATTCTGAACATAAAATTTTTATTTTTGCCTCATGGAATTTTCACAAGCAATTATCTGAAGGTTTTTCAAATGGGGTTACAAGCTAAGTGGGATTAACCTTGGAGAAATACTTTGTGGTTAAGCACACTTGAGTTGGAGTAGTACTAGGATGGGTGACCTCCTGAGAAGGCCCATTGCTTCACCTCTATGAGTATCACCTAGATGCAATGAGTGCTAAGTGGACCATTCATTATCATGAGAGATGGGTTCTTGTGAACCACTACTCATGAAACATGGGTCAATGAGTTTGACTCATAAAAAACTACATAGTTGAATCTTGATAGAAATATCACAATTAGACACTTATCTTACAACCTTTTGTCTTGTTGGTTTGGATTTTTAGTTTTTTTTTAATTGCTTTTGATGAATTCAAATGAAGTTTAAATTCCTTCTAATAATGCTAAACAACTATAAATTGAATTGTAATGAAGTGCAATATGTTTTTGTATTTTTTCAATGCATATACATGACTGCAAATGACTTCAACATCTAGTTGACAATTTATCAAACACTTGGCATGCATCTATTCAAACTAATATGAAGGTGCAAAAATAAGACATTTTGTCAAACAATTTGTTGTCAAACTCCACTTCTCTATTATGACCTTGCAATTGAAATCTAAATGAATATAATGCTGGAAATGAACTGCAATTGATGTCAACAACTAGAGTCTGGTATTTATGTCTTCTTCACAAATCAACTACACTAGTATGACTAAGATTACAAAGATATGTGGTTGTCATGGATAATGAATTATGGTGTAATTCTATTTAGCCTAAATGAATTGTAATTACAATGGTATTTTTTTGTGTAAGACAATTCTCTGACTGAAGCTTACAATGCAAGATATGTTTAAAAATAAGAACCTGGTAATGATGAGGAGCATACACAAACTTGGTTGATTCTTCATAATTCCTTCATATTTATCTTCAAACTTCAAGTGCCTAGTCTCCTGGAGGTCCAATGACCTTCTCCTAGAAATATTTACTAATTTTTTTCTTTGCTTCTCAAGTCAAAATTGCACCCTTCATTTGTGTGCCCAGCTGTAAGTCATGACTATGATCTCTCAATCTAGCTATAAAGAAATCAAACACACTTATCAATACAAAATCATCCTCTTCTATGATTTTAATTGATTGGATCCTTGACTTCAATGATAGCATAATCCAAAAAATGTCTTCAAAACCCTTTTTGGACAGCTTCACAAATAAGCTCAATATTGACTCCTGAATGAAGCCAACCCATGAGGCAATCTTCAATTGATATTTCACAACCTCAGAATTGTATAAACTTTGAAGTAGCTACGCTCTCCAAAGCTGATAATGGCGGAAAATGTTGAAACCCTAGGCTTCTCCACACCAAAACTCTTCAAAAGCTAAATATCAAAATCATGAATGAATGAATAATAGCTTTGGTTGACCCTTTTGTAATTTCTCCAAGAAGAGGTAGATCCTCTAGAAGCCTCTTTTTAATCATTTAAAATGATATTAAATGTGCACTTTATAACTTTTAAACTATTTCCTCAAAGTAGGCTCCCATTTAATTAATCATTTAATGTACTTTGAGTCATTAAATGGCCCCCTTTAGACATAAAGTTATAATATAACTTTATAATATGCTTTTAATGATTAATTATTATTAAATCACCTTTAATAATAATTAAATTATATAACTTGCACAATAAACCTTATTTCACCAAGCCAACTAAAAATTGGGATCAACACTGCTTCCCCAACGCATCCAAGTGCCTTGCTATAAATAGTAACACCAGACTCCATTGACTCGATGACTTACTATAAATAGAAAGTGTGTGAAGTTGAGTCCTGAATCACCAAACGAAGGCCATGCCTAAACCAAACTAAGCTCTGGAGAAGAAAACACTCTGATATCTGCCAAACAAGACCCTCTAACCATCTACATTAGCCTACAAGGTTCAACTAATAGGCTAAACCGACAAGGAATTGGAACAAGCTAAAAACAGGACATTACACAAGACCACCCTCCTCCTTTGGATGAAAAATAGTCTCCCACTTAACTAGAATCCACTTCGAGGATGCCAAGTTGCTAGCCCATAAAAATTATCTTGCTAAAGAATCAAGTTCCTTAATGAAACTTGAAGGAGCAACTTGGACTAAGCACCTGTAGATAGGAAGAGTTTGGACCACAAACTTTAGCAACAAAACTCTCTTAGCAAAATAGAGCCACCTATGAGTTCAATGGATGATCCTCACCTGAAACTTATCCAACACATTCTATCAGGTCCCCTTGGAACCTGAACCAACCAAGAGAGGAATTCCAAGATACACTGAAGGAAGAGCTCCAATTTGGAATTTGAGAATCTAAGCAATCCTTTATTGAATGAGGAGAGGAGTATTAAAAAACAATATGAAGGATTTTCCTTCATTAATTTGTTGACCTGAGGCTGCAAGATAATATCTAACACCTTTCTGAAGTTGGTTGCCTCCCTAACCTTAGCCACTCCCATCAACACAATATCATCAACAAACTGCAAATGAGACTGAGAAGGCAGTTCATTGCCCCATCTCCAACCTTGAATCAAGCCATGACTAACATGAGATTTAATGACTCTTCCCAAGCCCTTAGCCAAAAAAATGAACAAATAAGGAGACAAAGGATCTCCTTTCCTAAGACCTCTTGAAGCACCAAACAAGGCATATGGTTTACCATTAATAAGCATGGAGAAGGATCAATTTGATCCTATCATAAGCTTTTTCCATATCTAGTTTGATAAGCATAGCCTTCTCCCTTGAAGTAGCCATGGAATGGATGACCTCATCCGCAATGACTACTCCATCCAAAAAAAAATTGTCTGCTACAAAACCACCTTGCTCTTCTAAAATAAGCTCATTGATACAAGGCTTAAGCCTCTTTGCAATGACCTTAGATATAATCTTACACAATACATTTCAAAGAGTTATGTGTCTAAAGATATTCTTGACAAAGTAGCCCCTTTTTTTCTTGGGTATATGAGCTAGAAAAGTAGAATTTATAGCTTTCAACATGTGTTTATTCCTTTGAGATTCTTGCACCACAGCCAACATGTCAAATTTTAAAAGTTCTCAGAATTCCTGAAAGAATTCTATTGGGAATCCATTAGGACCAAGGGATTTTCCTTTCTTTATCTAAAAAACCACTCCATCCAACTCCTCCATAGAAATGGGCCTCATAATCCTTTCATTCATTTCTATAGAGACTACAGATGGAATGCAATCTAGAATATGATCTTCCTTAACTAAAGCATGGGGTGAATCTTCTGTGAACAAATATGAATAATAAAAAGAAGCCTCCATGGAGATATTATTCAAGGAAGTTATTATGAATCCCTGGGAAGTCACAAGAGAGGAAATCATATTACTGTGTCTTTTGACCTTCACTAAATTAAAAAAAACAAAGTTGTATTCTTGTCCCCCTCTTGAAGCCACTCTACGTGAACCTTCTACTTCTAATAAATCTCCTCATTTAATTCCCATTCTTCAAGATCCTTTAGGGCTTGTGATTCTTCCTTAAGGGATTCCTCTATAATCCCAAAGTCTCTAATCTATTGGGTGATATCATCTAACTCGGATTGAGCAGTAGACTTAGTAAGAAAAATGTTACCAAAAATTTTCCTATTCCACTTCTTGAATTTTTGCTTCACAAATTGTAATCTTTTGACAAAGGAATACATGTTGTAGTGCCATAATTTGGTCTACCTTGATTCCACCAACTTAACATAAGGTCCTGAAGTTGTGAATCACATAGACACATAAGATGAAACTTGAAAGAAGGATTCTTTATAGCCTATACCAAAGAAACTGAGAGTTTTATGGGCCAGTGATTTGAACCCCTCCACTCTAGAATCTCAGAACAAGTAGTTCATTTGTTACCAATCCAAAAGATTGAAACTAGAAACCTATCTAGTCTCTCGGAGATAGATTCCTAACAACGCCTCTTGTTGTTCCAAGTAAATTGCCCATTACCCATTTTTATGTCCACTAGTTTTAAGAAGAGGATATTATCCTTGAGAAGGGTGGAAGAAGGCTCTAGCCTCTCCACACCCCCTCTCTTTTCCTACAGACTAGTAATGGCATTAAGATCCCCAACCAAGATTCATTGGTATAAGGGAATTAGAGATTGAATATAGTGAATATGCGACCAAAGCTAATATTTTCCAAGAAAATCAGTTGGCGCATAAACATTGGAGAGTAGCACAATCTCCCAAAACTCCATACTAGAAGCAACCACAAGATTGAAGATCTACTAAAAATCCACCAATGCGAAGTAATCCTCAACGGGTTCTTAGAAAAGAAATATCCCATGCATTAGGTAAAAGCACAAAGTTGTGTCACACTTTCAACCAACTTATCAACACAACTTAATTTAAGTATTTCTAACGAAAAATCAATTTTGGTCAAATATATGATCTACTAAGATTCATTCTAGATACTTCCACAACATTCTCAACTAAAATTGTTGGTTAAAAATATATGGAGCACCACTTTGAGTACAATTTACCAAAAAAATAAAATTATTTGAAAAACTTGAAGTTTCAATAACTCCTACTAATGTAAAGAACATTTTTTTTAAAATATAAAAATACCCTTTTGTAGATCCATAAGTGTAGTTTTCAAAAATATATTTATTTTAATAGTTTAATTATTATTTATATTTTATTTTTTATTTTTACTAAAAGTAGGTTATTAGCACAAAACATTAGGTTGATTACCATGCCAAGGAAAAATACTAAAACTTATTAAAATTTTTGAAAAACATATGATGCACTAGATAAAAGAATCTATTTCAAGATGGTATAATTTTTTTTCCATTTTAGATAAATATTTAATATGAAAGTTGAGGTCTGATGGAAACAATTGTTTTGATTCACACACATTTTAATATTTATTTAAAAATATATATTTATCAAAATTGGAAAAAAAATATATCCATGCACTAAATTTTCAAGTTATAAATACACACAAAAAATTTGAAAGAAAAAAAAAATTACTATATAAAAAGTTTGACGTCTCATGCAACTTCATTTTTCAACATTTTATCAGCAACTAAATTATAGTGTTAAGTTATTAAAAACTAGTTTAAAATCATTTTTTAATTTTTTTTAAAAAATACAAACAAAAAATATACTAAAAAATACATATTTTACTAGTTTACATCATTTCAAAATTCAAAACATATATGCCACTTTTTAGTGCTTCAGGTTTAAAAGTTGGATAAGTGTTAGTCGTTTCCTTTATAAAGTGTGACACAACTTTGTGATTTTACCCCATTACCTTGAGCATTTGATGCATTGGCACTGACTCCACCAAATTTTTGAAGCCACACTATACATACTTTCCATCAATAACTTAGTCTCCTAGATAAAGATAATATTTGACGAGTGAACTTTTACCAAATATTGAACATTTTTTTGTTGAGGGCCATTGTTCGAGCCCCTTACATTCCAAGAAAGGACAATCATTTTTGGGGATTGGAGAAATGTTAATCAATGGTTTTAACCACACCTGATTCCACCAAATTCTCTCTCATCAATTTAATCTTATCCTGATCTTTCTTCCGACCCACCTGATACCACTTGCATAGAGAGCAGAGGTCATGGCTAAAGCAAAGATCCTTAGCACAAGCAACCTTCCCTATGCCTTGCCTCAACCGTCAAAGAAATTTTTCCATCATCACCTAGATCAAAGATAACACCAAGATTCTCATGAACAAGCGAACTAGGGACAAAAAATTCCTTTTGAATCAAGACCATCAAAACTCAATACCAGTCCATTGAGTAAAGTAAATAACCCACAGACACTACGCAGACTTCCAAAACCATTCGAAGCAAAAGCAAAACCAGTGATCCATGAATAAATATGAAGCACTGACCAAGACTATGGGGAAGCTGACTTCCCACCACGTATATGAATAAGGCACTGACCAAGATAATGGGGAAGTCGAGCAAACACTGGCAAGAATGATCATAGGTAGTAGGAGAGTAAGAGCAGCCCCATATTAAACACCAAGATTATCATTCACATGGAGGTGTAAAGGTAGTTCGATCCCTTCAAACCACTGCTGAGCAGCCATAGGCATAAGTAAAGCAATGATGTGGCATCAGCCAGTGATAATTTTATATTCTAATCTTATATTTAGTTTTAATTTTGTTACCAACAAAGGGTATTGTAATTTTATAAACTTAAAGTTTCTTTGATTTATTGTTGTCATACAAAACCAACTTAAGTTTCTTTGATCTATTGTTATGATATCTAATCTTCAAAGACTCAATACCTCATATTATACGAGAGGTTTGAGGCTTCCTAGACTCCATATATTATTTGTGTATATAATTAGACCTATGAACATTTGATGTTGTTTCCCTTCTTTTGTATCCATGTGTCTTTGTTACTATAAAATATCTATATATGATATTGTTTCCTTCTTTCTAGTACTCATATTGAGCAGTATAATATATTTATGTTGGAGATTGTTCACTTTTTATACTTATTTTTGTTAGGTTTACATTGTTACCATCACACACTATTTTATTATTAAAAATTATTTATTTTTTAATTTATTCCTCCTATGGAGATGTGATATGAGAGCTCTCAATGTACGAATTTCTTATAAAATTGTATTCAAAATATTTTTAAAAAATAAACTTCTAAAAAAATTGAGTATAGAAAGGTCTAATATAAATATATAAATTACTCCAATAATTAAATCTGGAATCTTCTTTAAACATTAATACATCAATCTGATTAAATAAACACTTCAATCTAAATATAACATTTTTTTGTTTTAATATTTATGACTATATATTAAATATTATTTTAGTTTATGAAAGACAACATATTCCAACTTTCTTGAATGCAAATCTAAAGTTAAAATAAATTAAAGACAAAATGTACATCATATTTCTTGAGTGTGAATTGAAGGCTGAAATCAATGAAATAGATTATTGTTTGGTAAACCTCATGGATGTTTGTGATTGTTTTCCTCACTTCTTGTAATCTCTTTGCTATTTTGATATATTTATTTTAAAAATATTTCCACAATAGGGTATTGTAAATTTTTTTTAAAATTATTTGATTTAAATTGTTGCCATACAAAATCAACTTTAAGTTTTTTTGACTTATTGTTGTCATATAAAATGAACAAGTAAGTTTTTCTGATCTACAATTATGCTATTTGACCTTCAAAGCCTTAATACTTTGATCAGATGGGTGGTCTGAGGCTCCTTAGACTCCATATATTGTTATATATAAAATAAACATCTAAACATTTGAGATGGTTTCTCTTCTTTTTTATTGACACTATGAAATATTTGTATTTGAGATTGGTTACTAGCATATATAATTTCAATCATGTTGGAACTTCTCTATCATGTCTATAAGGTAATTGCAACAAGAAATATTTGCTTGATTTTAATTGATTATTATCATTTGTACTTTTGACCATTATGTAATGGTCGATTCTAGTCACTATGCTTTTTTTATAAGATTAATAGGAAAAGGACCTTGACCCAAGAGAAGTTGCTTGTTTTATACTTTGATCAGTCGCTATGCTTGTTAGTAATGATACTATATATAATTAATGAATGATGTTGACAAGACATAAAATTTCACATCAATTCAGAGCTATAAAAATGTGGGATAATAACAAATACTTTAAACACTTGTCAATCATAACAAATAAGAGATAATAGTAATTAGTTTACTTAAATTTTGTTGTGACTTAAGTAGTATAATATTTAAATGGTGATATGATCTCTCATTAGTCACATCACCATGACATTAATAATAAATGTTTGAGACAATTGAAATATTTGTCTTTCTTGTATTGTATTGTAATAGAGTCGTTATTAATATTGTCTCTATCTATGCTTAGGTCAAGTAATAAGAACTTAACTTTTTTATTCAATAGTCCTTGAGATAAATGATATTTTGGTAATTTCTCATTAAAAATGTACATGTTTTTCTTTTGCAACAATAAGAAGATAAAATAGATAAAATAAAAAATATTAATTGGTTGGAAAATGCTACTAACTTAATAACTAGTTAAATATATTCGACATTGTAGTTAGACCTCATAGATGTTTGGGATCATTTTCTTTTTTTCTTGTATTACCTTTGTTGCCATGATATATTTAATTTTAAATTGTTACCAACAAAGGGTATTACAATTTTACGAACTCAAGTTTATTTGATTTATTGTTGTCATTTAAAACCAACTTAAGTTTCTTTGATCTATTGTTATGATATATAATGTTCAAAGACTCAACACCTCATATTATATGGGAGGTTTGAGGCTTCCTAGACTCCATATATTAATTGTCTATTTAATTAGACCTATGAACATGTGATATTGTGTCCTTTTTTATCTATCTTTGTTACTATAAAATATAAATTGTTCTTCTTTCTAGTACTCATCTTGGGTAGTATAATATATTTATGTTGGACACTGTTCACTTTTTTACACTCATCTTTGTTAGATTTACATTATTACCACGACACACCATTCTAATATTAAAACTTAAATTTCTTTAATTTATTCCTACCATATCTAGTGATATGACATTTTAAACTCTAAATGTAAGCTTTTCTTATAAAATTTTGGAAAAATAAACTTGTAGAAATAATTGAGTCTAGAAACATCTAATATAAATATGTAAAATACTATAATAATTATGTCTAAAATCTTCTTTAATGATTACAAAGTTATATATTATATTATTTTATTTTATAAAAGAAAAACTATACACCATCTTTCTTGAATGTGAATCTAAAGTTAAAATAAATTAAAGACAAAATGTACACCCTATTCATTGACTATGGATGTAAGGTTGAAATCAATTAAAGAGACCACTATTTGCTAGACCTCATGGATGTTTGTGATCGTTTTCCTTCTAAATGTAAGCCTTTCTTATAAAATTTTGGAAAAATAAACTTGTAGAAATAATTGAGTCTAGAAACATCTAATATAAATATGTAAAATACAATAATAGTTATGTCTAAAATCTTCTTTAATGATTACAAAGTTATATATTGTATTATTTTATTTTATAAAAGACAAACTATACACCATCTTTCTTGAATGTGAATCTAAAGTTAAAATAAATTAAAGACAAAATGTACACCCTATTCATTGACTATGAATGTAAGGTTGAAATCAATTAGAGAGACCACTATTTGCTAGACCTCATGGATGTTTGTGATCATTTTCCTTCTAAATGTAAGCCTTATAAAATTTTGAAAAAATAAACTTGTAAAAATAATTGAGTCTAGAAACATCTAATATAAATATGTAAAATACAATAATAATTATGTCTAAAATCTTCTTTAATGATTACAAAGTTATATATTATATTATTTTATTTTATAAAATACAAACTATACACCATCTTTCTTGAATGTGAATCTAAAGTTAAAATAAATTAAAGACAAAATGTACACCCTATTCATTGACTATGAATGTAAGGTTGAAATCAATTAAAGAGATCACTATTTGCTAGACCTCATGGATGTTTGTGATCGTTTTCCTTCTTTCTTGTACTCTCTTTGTTATTTTGACATATTTAGTTTCAAACTATTGCCATCATAGAGTATTGTAATTTTTGAACTTAAGTTTCTTTGATTTATTGTTGCCATATAAAAAAAAAATTAATTGCTTTGACTTATTGTTGGCATATAAATCCAAATAAAGTTTTTTTTATCTACAATTGTGACAATCTTATCTTCAAATACTTGATACCTCTTATTACATGTATGGTTTGAGGCTTGATAGACTCCATATGTTATTTTTATTTATACAAATAGACTTGCAAAACATTTGAGATTGTTTCCCTTCTTTTTTATTGTCACTATGACATATTTATATTTGAGATTGTTCCCCTTTTCTTTTATTGTTACTATGAAATCTTTATATTTGAGATTGTTTCCCCTCTCTTGTATTGTTACTATGAAATATTTACATTTGAGATTGTTTTCCTTCTTTCTAGTATTCATCTCAAGTAGTATGATATATTTACGTTTAAGGTCATTTTCATTATTTGTTATACTCGTCTTTGTTAATTTTATAATATAAGTGTTCTAATTTCAAAGCTTATATATCTTAGTTGGTATTAATTTTCCACAATCCCTTAATAAAAATAGTGTATACTTTTGGATAAAATTGTGTATATTTTTTGCTCGACATTTCGGATCATAGAGTGTGATTCAATACGTTGATGCAAAAAACAACACACAGTTGAATCCAGAAAAGACTCTTATATCATTATGGACTAAGGAAATCTAATGTCTTTAATTTAGGATCACACTCAAAGATCCATCATTAGGAAGAGAATCACTCAATGTGATCCAAAACATCAAGCAAAAAATATCAAGCAAAAAATATGCACAATTTTATCCAAAAGTATACACTATAGTTATATACCTTTAATCTATTCATACTATATACAAAAATTAAATTAAATAAATACTTCAGCTTAAATACAATTTTTTATATTAATGAATGTCAATATACTATATTATTTTATATAAAAGACAAAAAAAATGCACCATATTAATACAAACATGTTAGGGGAGAGGACCCAATAGTTGAGCACCCTAACTTTGTGCTTCTCAAAATCTTATGTGGAAATTTCAAATCACTCCCATTTTTTTATAGCAGCTTACTTGGTAAGCCCCCTACTTATAACTAACGTTTCAGGGCCACATCATCAGATATGATGTACATTAGCATGCTTTTGTCGAGTTGTCCAAAAAAGTCCAAAAAAAAGTGAGACCGATACTTGTGCACTAAATCATGTTTTACTGGTGCGATGATGTGGCATCACATGATTTGTTGCTTTTTAGATCTAAGGAATACATTTCATTCAAGTATAGTCATCATCAACACTACCAACTTTAAATTCACAACTATTGGTCCAATATTGTTAAAAATATTGGACATTAAATCAAACAAATGCTATAACAACTATTGAAACATGACGAACATGCCCAAGTACCCAGTCCTCTCCCCTATATTACTTTATATAAAAGACCAAAAAAAAATAGGACAGCATATTTCTTAAATGTTAAAAGTTAAAATAAATGAAAGACAAAAAGTGTACCGCCATATTCCTTTGAGTGTGAAATACACGGCTGAAACAAATTGAAGAGACCGCTGCTTGGTTGTTCGGCTGTCCTATCGAAGACAAACTACTCTTTTTTCTCCTATAAAGCGGACGTTAATACCCCAACAATCATCTGCACCACGTCCCCAGGTCGAATCGCAATGGACTCTTCCACTCTAGTGTCCCTCTTCATCACTGCTGCAATTCTGACTTCCACTGCGGCGGCAGACCCCCAATGCACTGACTTCATCACATCCTCCTGCAATATGACCCCCTATCCTGACGTCTGCGTGGCGTCGCTCTGCTCGTACCCAACCTCTCTGCAGGCCAACAGAAGCCAGAAAGAGCTCGTCAAGGCCGCCGTCAACGTCAGCCTCGCAAACGCCCACAATATGACGACCTGGGCCGTCAAATTCGCCCGGAGGCACAGGGGCCTCAACAAAACGGAGCGCGGAGCGCTGAGTGACTGTGTGGAGAATTTCGGTGATACTTTGGATCAGATCCATCAGTCACTGGCTGAGCTGAAGCATCTGAGGTCTGCAACTTTCAAGTTTCAGATGAACAATGTGCAGACATGGATGAGCGCAGCCCTAACGAACGAGGACAGCTGTCTTGATGGCTTCGAGGGTGTTCGTGGTGGGAGGGTCAAAAGGCTTGTCCTTGGGCGGGTGGATTATGCTTCCAAGTTGATCACCAATGCTCTTGCTTTGGTCAATTGGCTTGCTTCCCCTGCGGGATATTCAAGAGCAAATTTAGGGCATTTGTGATGTTTCATGGTCTCATTGATAACAAGTTCTTTTTCTTGTAGTTGTTTTAAGAAATGATTATCAACGAAATTTGGATCAGTACTAAGTTTCCATCTGATAAAAAAATCTTCCCAAAAACTGCGTGGATTCTGCAAACTTCAGATTTCTTTGAATCACTGGCAATATAATTAAATAAGCATTACCCCGATTATTGGACCTCGGGGTGGAAACACTGGGATCCTTTCACTCCAACGAATTCTTCTAGTATTATTGAGTTTTAAGCTTCCTCTGGATAGGTAGACTTCAATCAATTCACATCTGTAGCCAAAAATGTGCCAACATTTTGCAACTGATAAGCCCCGAGCTTAACAGTTATTGTCAGGCTGTATTGCTTATAGAGTGCCAACAGGCTGCTAAAATTCCAGTGGTCTCACCTCTTCATGACATTAATAACTAAATTTTAGATGATATTCATGTAAAATTATTTTAGATTATTATTTGTGTTAAAAGAAATGAGTTGCATGGGAAAGTAAAAGTTTAGTTCTAAAGTGGGTTGGTAGTTTAGTGACAGAGGATTTCAGTAGTAAATAAGAGGTGACAGGTTTGATTTTTAATCAGTCCATAGAAGATTAATATGGTATTAGGATTAGGCTAGAAGTCCTGAACATATCATTGGTATGAGTTTTCTATCATCTATGAAAATGTTGAGCAAGCTTTTAGATTCAAAAAAGCATACACAGTTGAATCCAAAAGTTTGTTCAACACTTATGGTGTAGTTAAAGGTCTGTTTTAGAGGAAATGAACCACACCCAAACCATAAAATGACCTGTAACAAAGTAGGTTGGTAATTCAATAATAGAACACCTAACAGCAGATGGGAAGTCCTAGATTTCAATCTTAACTGAATTATAAAAAGCTTAACATATATTATCAGAGTCAAGCTAGGAGCTCTGAGCTCCTGCAACATGGTTTCATATGTAAAAAGAAGTGAGCCCCATTCCTGTAAAAAAACCGGCCAGTGCTGCTAATTCAGTGATAGGAAACCTCAGCGGCAAATAAGAGACTGGATTTTAAATCTAATTAAAAAATTAATATGATATCAAGCTAAGCTAGAAGTCCCAAACACTCACATATAACTCAAACAAGGTGTTTGAAAAAACAATCTACAACCATACTGTAGATGAACGAAACACAAAATAGATCAATAATTCAATAGTAAAACACCCTAAATCTAAATTTTAACTGTTAACAATGTGATGCACGAGTTAAAGATCATCATAAGATGCAATTTAGGCAAAAGTGCTGCTTAATCAACCTCGATGTGCTGAAATTAAAAACAAATGATTAATGTACTTATCCTAAAATGCTTTATTGTCCAAGTATCTTCCAGTTGTCTATCTACTGTCTTATGACTTCGCTTAAGAATACTGAATTGTTTACTTAAAGGTGAATGGCTCTGATTCAAGATTAGTGGTGTTCCTGTACATAATCTTGTAAATTAGAATGCTCAGCATACTTTGGCTTAGTAGTTAAGGACAAGGATTTCTCCTGATATCCACAGGAAAATCAATCTACCGGTGCGATCTTCTGTAAGAGATGAGATAACCTAGTTTAGGGTTGATGATAATTTTAGCACTCAGTATAAATATACTGTATTGTTCCTCAAACCTTTGGCTTGGGTGACAAGTTTTTGTGTACGATGTATCATCTGTCAGAAGTCACATGCAAAACTTCTTTTACTGTTGAAGACTGCACTTTGGTAGACCCACACATCTGGTTTCTGCAGTTTGATGGGACAAGGTGGTGAAAAAAAATTCTGCATGTAGGACAAGTTTCTCACAGATAGTAGGGGAGAGGACCCATGGAATCAATTTTTCTGATTTGATTAGCAGTACAGGTAATGTCACCATCTTTACTTCAAGTTCATGCATTTTATCTTTATGTGAAAGACTCTTTTGAATTTTTTTTAAGTGTTTTAATAAATATTGAGCTTTGCTTTTGGAATTAATTCTGTAAATTTGTTTTGCATTAAAGCATTTTATTATATTAGTGATGTATTATAGGACGACAGCAAACAATAAGAACTGATGGATAAAAAGAGTAAGATGATAATAATAAAACATAAAGTATTTATCTGATAATGGGTTGGATGGGCAGCAATCAATAAGTCTAATATGTTCTACAATCATGATGACTTTAAGTTGAAAGTGATAATGGGCTGGATGGGCAGCAAGCTGTAAGTTTAATATGTTCTACAATCATTACTTTAATGAAAGGACTGAGCTTTTAATAAGTTGGGGGTGGTGTTCACATTATGAGTAGAGTCGGTAGCAGATGTTTTAAGTAAGTGATAGTTAATATTTTGAAGGTGGTTTTGTTTCCTGTTGGAATTTGTGGTATTGTCACATGGCATCTAGGGAAGGTTCTAGGTGTGAGGTTGGAAAGAAAGGTGGATAAGTGATATTAATATCTAGTAATGAGTAGAGTTGGTGGCGATGTTTTAAGTGCTAGCTAACATTTTGAAGGGAATTTGTGGTATTGTGACATATTGCATCTAGGAAAGGTTTTAGGTTTGAGGTTCGGAGGAAAGGTTGAAGGAGCAAGGAGAAACATAGTTGATGGAATAAGTGATATTAATATCTAGTAATCCACAATAATGTATTCCACTTTTAGTCTTAAGTTGGAAACTCATCAATATTTTTAAGTAAATTTTCACTTTCCATTATTTATAACAAATAAACTATAAAAAATTGAAGATGATGTGAATTATTGATTTTTGAAATTTCATATATAAATTCTTTTTTTTTTTTAAATAGTTTTTTTTTTTAAACCTTTCTTAATAACAAGTATTTTTTGTACTATATAGTATTTTTAATCAGTGATATATTATAGAATGGTTAGTTTTTTTAAGAAATAAGATAAACTCATAATTTGTTAAAACATAAATCATTATCACTAGTATCTAGTATATGCAAAAGAAAAAAATCATTTTATATATTATTAATTTTTTAATTCAAATTAATCGTAATTTGGAGTGATATTATTCCATAACACATGTTTTTGTATATATCCAAATTGTTAGTATTTGCTGAAACAAGGGCATCAATAATACAAAGTGTGCATATATTTTTAAGATTTTTGTATATATTCTTTTAATTTATCCACATGCATCAAATAGAGACATTTGATGTTTGGTAAAAAACTGTGTTCACTAGAAAATAGAATAATTAAATAAATATATTACAAATTATGCTTTTTTGAAAACCTTACTTTGATGGTTACAATTATTAAAAAAAAAAACTTTATTTCATGGCCCAACTCTTACTTCAAAACAAAAATTTCTTTTGAAAACTAGGTGGGGAAAGATAGGGTCCATTCAAGGACCTTTAAATGAAGGTGGAGTCACCTCAAAGACTTGGAAAATCCATGCTCTAGATGAGTGAAGCATGTCACAATAGCAAATGTACTATTCCAATAAATGAAGAATAATAAACACGAATATGAGGAATACGAAATATTATATTCCATGAGCAAGATTACAATATAAAATAGACTCATTTACAAATGTGAGTAAGAGAGGATTATTTATAAGAAATACTCAAGATAAGTCCCATCACATGACAACTAGGTGAATCACCAAGTGAGTCACCATGAAGGATACCAAGTAAAACATGACTTGCTAATTATAAAAGATACTTTCTATGAATGTGACACGTGGATAAGAGAACATGGTTCACATATTGTGGCATGTGTTTAAATAAAACACCTAAGAAATATTATAATAATATCTATATATGATAATGAGAGAAACTTATCAAGTTTACTATCAATCTATATATTTTTGGTCCTTTTGGATGCAATGATGAAGTTGGTTTTACTCCAAGATGCACCATATGAAATTAGTTGATGAAATGTATCCTCAAGAAAAGAGAAGTGGCTTGAAGATTCAAATATCAAATTCCATGTTGGAGTCACCTCAAAGACTCACACAAGCTACAATGTAGATGAGTGAAACATTCCAAAATAGTGAATGCATTATTCTAATAAACAAAGAATAATAAACATAAATAAGAGGAATACAAAATATTATATTACACATATAAGATTACAATACAAAACAAACTCACTTACAAATTAATCAAAGAGGAGTACTTATAAAAAAAATAGTCGAGAAGTCCTATTGTATGACAACTAGGTGAGTCACTATGAAGGAGACCAAGTAAAACAAGACTTACTAAATATAGAAGATGATTTCTATGAATGTGATAGATGTGGGTGAGAGAATATGATAATCACAATTGAAACGTGTTCAAATCAATCCTTGAGCAATCTTATTCTACACATAATAAAACTAGGATAATAATATAGATACACATTAATACTACACACTCTAACTAAAGGCCCGTCATATGAATGATCTTCATTTAAAGGTACATTTCAAATGAAGGTACCTAAATTCAAAGGTATTAATATACTCCAATATATAAAGAACTTCACATATATTCTTAAATAAAAAATAAATTACAATTTTATTTTGAATTTTTTTCCCTTTAGTTGTACTTTTTGTAAGGAATTTTTTTTTTTAAAATTTTTCAAATGAGAAGTGTTTTTCATCGCATTTTTTTTAAATATTATTGTTACACATTTTTGAAAAGGGGATGATGGAAAATAAAAGAACTAGGTAAAATAATACTATTCATTCATTTTCAACAAAAAAAGGTCCAAGAAGCTAAATGAAGAAATAATACAAAACTATTTTGAAAAGAAAGAAGATGTGTTTTCAAATTTATATTTTTATTTAAATATAAAATAGATTTTTAATATTTCTTTTGGGCAAAAATAAATTATATTAATCAAAACTTAGTTACAACTAGACCATAGAGATTTCTAGGTGGCCATAGCCACCACAATACACAAAAGGAGGAGGATCCACAAGGGAATCCTGCTAGTCCATAAAGCAAGATACAAACAAGAATCATGTATCTAGGTAAAACTCACCACTACCCATCTCAATCCACTAGAGTCATTTATTTTTCACCTCATTAAGAATTTGAATAAGAAATTGAGATTTTTTCAAATCCATCAAATCCATCAATCACTGGTTGAGCTAAAGCATCTAAGGTTTGCATCTGAAGCATGTGTTTAAATAAAACACCTAAGAAATATTATCCTATGTATGATAAAACTAGGATAATCAAATAGATATGCAATAATATTATGCACTCTAACACCCTCCCAAAAGTATTAATTAGGTAGGTAGTGATAATTATTATGATGGGTCCCAACAACTAGGCTTGATGAGGTACCCATATACAAATAAGTCTCTCAAAAATGAGGAAAAAAATAAATCTCATAGGAAATAAAACTCCTCTATAAAAGAGATTAAAAGGGGAGGGCAAATATACCTCCTTGAAATTTATCCTAGAAATATTAGGAACAAGATGAACATAAAGAAATCCATGAAGTATGAAGAAGTTGTAAACTCTATTAAAAAACAACTAATATACTATTGGAACTTGTAATGATCTAATTTGAAAATGCAAAATGGAAAAAAAAAAAGAAATGGAATTTTCTATACAAACAAAAGAAAAACCTCAAATAGAGCTCGGAAAGGAATTCAAAACAGGATAGCAATGCAAACATTCAAAACAATATTAGGTCATAAAAATCCATTGTGAATTTTATTTGCTTTAAGTGATTGCTTGAAATATGGTTTCTCTTATACAAAAGGATACTATTTTGATAGTATATAATTAGCTCAAACATGAATGGATTGAAATGGATGAGTGTGTACCTCAATTTATAAATTTTTGGGAGAGGAAATGAATAGTGGATATGTGATGAAGAGATCAATGGTGGATGATGAATGACATAATTTACCTAAGATTGAGCAGAGAATGGAGGGTTATGATGGAGGTTATTTAAATGTGAAAGGATAGGATGCACTTGCCAAAAAGGAGAAAAGGAAAATCCCAAATAATTATTAATACACACATCTAAAGAAGAAAGAGGGATTTCCTCTCCAAATTTAGCCAAGTAATAGTCTCTTTTCAATCATTCCCATTATTTTTAGCTAAACTAGAGTAACTTCCTTGCTCATTGGAAAATACATCAATTTCTTTCCAACCAAATTTTCTATAGGACAAACGAGGGACCAATATCCTAGGTTGTTGAAATAAAAGAATTTGAAGCTTGTGGATGACCCAAGTTATTCTATAACACAAATAAGGAAGTGGAATAAATAGCCTAGGTCTGTTTTATAGTTCCCACTAAACATTCCACAAATATTTAGAGAGAGGGTATTGAAAGAAAAGGTGATTCGTTACTTATTCATTATTGCCACAAAGAACACACATGGAAGGCCCCTAGAAATATTTCTTACAAATATTCTACTAGGTAAGGAACATTTTGTAACTAAATATTCATAAAAATAAATTACACTTAGGCCATCCAAACTCATTCCAAATTCTTTCCTAGCTAGGTTACTTAGCATCCCTTTCTTTTTGGACCTCTAAAAAGTGATATCCACTCTCAAAAGAATACTCACCTTTAGGATTAAATTTCCCTAGGAAATAATATTTGGATCTTCCAAAAAGCTACATAGTATATCATCTAGAATTGAAGCAAGACCTTCTCTAATCAGGATCCTTCTAGCCATGGTAAAGGGAATGTCTCAAATAATAATTATACTTAAATTATACTACCTTGTACTATCTAATCACCAAGAAAATATCATGGAAGGGTTGAAGATGAGGGAAAGAATAAATAATGGGGGATGATTATCCCAAGAATTGTCTCACAATAAAGCCTTATTACCACTACTATAGATCTAGAAAGGGCCTTTCTTCATAATCAAGACACCCTTTTTCAATGTAAATTATAAATTATTGATTCTTTACCATTCAGCTCCACCCATGGAAAATCCTCATCCTCCACTCTACCTAAATATTTGAATTGACAATTCTAGCCCAAGGTGGTGCAAGAGCACCTAGTGATTGCATGCCTCCATGAGGCAATCTTGCTAAATTTGGTTTAGTTTTGGTGTTTTGAAGTTATAATAAGGTCATTAAGACCATTTTGAACTTGTATGAGTCTATTTTGGGTCTTAGAAGGTCATTTTGGAATAATTTGTCAAACATTGTAAAAATTGTCAAATTGTCACAAAGTTGTCAAGTGCAATTTAGCAATTTTGTCATAGGGTGGAAGATGAATGGTTAGTAGTTTAAAATTTGGATTATAAACATTGGGAAAATTTTGAAAAAGCATAAAAATCCTGAATCCATCGTTGTAAAGGTTGTTGAGAGGTTTTGAGGAAGTTTGGAGCAATAAATAATTCATTTTCTATATTTTTATTATGTTTCTTGTTGTTCCTCTCAATGGAACATGCTTGTATGGATAGATAAAGGTCTGAAATCAATTGGAGATGTTAGGTTATTGAATCTAGTTTCATTTTATTTTGGTTTCAATTATTTTCATTGGGTTTTGAGCATTTTACAACAAATTTACCAAAAACAGTTTGAAACCCTTGTTTTGGGGGCTTGATAGGAGACAATTTTGAGTTTCTCATTATTGCATTATTGAAAAATATTCTAAGTTGAAAAAATGGACTGTATACATGTGTTTGATGTTTTCCCAAGGTTGCAGGAGATTTGGTGAAGGTTTGCACATGATATGGTGAGTCCCTAGATTGATTTTACCATGTTTTGATGTATTTGAAGCCAATAGGAATGAGGGTTTGATGAAATACCCTTGGGGAAGAGTGGGAAACATTTTAATAAGCATGTAAATACCTTATGTGATGTGTCCATGCCTTTCGAATAGGTTTTTGTGATCAAGAGTGTAAGAATTGGCTATGAAGGTAGCCACCCAAGATCTAGAGGCCTAATAGAAAGCACAAGCATAAGAGAGATAGAAACAATATGACAAGAATAAACTGTATTTTGTCAATAATGAAAATAGAATATGATGAGAAAATGTACATAGAGGACCCCTTGGTTATATATCCAAGGTGAGAACATAGAAGGGCATAAGATTATGACAAGTGTCGTAATCTTATGACATGAGACAACTATGAAAAGCTATCACTCCACCTAAAGTGGAAAAGTGATAATGTGATAATCACCACAAAAGGTGGAGAAATAATCACATGATGTGTCCACAAAAGGTGGAGATGATAAAGTAATGACATTTCAAGTCCACCAAAAGTGGAAAATCTCCAACAACCTCCTATCTGGTCCCTAAGTAAACTTAACTAAGGTGTAATTATGACCTAGGACAAGGTACAACACTTTTAATTACACCAACACCCCCCATTAAGTGCAACTTAGGGAGAATGTACACAAATGCAAACAATGCAAGATGGGTCATAGCAAATCTTTCTTGCAAAGCATATTTGACATTGCCAATGATGGATGAGGTACTCCCTGTAATGATCAAGTCATCAACATAGAGCACAAGTAGCAAGTGAGAATCATCTTATCGCAATATGTAGACATTCGGATCTGAATGACACCTCGTGAGTTTTGCTGAGAGAAGAAAGGAATCCACCTTGGCATACCAAGCCCTAGGGGCCTGTTTGAGGCCATCGATAAACTTCCTCAATCTGCAAACCAAAGAAGAATCCTATATGAATCCCTGTGGCTGCTCCATGTAAATCTCCTCATGAAGATCCCCGTGGAGAAATGCACTCTTTACATCCATCTGATGTACAACCCAACCATGAGTTGCAACAATAGCAAGTGTCAAGTGAATGAAGTTCATCTTAGCAACGGGTGCAAAGGTCTCAGTATAGTCAACACCTAGAACCTGTGAGAAACCTTTTTCCACAAGCCGAGCTTTGTATTTATCCACACTTCCATCTGCTGCATACTTGGTCCGATAGATCCACTTACATCCAACCAAATTTCTCCCCTTAGGGAGTGGAACCAAATCCCATGTGCGGTTCCTCATCAAGGAACTAAAATCTTCCTCCATTGCTGAATCCCATTCAGGAATTCCTGAAGCCTCCTTAAAGGATTGTGGATCTGAAGCACTAGCAATATAAGCATGTAGAAAATCCTGATGTTGTGATCGAGTCCTTCGAGTATCCGAAGGATCCCCAACAAGTGAACCTACTGACTCAAGAGTCTGTTGAGCCCAACAAGGTCTAGTAGGAGATGAAGGGCAAGGTGCCTCAACTGCAAGTGGTTCCTACGAAGGTGTGATCCTGCGAGTCAAAGTTGAGGAAGTATCATCATCTGAGTCACTATCATCACTTTCCACTATGGAGGAAGGAAGAGGAGGATTAGAGGCTAAGCTAGGAGAGCTTTCCTCAAAGTGAACACTCCTCTCAATGAATAGCTCATGTGTCTTTGGATCCAAAAGTCTATATGCCTTAACACCTTCAGGATATCCAACAAAGATGAAAGGCCTACTCTAAGGTTACAATGCCTTGCGCTTCTCTGGAGGTATGCGTACCCAAGATAGACAACCAAAAACTTTGAAGTGTCGCACAACCGGTTTTCTACTACACCAAGCGTCAAAAGGAGTTATACCCTTCAAAGCTTTATGGGGAACCTGATTTTGGATGTGAGTGGCACAACTGATAACTTCTGCCCAAAATGGAGGACCAAGAGAACAAGCATGAATCATGTAGCTAGCCATCTCCTTAAGGGTTTTATTCTTTCTTTTAGCTACACCATTCTGCTGTGGAGTGTATGCAACTGAATGTTGAAGATCAATCCCCTCAAGAGTACAAAATTCCTCAAGTCTATTGTTCACATATTCCCTTCCATTGTCTATGCAAAGAATCTTGACTTGCTTTCGTGATTGCTTCTCAACATGAGCCTTGAACGCTAGAAATATGTCAAACACTTCACTCTTGTGAACAAGAAAGTAGACCCATGTGAAGCGGGAGTAATCATCAATGAAGGTGAGGACATAGCGAGCCTTGCTAAATGATGGCACTGGAAATGGACCTGCTACATCACTGTGAACCAGCTAAGAACTTCCAAAGCTCTCCAAGACTTCCCTTTTTCAAACTTCTCTTCTGGATGCTTACCCAAGGAACAACCTGAACATACACCTTCTGAAAAGCTGATTTGAGGGAGTCTTGTAACCATATCCTTGGAGCTAAGCTCCTGAAGATAACGGTAATTGAGATGTCCAAACCACTCATGCCATAACTTACTTTCTGAATTTGAATGAGTGAGCAAGGCTGTAGAAGGAGAATTAGGCACAAAGTGGGAGAATGTGTAAAGTCGTGTGTTGTGATTGGCTTGTCCCACTGCAACCAAGGCATCATCCTTAAGTTCTTTGACCACAACTGAATCTGGTAGAAACTCAACTTCTTGCCATCTCCAAAGTGAGTGATTTGGTAGATTGAAAGAAGATTGGCACTCTAGTTAGGAACATAGAGAACATTCTCAAATTTTCCATTATCCATGACAACCAAACCTTCACCTTCAACTTCCACTTGAGTATCATCTCCTATGAAGATGTGAGATATCTTAGATGGCTTCAAAGAAGAAAATTGTTCCCTTGAAGAACCCATATGATGAGTGGCACCTGAGTCAAGTATCCATTGCTATGAAGAACCTGAAGTAGCCACAAATGCTTTCCCTTTTCCTTTTGATTGTGAGGAAGTGGAAGGAGATGAATCCTTCTTATAGGCATATGGAAAATTGATGTTGTTCTTCTTGATGATGTTTGTCAACTCATCAATTTTCTTAGATATTGGCGTGATGCTCAGCTAACAATGAAAACTTCTTTAATACTGATTTGATTCGGTATAACTTCCTTGAATTTCTACACTTCTTGGGAAGATGAATAATTCCTTCAGGAGGGATAGTTTTTCTTTATCTTGTTGTGTCTTTAACCCGATTGCTTTAGCTGCTTGTTTGCAGGATACCTATTAGGTCCACCCGATTCCCTTGATTGGCCTTAGCTTTTGGACCTTTGAAGACTTAGGGAATACCACCTCAATTGCCCTCTAGCATCATTTGCAGGGCATCGATGAGCATGATGAAAAGAACTACCCACTGTCAAGCGATGGGTTTGGAAGCTCGAAACAAATGTTGCATATTCTGATGGAAGCTTTCCCAACAAATTGTAGACCAACTGTGCATCCTTCTTATCAATGCCACAATCCTTAAGATGTGCTCTTAGCTCATTTTCCTTAGTGACATAGTCTTGGATTGTATCAAAATTCATGGGATCTAACATTGTGAGATCATTGTCAAGCTAATAACCTCTAATATCATCAACTTGGCCATACAATTGACCAAAATTTTCCCAAGCTTCTTTAATTGTTTTACACTTTTCAATTTGAAAGATTTGATCTTTTGATACATATTTCCTTAATGTTCCAAGAGCCATAGTATTTTTAGTGAGCTAATCCATATGAGCAACATGATCATCTTTAGGATCATATGGTGCAACAACAGTTCCATCAATATAATGAGTTAATCCTTTTTCCATTAACTTACTCCATGCATCAATTTTCCAAGAAGCATAGTTATGTGGAGTTAATAAAGGAAACTTAGGAGAACCCATAGCAGAAAAATGAAAGAGAACATGATAGAGAGAGAGGAAAAATCACACAAGACACCCCCCAAACACACTAAATCAAAGAACCCTCCCAAAAAGATGATTTGGCACTTTATACTTAGTGCGTGTACAATGGCCACTTGCAAGCCAAGCAAAGTGGGCTTCTGATTTTCAATGTTTTACAATAGCCTTAAGTAGGTTACAATAGACTCAAATGACTGATACAAAAGACCAAAATGAGATCTTATCTTTACAAATGCCAAAATAGGCTAAAAATGACCAAGTGTTGAAAGTGCAATTTCTGATCACAATCACTACAAACTGATAGCACCACTATGAAGTTCAAAAAAAATTATGCACTTTAAAAAAAAAGGCACTTGAAAAGTAGTTCGTATGAGCCTGAACGAAGCCCCGAAAGTTGTAAAAATGGTGACAATTGAGCAACACCTGTGAGAAATCAAGTTTTTTGGAAAATGCATGCACCAAAATCATAAAATAATTGCACCACTACGAAGTACATGAAAAATTAGCCCAAAAAAAAAAAAATTGCACCAAAAAAGGCCTCCAAATGGCCAAGATATGAGCCTCTAAAGTTGGACTACAAAATCAAAAAGCTCAATGGAGAGAGTGCATGATTTTCAAAAAGCCAGGCGTAGCGATTGATGTCGATAAATCGCTATATTAAATTTGGTAGCCTTCTACGAGTCAAAATTAGCCGGATGCGGTGGTGGCCCAGGTAGCCACGTCGGTCGTGATAAAATCACACTTAGGCAGGGTACTCAGGGATTGCTGTGGATTTGCCGGAATATACCTTTATCACGGAATGATAGCGATGGAATGTTACGCGCTGATTCTAAAGGGTTGTCATATTTTATTTTCCATCTTTGGGATGTGGAGTTGACCGGCCCGATTTATCACCGGAGCCACTTGGAGAGGGGGCACGCCATGGCGATTGAAAACATGTCGGCGTGGTAGTGGGCGGTATTTCCCTCTAATTACCTTTGGTGTAGTCTGCTTGTTTGTCGCGGGGCTATTACCACGACCACTAATTACGATTTTGATTTTGTTTTTTTTTTTTTAATAAAAACTTTACAATGAAATAAAAATTGCTAAAAAAATGAAATTTTTGAATGATTTTTTTTTACAAAATATTTTTCGCAGAAAAATAAATTTTATTTTTTGTAGAAAAATCAAAATCGTATTGCAGTAATGATGGTTGGGCTGTACGACTTGGCCAACAAATTTTTTTTGCCTCGACGAACAACTTGCTCCGATTTGGATGAATTGGCAGTCAATTTATCAGTTTTTGGCTCTTCTAAGCACGATGGCGATGTCTTTTTTGGCTGAAAATGCTCCAAAGTAGTAGCTAGATCCTGGATTTGGGAACCACCTCCAATCTTCAACCTTTTGTAGATTTGGCCTCCAATGTCCAACTAAGACAAAACA
This sequence comes from Sequoia sempervirens, assembly GCA_007258455.2. Taxonomy (NCBI): domain Eukaryota; kingdom Viridiplantae; phylum Streptophyta; class Pinopsida; order Cupressales; family Cupressaceae; genus Sequoia; species Sequoia sempervirens. The sequence goes on along the minus strand of VDFB02047397.1, from coordinate 70,404,157 downwards.
AAAGGAAAATCTGACTATCTCGGACACTTCGGACGCAATGGCGAGCTCAAATCTGATGCAACAAGCTCCCAAAATGCACCTGCAATACAAGGCCAAAAATGGAACCCTCCAAGAATCTCTCCAAAATGATAATCCAAAGGCACTCCAAGCACTCTGATACCATGTAAGAATTGGATATGAAGGTAGCCACCCAAGATCTAGAGGCCTAATAGAAAGCACAAGCATAAGAGAGATAGAAACAATATGACAAGAATAAACTATATTTTGTTAATAATGCAAATAGAATATGATGAGCAAATGTACATAGAGAACCCCTTGGTTATATAGCCAAGGTGAGAACATAGAAGGGCATAAGATTATGACAAGTGTCGTAATCTTATGACATGGGACAACTATGAAAAGCTATCACTCCACCTAAAATGGAAAAGTGATAATGTGATAATCACCCACAAAAGGTGGAGAGATAATCACATGTTGTGTCCACAAAAAGTGGAGGTGATAAAGTAATGACATGTCAAGTCCACCAAAAGTGGAAAATCTCCAACAACCTCCTATGTGGTCCCTAAGTAAACTTAACTAAGGTGTAATTATGACCTAGGACAAGGTACAACACTTTTAATTACACCAACAAAGAGTGTATAAAACAAAAAAACCCCATTGCATACAAGCCTAATTAGGCTTTAAAAATAGTTGAGCAATCCATTTTTGAAATACACTTTACAAAACAACCCTACCTGAATTTTTGATATGTTTTAAAAAAGCCAAATGGGCACTCAAATATGTTTTTACAGTTGGGATATCATGTTTTAATCAAAATTTACAAATGATTATTTATTTTTTGAAAGCTAGTACAAATGTTTGCCTCTTGTGTGGAACCACCATTGTTTGAAGAAATTAGATTTGGGAAACCATCTTTTTGGTTTAATCCTATCATATTTGGGATGTTCAAGGTGTGTTGGGGGTCTAGTACTAGGTTGGGGTCTTAAAACCACTCTTGGGTGCATTTGTAGTACTCATAGCCATGTTGCCTATGAGAAGGGATTGTGAACATTTGTATGATCAACCAAGTTTGTAATTTTTGATCTCTTGAGTGACTTGATGGAGCTTTTTATGTCATGTACACCCTATGTAAAGTCTTCTATTTGTTTATTAAGCCTTTTTGAGTCCATTGTGCCTATTTGAGGCATGTAATCTTGTCAAGGTCATACCAAGTTGAAGAGAGTTTAGTATGTTGGAATATCAACCCATTTTTATGAAATATGTCTTTATTATGCTAAATTGAACCCCTTCTCTACATCAATTGGTATCATAGCTAGAAGGCTCTCAAAAAGGAAGGTTGTGTGTTTGTGTGTGTTGTCTTTTGTAGGTTGAAGAAAGAACCTGGATTCCAAGA
>VDFB02047397.1:70098131-70402664 GCA_007258455.2 Sequoia sempervirens | reverse complement strand
TGGTTAGGTATTTTTATCACATTGGTACTCCTAGACTATACTTTGACAAGTTATAAGTATCAAGATTACTATTTCAATTTTATTTAGAGTTGTATTGCATCTAGAGATATAAAATCATGGAACATTGTAAATATATTCTCTGAAAAAAGAGAGAATCATGAATGTGACACACCCCCATATGATTTGTATAGTGTATATATTAGAATAGTTTACTTTTAGTTCTATAAAATGTAAGAAGGGTGCCTCCCCTTTTCGAGAGGAGAGATTTCATCTCACATAATTGTGGCTAAAAATCAAAGTTTTGTAACCTGGAAAGAGATTATAGAATTTTCACCCAACATGTTCTTTGCACTATTTTTTATCCATGTCTTTGTTACTATAACGTATTTCTATTTGATATTGTTTCTTTATTTCTAGTACTTGTTCTAGGTAGTATAATATATTTATGTTGGATATTGTTAACTTTTTTATACTCATCTTTGTTAGATTTACATTATTACCACCACATTTTTATTTTTTTTTGAAAAAAGGGTAAATTTTTTATTAACTCAAGAAATCAACGTACAATCCAAATAGAGAAACATCCAAACCAACCTAGAAAGAAACCCAATCCATAAAAAATGAACACACAACCACAATACTCAACCATCCATATCATCAATAATCATCCTATCTAAACATTGAGCATGATCATGGGATAAAGAATCCCCATCTTCCAATTTCCAATCATCTCTATTCTCAAAATCACATTCATTGAAATAGTTAGCTACACTATTCTATTCTTGAGGGATATCAAAAATAGAGTTTGAATCCATCAATGAACTAAAATAGAGAATCTTCTTAGTCACTGAAGCTAGCTACCAATTACCCCCATCCACCTTCTGAGTAATCAACATTTTAATTATGATATGTGAATCCAATTCAAAAATAATCTTGTGGCATCTAAGAGTGCAAGACCTTTCCAGTGTTGTAAGGATAGCAAAAGCTTCCATCAAATTATTAGTGTATTGTCCTTCATATATGGAGAAAAGAAAACAAAAATTACCAAAAATGTCTCTCCCAACTCCACTAATCCTACTGTAAGGAATCAATAATTTTCAATCAACTTGGTGTTAGCCACAATTCAGAGGAAGGGTTCCTAACTGAACAATCCACTAAACCATTGCAAAGACTCCATTAAATTATCAACTAGAGCTTCATAAGCCTTTGATGATTTTGGCACTATATGTGTATTCACAGGCTCTACATGACCTATATCATCAAGTATATGTGGGTATATGTGGTTTACACACATGAAGGAAAACAGTAAAGAATGGAAAATAAAATAAAGCATAAACTACAAAACAAGAGAAATAACTTAATCTGCTATTGATGTTGTGGGTACCTTCGGCTTAACATTGCAACTACTGATTGCTAAACCTAAACTCTACATTTTCACTAGCACTTATGATTCTTACTTCTAACTACTTTACTCACTTTGGAGGAAAATTCAATGATGCATCATAGAAATTAAAACATGAGACTAAGTATCATTTGTGTGCGTGTAATGAATAATCTATTAAAATGAATGCAATAATGTAAACAACTAAATTAACAACAAAAATTAAGGTGGGTGAATAGTACCTTGTGTGGTCCTTGCTCAAGTTGTTATACCCATAGGAGAAACCAAATATATGCTACTTGATTCAACTAGTGTAAGTAGTGTTCCTAGGCTTGCTTGCACAATCAACTAAGACCTTTTCCCTGTCTTCTTCCTCGAACCTGATTGCTTCTAGGTCCTAGTTAGGCTTAGTTCATTAACTAAGCTCTGTTTCAACTCTTCTCCAAGAGTCTCACTCCTTGTGCTTCACCTTGGAAGACTGACACCACTTGAACTTCAAACTCTCTCCTACACTTAGAAATCTCTAAGTGCCAATATCACACAAAACATTGTACTGCTTGCAGGGGTGTTAGAAACATTGACAACATGCCAAACACAACCATTAGATTCCATCTAGGATAGTTTTAGATCTTTGTTGTTACCGATTCCAAGATTTTGCTTTGAAGAGGCCTAATTCCTTGTAGCCCTTACCAGTGACCTTTTTGCTTTTCTTGCTCAAACTTTCCAAACAACCTAGAAAATAAACTTCACTTTCAAATACCCTTTTTGGTCCTTTAAAATATTCACAGGGTTTCAGACCCCTGTCTCCTCTGTACACAGGTTTCCTATAACCTAGGGTAGAAAGGGCTAATAGGCCTAATTTCTAGGGTTTCCTTGATCTCTCATTCAAATCTATTTCAAATGGATTGGTAAAAGCCTCATCTTTCTAGCATGCTAAGATATGACCAAATTCTACCTTGAACCGTACTTTATCATACTGTACTTCTAACCCCTGCCTGTTCTCTTCAATTCTTGACTGACAAACCTCTAACCGGGTATTCAAAACTCGCCTAGGGTTTGTTTTTGCTCATTTCTACTCGACTCCACATGAATCCTACTACTAGATATATATAGATACATGGATCCCCTAACAAATCCATCTACTCTCAAGAAAATCCCGTGGCTAGATTTCATGGGGGGGCCATTAAAGGATTGACTGTTCAAAACAGATCCAATAAACCCTCTAGACCCTAATCTATGAATTCACAACACTAACTTAACTCAGATTAACTTGCTTACAGAAGGAAAAAGACTTAAAAATACACTATGAACATGAATGCAATGCCAAATTAGTATATACAATGCATTTGATATCACTGTCACTCAAGATATTCGGGAAAACACAGAAATTGCAAACTTCTCTCTATTCACACAAACCAAAAACTTGATTACAATAGTCTCCCTACTTTCCTTCAAGCCATTACCTTACATAGATGCCTTTTTCCATGTTTCAAGGGATGTTGGTTGATCCCACACTCCTATCTTTTAGGGGATCCAAGATAACTAAGTTGCATGCAACCTGACAAATGTTGTCATGCAACTTTGCAACAACTTTTTTAACTTATCATTATGTCCTCTCCCTAATTCTTAGGACCTCTAACTCCTTGATTCTGAGCATCCAACTCCCTTAACTTCCTTTTAGCATCTTCTAAAAACATAGATGCATTTAGAACACATTTAAGGCTCTATTCCAAACTTAAGCTACTAAGGTTAATTAAAGCAAAGATAATTAATAAAGACTAAACTATGGTGACCTTAGTCCTAATGACTAATTCACCCAACCACAACAATGACCTTCTAAGGTCCAAAACAAACACATAAACCTTCTGACTTGGCTAAGGTCAGATACAAGCCAAAATTTCCTAGTCTATGGAGGTTAGCCTAGGTGCTCCTGCACCATCCTCCCCAAAACAAGAGAATTCAATCCACCCTTGGATTGAGTAAGTTGATATCAATTCCCAACTTCTTGAACTCTAACTCTTTGATCCACACTGCATTAGCATCATATTGACCATGTCTTTTAATTAGGTGTTCCCTGTATTCCTTGGTTCTAGTCTTCTTATAGACCCTGGTATCCAGTATACTATCAGCTTGTTTGACTATAGTAGAAGGTAACTTGAGCTCTTCCACATCATGGATGACTTCCTTGAGACTTTTTTCCATGTCTAGTGGTGGTCCTTTATAATGAACTAAGTCTGCAATATTGAAAATAGGGGACAGTCCACTATCTTCCGGTAGCTCCACCCTAAAAGCATTGTTGCCATACTTTGCTAAGATAGGGCAGGGACCTATCCTCTTCATCTGCAACTTGTGAGGAACTCCTTTTAGCAACCTAGACTTGTTTAAATGCACCATCACCAAGTCTCCAACATTGAACTTCACTTCTCTTCTATGCTCATCCACCTTGGTCTTATGCTTCATGGTGTTTTCTGCCAATGTCTTTCTGACTGTATCATGAATCTCCTACATTGCATAAGCAAAATCATCAGCATATCCACTTCCCTTGACTCCATCCTTTAAGTCTCTAAGCTCATAGACTCCTCTAGGATGTAATCCATAGACAATTTCAAAGGGACTCTTCCCTGTTGATTTGTTCACAGTGTCATTATAAGCATATTCAGCTTGTCCAATCAACTGATCCCATTGTTGACCATACTCCTTGGTCAAGCACCTTAATAGATTTCCAAGACTTCTATTTACAACTTTGGTCTGACCATCAGTTTGGGGATGGTATGCAGATCCAAAAGATAAATTAGTGCCCAATCTCTGCCAAAGTGTCTTCCAAAAATGGCTCATGAACTTAGTGTCTCTGTCTGATACAATGCTCATTGGTAATCCATGTATCCTTACTATCTCTTTGAAGAAAAGAGAGACTATTTGACTGGCATCATTGGTTGTTTTACATGGCACAAAGTGAGCCATCTTGCTAAATCTGTCTACAACCACATAAACACTGTCCATGCCTTGTCTTGTCTTGGGTAACCCAACTACAAAATCCATACTCAAGCATTCCCATGGCCTAGTAGGGATAGGTAGTGGTTGGTATAGGCCTGCATTTGAAGATGTACCCTTGTCCTTTTGACACACTATACAAATTTCTACATACCTCCTAACATCTAGGTTCATCCTTGGCCAATAAGAGAACCTTTGAACAAGTTCTTGAGTCTTTGTGATCCCAAAGTGACCACTCAATGCACCATTATGCTTTTCTTGTATCAAGTTCTCTCTAGTAGAGCCTCTAGGGACACATAACCGATTCCCTTTTAAAAAAAGATCACTTTGCAAAGTATATTCAGCATATTGACTATGAAAATGATTCTTGTACTCAGCACATACCTTATAAATGTCTGCAAAATCTTCATCATTTGTATATAGATCCTTGAAATGATCTATTCCCATGCTCTTCAACTGAATTTCCTGTATGGTGAGGACTCTTCTGCTCAAGGCATCTACCACCTTGTCGAGTACTCCTTTCTTGTGCTTGATATTGAAAGTGTAAGCTTGCAGGTATTCCACCCACTTCATGTGTCTGTGACTCAATTTCTCTTGTGAATTCAAGAAACTAAGTGCTCTGTTGTCTGAATACACTATGAACTCCTTGGGAAGCAAGTAGTGCCTCCATTTCCTTAGAGCCTGGACCAATGCATACATCTCAAGGTCATAAGAAGAATACTTCTTCTTGGCTTCACTTAACTTCTTTGAATGAAAAGCCACTGGCCTGCCCTCTTGACTGAGAATAGCTCCAATAGCCACATTGCTTGCATCACATTCAATGGTGAATACCTTCTCAAAGCTTGGTAACACCAAAACAGGTTGGGTAGCTATCTTTTCTTTCAACAACTCAAAACTTTTGTTAGCTTGCTCATTCCATACAAACTTAGTCTTCATCCCTCCTTTAATGGTATCCAACATAGGAGCACAAATAGCACTAAATTGTCTTATGAACTTCCTATAATATTGAGCAAGGCCATGAAAACTTCTTACCTCTGTTGTTGTCTTTGGAGTAGGCCAATTGAGGATGGCTTCCACTTTGCTGCTGTCCATTTTCAAGTTGCCATGTGATAACACAAATCCAAGGTACACCAGCTCTGTTTTGATGAATTCACACTTTTCTAAATTGATCATCAACTTCTCCTCCTGCAGCTTCTTGAAAACCAACTCTATCTGTTTGAGGTGCTCCTCTCTTGTTTTGCTATAGATCAATATATCATCAAGATACACCACTACAAATTTTCCAATGTAGTCTTTGAGGATTTCATTCATGAGTCTCATGAATGTGGATGGGGCATTAGACAATCCAAATGGCATAACCAGCCACTCATATAGACCCTCATTGGTTTTGAAGGCTGTTTTCCACTCATCTTTGTCATGTATTCTGATTTGGTGATAACCACTCTTTAGGTCTATCTTGGTATAGTACCTAGCTTCACCTAGACAATCCATGAGGTCTTCAATCCTAGGGATAGGGAACCTATACCTAATGGTTATCTTGTTTATTTCCTTGGAGTCAGTACAAAGCCTCCATTCTCCTCCCTTTTTAGGTGCTAAGACAGTGGGCATTGCACATGGACTGATACTTTTTCTAATGAGACCTTGGATTAGGAGTTCTTGAATTTTCCTAGCTATTTCCTCATTTTGTTGAGGAGTCATCTTGTATGCTGCTTTATTTCGTAAGGTATCCCCTGGTATCAAGTCTATCCTATGACTTATGGTTCTTTTAGGGGGTAATGTTGCTGGTTGTCCACTACTCACCATGCCTTCATAGGTCTGTAGCATTTTCTGTATTTCCTTAGGTAACTCTGGCTTCTCAGCTGCTTTCTCATTACTTACCTCTCTTGGCCTTAGCATCACTACATAGCCAACTCCTTCTCCTTCTTCCAAGGCTTCTAAGAACTCTTTTTCACCAACCATGAGCAATTTTGGACTTGTTGTTTGCACCTCTGCATCTTCTAATAGTGACTAAATTCTAAATGTTACCTTATCCTTCTTGAAAGTGTAGGAGTTCTTTGCCCCATCATGCATAGCTTGGCGATCAAATTGCCATGGTCTACCTAGGAGCAAGTGACATGCATCCATAGGTAACACATCACACAATACTTTGTCTTTGTACCTTCCAATTGAGAACTCCACCCATGCTTGTTCATTCACCAAGACATGTTGGCCTTTATTGAGCTATGTGACCTTGTAAGGATTGGTGTGGGGTATCCTTGTCAACTTCAGCTTGTTGACTGTCTCCTATGACACAATATTGTTAGTAGACCCTAAGTCAATGATGACTCTACACACTTTCCCCATCATCTTGCACTTTATCCTAAACAGGGACCTCCTTTGGCTTGGTTCTTATTTAACCAGTTCTTTGATCAAAGTTCTCCTCATCATGAGGTTCTCACCTTCCTCAGAATTCAATGGTACTTCATAATTTTTCTCTGTTGTAGTTGTCTCATCATGAACTATATTGGTTCTCTTGTCACCTTCATGAGAAGTACTACCTTTCTCTGGACATCTATAGGTTGGGTGTCCCATTTGATTGCAGTGGTAACACTTCATATTGGCAAAGTAACTTCCCCTTCCTTGTCCACCACTTCTTCCTCTAGAGCTAGAGCCTCTTCCTCTACCACCTCTACTAGAGCTTCCTTCTTGTTGCTTAGAGTATCTAACTTCTCCTTGGGCCCTTGTTCTGAACTCCTTCCACCATAGCCACCTCTTTGTCCTCTACTGTCTTTTCCTTTACCCCTACTTTTGGAGGTCTTCTTTTGCTTCTTTTTTCCTTTCTCCTCTATCTTTAAGGCCATTTGATAACATTGGCGGATGGTTTTGAAGTTCACTAGGCTCATGTCTTCTTGGATAGACCATTTAAGCCCATTCAAATACCTTGCTAGCTTGATGCTCTCATCTTCAACCACCTTTGATCTAAGGCACAATTTTTGGAACTCCTCAGTGTATGTTTGGACATCCATATCTTTTTGCCTAAGGTTATGTCTCCTCCTATGCAACTGGACTTCATAGTCATCAGGTAGATAGTTCTGCCTTATTTTGGTTACCATGCCTCTCCATGTAACTATAGGACCCTTTCCTTCTTTCTCTCTTTCAGCTTGTACAAATTTCCACCATGTGAGAGCTGCACCTCTCAACCTTGACTTGGCCACTTTTACTTTTTGGGCCTATGTTATACCATCACATTCAAAGTGATTCTCTATACTTTCAATCCAGTCCACAACTGAATCAGGGTCCATTTGTCCACTGAATAGTGACACACCTTCCAAAGCTTTGCCACTTAAGGCCTGCAGTGCCTTTAAGAAGGGTTCTTCAGCAAGGACAGGGTCAGGTTTTGGAGCTTCCTCCTCCAAGTCCTCTTCCTTTTCCTTTGCTTCCTACTCTTCCTTCAATTCTATTTTATCCTTTACTTTGTTGTTTCGTGGACTTCATCCAAGAGCTTCTCCATTCGAGACAACCTTTCTCTTAGCATCCGATTATCCTCTTCTTGCTCTTCTACCTTCTTGGCTAATTCAGCATTAGTCACCATGGTTCCTTCTTCCTCTAGTGTATTCTCTCCTACTGACTCAGTGGGTTCATCAATCACAAGCCTGATCAAACAAAGGCTCTGATACCAATATGGTGTAAGTAGTGTTCCTAGGCTTGCTTGCACAATCAACTAAGAAGACCTTTTCCCTGTCTTCTTCCTAGAACCTGATTGCTTCTAGGTCCTAGTTAGGCTTAGGTCATTAACTAAGCTCTATTTCAAATCTTCTCCAAGAGTCTCACTCCTTGTGCTTCACCTTGGAAGACTGACACCACTTGAACTTCAAACTCTCTCCTACACTTAGAAATCTCTAAGTGCCAATATCACACAAAACATTGTACTGCTTGCAGGGGTGTTAGAAACATTGACAACATGCCAAACACAACCATTATATTCCATCTGGGATAGTTTTAGATCTTTGTTCTTACCGATTCCAAGATTTTGCTTTGAAGAGGCCTAATTCCTTGTAGCCCTTACCAGTGACCTTTTTGCTTTTCTTGCTCAAACTTTCCAAACAACCTAGAAAATAAACTTCACTTTCAGATACCCTTTTTGGTCCTTTAAAATATTCATAGGGTTTCAAACCCCTGTCTCCTCTGTACATAGGTTTCCTATAACCTAGGGTAGATAGGGCTAATAGGCCTAATTTCTAGGGTTTCCTTGATCTCTCATTCAAATCTATATCAAATGGATTGGTAAAAGCCTCAATATTTCTAGCATGCTAATATATGACCAAATTCTACCTAGAACCATACTTTGTCGTACTGTACTTCTAACCCCTACCCGTTCTCTTCAATTCTTGACTGACAAACCTCTAACTGGGTATTCAAAACTCACCTAGGGTTTGTTTTTGCTCATTGCTACTCGACTCCACATAACTCCTACTACTAGATATATATAGATACATGTCTCCCCTAACAAATCCATCTACTCTCAGGAAAATCTCGTGGCTAGATTTCATGGGGGAGCCATTAAAGGACTGACTGTTCAAAATAGATCCAATAAACCCTCTAGACCCTAATCTATGAATTCACAACACTAAATTAACTCAGATTAACTTCCTTACAGAAGGAAAAAGACTTAAAAATACACTATGAACATGAATGCAATGCCAAATCAGTATATACAATGCATTTGATATCATTGTCACTCAAGATATTCGAGAAAACATAGAAATTGCAAACTTCTCTCTATTCACACAAACCAAAAACTTGATTACAATAGTCTCCCTACTTGCCTTCGAGCCATTACCTTACATAGATTCCTTTTTCCATGTTTCAAGGGATGTTGGTTGATCCCACACTCCTATCTTTTAGGGGATCCAAGATAACTAAGTTGCATGCAACTAGACAAATGTTGTCATGCAACTTTGCAACAACTTTTGCAACTTATCATTATGTCCTCTCCCTAATTCTTAGGACCTCTAACTCCTTGATTCTAAGCATCCAACTCCCTTAACTGCCTTTTAGCATCTTCTAACAACATAGATGCATTTAGAACACATTTAAGGCTCTATTCCAAACTTAAGCTACTAAGGTTAATTAAAGCAAAGATAATTAATAAAGACTAAACTATGGTGACCTTAGTCCTAATGACTAATTCACCCAACCACAACAATGACCTTCTAAGGTCCAAAACAAACACACAAACCTTCTGACTTGGCTAAGGTCAGATACAAGCTAAAATTTCCTAGTCTATGGAGGTTAGCCTAGGTGCTCATGCACCATCAACTAATCATAATAGTAAGATGGAACATCTTTATTGCATATAATTGAAATCTACAATCTAACAAGAATATTCACAAATTTCTCATTCATGAATGCATAACAAAAAACTAACAAAGATATTATCTATGAAACAAAACTATAACTATCAAAACATATCTTCCAACTAGATCTACTCCTTAACCACTAATCCAACTATATAGGTTTAGAAGGAGGTTTATTTTCATAAGGACTAAAAACATAAATTAAATGAAGATGTCTACTCTCCTTCAAAATAGAGAGAAAAATTCTTGTAACTGAAACTGTAACTGAAAAAGATAGAAGACAAATAGGTTTGCAAATCTGATTTAACAGCATGACATAGATGTGCTATGTGCAAACAATCATCTCAATTTCTTGATTACTACAAACTTCATCTTTCCTCCATCATCTTATTGAATGCTTTGATGACTCACAATTAACCACTCTAAAGATCACTTTCATGATTTTTGTAACTGTCATGTTTGCAACATTCTTGGAATTATCTCCCTTGCAATTAGCTTGGAATCCTTTGGTTGTAGGTTGAGTTCTCTAGTTGCTATGGGTTGCAATGCTTCTGGATGCAAGGAGTAATTTTCATCTAAAGCATACATATCATTAAAAATCATGAATTAAGCACAGATTCACACTGAATTTCATACACATTCACACATTCATCCATGCAAACATCGTCATATCATAATCATATTTCCACTTATCAAAGTTTGGTTTGAATGGAAAAAAAGATATAAAATGTATATAAGTTTAGGAATGTATATGAAATAAGTAGCTTGAATTGTTTAAAACATATGAACTAAACAAGAGAAAATAGCTATTAACAGGCTCATCATTCCCCCCAACTAGGCAATTGCTTTTCCTCAAGCAACATTTAGGACCAAAGGTTGTCCTGAAGAGTCATTTCTCTGAAATCTGTCACCACATCAACTCCCTTAACTTGTGTCAAATAGTATCCTTTTCAACATGAAATCTTTGCCAGCCTCATATCCTTTGATGTTTGTATTTCATCCAGATTCCTCCTTGTTCAATGTGGCATTGGGTAGAGAAGGAGAGGTGGATGAAATTTCAGTGGAAACCATTTAAGTCCATTATCCCTCGCGATATCTATATACTTGTGAGACCTTCTAATAATGGCTATAGAATTATAGAGGGAGTAAGGTTCCTTTTTCCTTAATTTAGGGGTTAATTCCTCCCATATCTTCTTCATAAACTAGATGGTGTGATCAATAGGTCCTGTAACTAGTTACTTCATCCTGTTGTAGTCATATTCCTTGACACTCATTATTTTCATTCCTACACCTTTATAGTTTAGGAGCTCCAACCACTCATCAATAACTACATTAGGATCTTTGAATTCTTTCCTTAGCTGTAGAGCAACATATTTCTCCATATTCCTACAAGATCTCACCCGTTTGCTACTCATTATTGATATAAGAGGCTAGTGCTTTAATTTTTAAGTCCCCCACAAGCATTAGAGGATTCCATTTTGTTTGATCTGAGAGTACAAGATTATGCAAGTAAAAATTACATAATTGGTCTTGCATTTCTAGTGTAGAGTAAAAGAAAGTTTTTAAAAATAAAATTTTCCTATTCATTGACATTGGAAAATTGCTAATTAGCTGGCTAAATTGAAAACAAAAATACTTCTCATGTAGAAATAATGCATAAACTCTTGTAGGATTTCTACACTTTAGAATTATTGTAGCCTTGTTTTCTACTTCTTCAATCTTTACTTTAAGCCCTTTTATTTCTACCTCTTTTTTTTCAAGTGTCCTGGTGTGTTTTGACATCAACTCAATTTTTTCTTTTCCCACTCCTCAAAGATCTCATGAGTTCCTTTCTATAACTCCACACCTAAGGTCACTACAGATGGTCCAAATGGAACACAAAGTGGAGTAATTGGACCCTAGGGTACTAGTTCCTTGTTTCCTACTTCTATGATAGCAAGATGTGCCAATTCATCCAACCTAGATCCATGCTCAAATTTATAATTTTTTTCCTCCAACTCTTCAATTCTTTTGTCCCTCTCACTTTCTCTCTGCTAGTTTTTTTTCAACAAACCTTCCAATTGTTGTATCCTCTCCATAGCCTCCTATAATTATTTTCCAATATCCTTTTTCTCAACAAAAACTTCTTCATATCTTTCAAAAAACTAGTCATTACTTTCACTTGTATGCTCATTACCCTCTAAATCGAGGCTCTTTGGGGTTCTTTTTCTTGTTTTCCTTGCAACAAAAAGTATCCTTTAAATCAGATTCAAAGTTTCTTATAAAGTGCAATGAAAATGCATTACGTGCATTTTCATTCCCAGGGGAATTACCCTTCAATTGTGATTCTGTCTCAACCATAACAACATCTCCCTCTTTCTAAATTTTAGTTCCCCCTCTCATAACACCTTTCCTCTTCAAGCAGTGTGATTTCCTTCTAGGTTGTGTGTATTTATGTAACCCCCTTATAGGTGCAAAAGAAGACTCACCTTTCCTTTTCTTAGTTGTTGGTGTTTTTCCAGAGGTAGGGGTTTCTTCTGTACTTTCTACTACAGGTTGTTCAAAGGCCACAAGTTGAGTGTCTTGCAGGCTCTGCTCTATTGGCTCTCCTATGTTGTGGGTAGGTGACACAGTAGGGGAGCCAGAGGGAATTTACCAATCTAATATAGTAGGTTCCTCTTCTCTTTTTGGGATAACAAGTTCTTCAGGTATGGTGTTGATATGGTTGTAATTTAGGAAAACCTCCCAAGAAACATGTGGGAATTGAATTCTCAAAATTCTTTTTATTAACAATGTGACTAAGTAGAAATGTTATAATATTGTGTTACTCCTCTTCCTTTCATACTCAAAACTCATTCTTTTCAACAAATTGTAAAGAAAATTTGGAACATTCACATGCCTATCATGGCGAATATGGCTTAAAAGTTTGAAATGAACTATATACAACAATGATTTCTTACCATCACAGGTTAAATATTTGGTTACATAAGAAGCTACTAAATCCCATATCTAGGGTAAGGATAATATTTTTGTACCTTGAGAAGATGAGTCTATGTTTTTTCCATGTTCTTTGAATTTGTTCTCGGTAGTAATGGCATCTGCACTTGTTGGAAACTCTTCTCCTTCTCGTGGTAGTCCTGATACCTTGGATTCTGAAGAATCCACCCTCAAACATCTTACAGTTACTTCATCATTTTGTAGTGTGGCAGAAAATTGTTGTGTCATGACTTCATTGAACTTTGAGAGTTTTAAGAAGTAATCTACCTAGCTAGCTTATTTAAAAATAGGTAATACTATCCTATCCTCCAATTGCTAGGTGAGTGTTGTTGGTTCCCTCCGAATAATGTCACCACCCATGATTATGTTGTTGGCCTCTAATTCACTTAATTATGCTTTGTTGTGGTTCAATTTATGGATTCATTTTTTTCCTATCACACCAACTACATTGCTTCCACTATGATATACCTTCTTAATTTAGTTGCTTCTAACCCATCTCTTCTCCTTTGAGCTTGTATTTGTGTTAAAATGGAGGAAAATAGAATGGTAAAAATATTGCAAAGAGTTTTTAGTTTTTGAAAATAAAGAAAATGAAGAGTACCCCTCTTCCCAACCAAAAATATTAAATGACCTCACTTAATTGTATGGGTTATGGTGGAGGGATAAATTTTAGGAAGTGGAAAATCAAATGAGATGAATCATGCATGAATTGTAGAAAATTAAGTATTATCTATGCTAATTATGAGAAGTTAATGCATGTACTTAGAGAATTATTGTGAAATGAAACTTAACGCATTAAAAGTTGTTGATTATTGCCTACAATGAGATTTGATGTGACCATTCATAATTCCAATTTGATTGAGGGACATCAATAAATGGTGTGTCATAAATTATGGTTTGGAAAGGTTGTGATATGTATGATAGAAGGGATGTGAAATGAAATGTATGATATGTGGTAAGCGAAAAAGGTTATGGAAATGTGATGTGTGAGGATGTCTATAAGCTGCATGTATGGAATTATGGAGGTGGAAAGTATGGATATGCAATTAATTTAGAGGGGATTTTTGAAATGATTGTCAAGAAATTGCTATGGGTGCCTCCAATAATAGGTCCCTAAATATTGTCTCCTTTAGGCATGTTGCTACAAGTCCCTATAACTCGCTAACTATTATAGAAAATGATTGTTGTTGCTCATCTCCTTGTGCAGTGTGTGCTTTTGAACTTGGGTAGAAATTATATCTTTGTAACATCAATAGCTAAGTTGTGTAGCTCCTCTATTGAGTTTTGCATAGAACATGTACTTTTTATAGTTGAATTCTCAAGTGAAGGCTCAAATTGTTGAATCAATGAAAGAAGAAAATCATCCTTCTATGTAGTGGTTTCTTATATAGCTTTAGCATGTTTCCATCAACTAGTAAAGAGAACCTAACTTCATCAATTGTATGTAGTTGTAATGCTCCATTGGGAAACACTTTCTTGATCTCATACAGACCTAGCCACCTTGTTTGTAACTTTCCCTTGTAGTCCTAATATCTTGAGTCATAAAGTAGAGCCCAATCACCCACACTGAATTCCCTAGTTTTGATGAATTGATCATGTCAACAGTTTCTTTGATTTTGAACAACTTCACTATGGTGTATGGCTTCCATTCTAATTTCATCAAGTGCATTGAGGCTATGTAATCTCTCTTATTATGATGTTGATAAGTCCATTCCCAATTGAAGAGTTGTTCTCAATATTTTGTATTCAAATTCAATAGAAAGTACTGCTTTCTTTTCATACACCAATTCATATGGTGTAAACCCTATTATGTTTTTCCAAGTTCTCCTATAGGCCCAAACCACCTCAGGAAACTTGGGTGGTCAATCTTTACTATGAATTTGTATTATCTTTGTTAGAATTTTTTTAATCTCCCTATTTGTGATTTTCACCTATCCATTAGCTTGAGGGTGGTAAGGTGTGGACTTCCTATGTCTGATATCATAATATTGAACCAATTTTTTGTTCATCTTTGATGTAAATTGGGGTCTTTGGTCTATGAAAATTTCCCTTGGCACTCCATATCTTGTAAATTTGTCCTCATAGAGAAACTTTACCACATTTCCATCCATAGCAAATTGTAAATCCTTAACCTCCACTCACTTCATAAGGTAATCTATGCATACCAGTATGTACTTGTTGGATGTTGGTGATATTGGGCCAATAAAATCTAATCTCCATTTATCAAATGGTGCTATTGCTAATTATGGCTGCAATGGAATTTCATCATTTTTTTTTGGCCTTCCCATTCTCTGATACCTATCACAACCCCTTGTGTACTTTACTGCATCCTTATAAATTTTTTTCCAATAATAGATAGTGTTAAGAATCTTAAGATTTATCCTCTTTATTGAAAAGTGTCCCCCACAGGGTTCATCATGGCATGCTCTAAGAATTCCATATACTTCATCCTCTTTGATACATCTCCTCATAATGTTATCCAGGCCCGTGTAAAATAAGTATCTAGCTATCCAAGAGTAGGGAAAAATCTTGTCAACCAATTGTCTCTTTTCTCTTGGGGATAAATGAGGTGGTGTCTATCTTGCTAATAGATAGTTGGAAATATGTGCAAACCAAGGTGTATGTAGAGATAGAGAAAATAAATTCTAATCTAGGAATGAATCATCAAAATATTCTTCTGATTTGGTTGGTAGTATGAATAGAAAATTTTCCACTATATTTATTTTCCTAGCTTGTCCACAATGGTAATGTCAAATTCTTGAAGCAATAGTAACCACCTTACAAGCTTGGTAGCAACCACTGGTTTGTTCATTAGATACATGATTGTTGTATGGTCAATGCATATGAATAATGGATATCCTATAATATAATGCCTAAATTTGTTTATTGCATATACCATTGCAAACATTTCTTTCTATTTCACTATTTAATTGAGTTTTTCCCCTTGTATATTTTTGCTGATGTAATATATGGCATACTCCTTTTTGCCTTCCTTCTGCCCAAGTACAACTCCTATAGCAAAATCAGAAGCATTTGTATGAATATGGAAAGGTAAGGTCCAATTTGGTCCTCTCAAGATAGGGGCTTTAGCCAATTTTTTCTTGAGTTCTTCAAAAGAGTGTTGACAAGCAGCTATCCATTCAAATTTTACATCTTTGGATAGTAAAACAAATAGTGGAACTGCAAGTTTTCTAAATTCTTAAATGAATCTCCTATAATAACTAACATATCCTAGGAAAATTCTAACATCCTTTTGTCTTTGAGGCACATGGAGTGTTGAGATCACTTCAATTTTGGTGAGGTCCACTTGAATTCCTTCATTTGACACAAAATTTCGCAATACAATCCCTTCTATCATCATCATGAAATTTTTTTCATGACTCAGGGATAAGTTGTGTTCATGACACCTTTTTAGCACCTTCTCTAGATTGCCAATTCCTTCATAATATGTATTCCTATATGTTGTGAAATCATCCATGTAAACCTCCATGGAATCATGGGAAAAGTATGAGAATATACTCAGTATTTCCCTCTGGAAAGTGGTTGGTGTATTACATAGGCCAAATGACAAGACAAAATAAGCATGTGTGCCCCAAGGGCATGTCAATGTTGTCTTTTCCTATTCTTCTAGGGAAATCTTAATTTGGTTGTAGCCACTAAATTCATCTAGAAAGAAGTACTCTTTTCTTTATAATGAATCAAGAACTTGGTCAATGAAGGGAAGTTGAAAGTGGTCCTTCCTAGTTGCAACATTTAATTGTCAGTAGTCTACACATACTCTCCACTTTCCTCCTTTCTTTGGAATAATTACTAGAGGTGACACCCATTGAATATCAGAGATAGGATATATAAGGCTTGCATCAAGTAATTTTTGCAATTTTGTTTTAACTATGCCTCTGACTATAGGGTTCATTCTCCTTTGTGGTTGTGCTATGGGTTTAAAACCATCACTAATGTAAATCCTATGCATGCACAATTCTAGGTATATTCCCTTCATGTCATGATAATACCATGCAAAGGGTGTTGCATGTTCTTGCAGCACATTCATTAGTTAGGTTGTATATCATTCAATTAACTATTAACATTTAATGTTTTACACATAATGATCTCTAAAGTCTTGGATGTTGTTTGAACTGATGAGATGTCAAGTACTACTATGTTTGGAATACATTGGTGAGGTAACAAATTTTAAAATATTTGCGAAATTGACTCAGATGAATAGGCAGGGATAATATTTTTTAGAGGATCCTGCAAACATGTCAAGTAGTCCTTGTTAGAGTAATCATACATTAGCTAATAATTAATTAATTTTTAATTGATTATTAGTCTAATTTATTCTCATGCATTTAAGCTAAACTTAGGAGTGCTTTTCTGCTTTTAGGGTTTTGCTCCTATATAGCACTTAACCCTTATTATAATTAACTCAAGATTTCATATATTTTTTATAGTCTCTTGCTTTTGTAGCTTTTTCTTGTTGAGGAATATAACATTCTTTGTTTGTAGATCTCTTGTGTGGAAGGTGTCTTTGTTTGTTGTTTGATATTGTGGCTCATGGTTTTGTGGTTATTCACAATTCTAATTGGTATCAATGC
The DNA here is from genome assembly GCA_007258455.2 of Sequoia sempervirens. Classification (NCBI taxonomy): domain Eukaryota; kingdom Viridiplantae; phylum Streptophyta; class Pinopsida; order Cupressales; family Cupressaceae; genus Sequoia; species Sequoia sempervirens. The sequence goes on along the minus strand of VDFB02047397.1, from coordinate 70,385,388 downwards.
CTCAATACAGTGAACCCCTTCTCAATTTATAAGGTTTTTTTCTACAACAAGGGTTGCATGCTTTAAATTTCAATCCCTTTGGCTATTTTATGCAAATTTTGGAGGTGGGAATTTTTTGGGTACATTTTAGCGTAAAAAAGACCTCACTATTGGATTTGTTGATGGTGTTTTCTGCACAGCAACAACTCAGACATAATACAATATTCTATCTCTCTTGAAAGGTTATTTTCAACAATAAAATCACTGAAAATCACCCCAAGGTCTCTCGGGTGTTAGGTCATGACAATGCATAAACAACTCAGATAATATGTGAAAATGCTGGTAATCACAAAGGGACCTTACTACAAGCAAACTGTATCTTTCAACTTATCAGATTTTGCAATCTAATGATCTCAAATCCTAAATCTAATCAGATAATAAAGAAATAGCAAAAATACAAGGGTGCAAGGATATGATAAAATCTAAACTATTCCTGGAATGAACAATGCAAATGACATATATCTGGAATGGACCAACCTCAAACAACCAATTCCTACTTAACCCACAATGCAATGTCACAGGAATGGTGCAATCTTCTGAGGTATGTAGATTTTCAAATCATAGACATTCATCTACAATCAAACTTAAGCACATATGAAATATATGGTCCAGGTTGACTTCACCAGCCTACTACAATGAGATAGTTACTGGGAGTATAGACCAGAGATTGCTACAAACATTCCAAATATGAAATCATAAACACCATTCACGAAACTAAAACTAATTTAATTCAGAACATTAAACCCTAAATCTTCAAGCAATTTAAAAGATAGAACAAAAGGAACCATGCAAAATAGACCAATACAAGAGATTTCACCAGGAAAACCACAATGTCTTCAATTCTATTAGATAATCAAACTGTTGCAACAATTCCACTGTTCTGATACAGTATTTGCTTCAAGAAATTGAATACTACTCCTATTAAAAAATACTCTAGCTCTTTCTACTCTTACTTATCCCTGTTATTTCCTAGCTATCCCTTTACAATGAGGCAAGAATGCCCTTTTATAGCAAATCTCAAGATATGTCGGCCCAGCCAAACATTTTACAATATAACAATTGCCAAAACAAGTCGGCCAAGGAAAGATCAAACTAAGGCACGCATTAAATGCCATCCACCATCAAGGTCGGCCTTGACACAATCCCCAATGTAGTCCAGTCCAATGCATGCCCTATAATAATAGGGAAGCACAAATCTCAAAATAGGCATTAAGTGTTGCTTCCCTTATCCTTCCTCTATAGTTATTTTATCCTCCTCTTTCTCAGGGAGCTGCTCCCCCTGATCAATTTCTTTGAGCTCCACCTCTGGCTGCACCGGTGATGGGGTCTTAGGAGTGTCCTCCTTTTCTGGTGATCCACGACTTCTGTCACTTTCTGGGGAATCCTCATATTGCACCAAAGGAGAAGTATGCCTTCCCTCCTCTTCAACTTCCAGCCCTGCTACTTCACTAAAGAGTGTCCCTTCCTTGAAGGGCCCTACCTCTCCACTGGTCTCATGCTCCTCCAGGATCTCATGCTCAAGCACACTTGGTGGTGGGGAAGCAGCCCTAGGTGGCTCCATGACTGGCGATTCTGGGGGAGGATCTGTCTTTGGCACAGTGTCCCTTGGAGAAGGAGTCCTGGATCTCCTCGTGTAAACTTTAGTCTTTTCTCCCCCTGAGCTTTCCACATCAACAATCGGAGGCTCATCTTTTGGTGCATCCTGAACCTTCTTCTTTGAGAGTCTTGTTGTTCTTGCCTTCTTCGGTGGTGGAGGAGCATCCCCCTCTTCAGCTTTTTCCAGTTCTTCCTCATCAGAGGACATACCAATCTTCAAAGTCTGCCATCTCCTCTTTCCTTTTGGCTTCCTCTTTGGTTCAGGCCCACTTTCCTTGGGACCTCTAATCTTTATCTTGAAAGGAGAGCTCCTTACCGTTTTCCCTTTGGGGTCATCTTCCCCGGATTCCTCTGAAGTAGACATGGGATTGAGGTCACCCATCAAATTGAAGGTACAAATCACCTTCTCACTTTCAAGCTCCCAAATCTTATGTTTCAACCATGCAGCAGTAAATTTCATAATGGGGGAAATCAGGTCCTCCAGCTTCGTGACCTCATCTTCATTCCAGCTGACATCGCCAATTGATCTATCCTTCACAGCCTCATAGGCATGATCCTGCACCAAGTTTCCATCATCTTCCAATTGGTCCAGGATCAACTTGACATTGTACTGTCAGATTGCATCGACAGGGAGTCTGGAGTACCTCTTCTTTCTAGCCTCAAGATCATCTTTGATGTTGGCCCAATAATCTTCTAGGTCATCTTTATGCCATTACTCCATAGTGGATTTCTTCTGCGCCTCTCCTGTGATGTCGAAGTTCATCCTTTTGGAATGGAAGGAGAAACCATACACTGCCAATTCTTCTCCTGCAGTATGTGTTGACTGGATGGAAGGACACACTTCTGCCACACCAATCCCAAGAGGAAAATCTCCACCAAAGCCTGTCTTATGCTTTTCTTTCTTCACAATGGCATCAAACTCACAGATCTGCCTCACAATCTCCAACAAAACAATGTGATCAGTAGGATACCGAGGTAACCTATATGGAGCGACCGGGCATCCATCAATTCTAATGTAGGTAAAGGTCAGAAATTGAATAAACCAAGCCCCATAGTTCTTTATTAATCCTTTTGCTCCGTCTGACAGCCTCATATGCTCTGCATTTTGTAGCATCCGGGTGATATGCATAGTGAATGCATCATTAGCCCTTCTATAGTCCCGGTGTCCCAGGTGCAGTTCCGGATAGACCTCATAGATAATATCTTGTCCAAGCGTCCCTCGTGGATTTAGACCCTTGTATGGGTAGAATCTGGCTAACACATACATGACATAAGAAGACATAGTGAACCTCTTAGTCTCTAGAACATTCCTCAGCTGTTTGTCAATTTCAACACTAATAAGCCCTGCCCAGTGATAGTTAGTTCCTTGCTCAACCTTGGTGATCACATGGACCATCCAGCTCTCTAGCACCCCGGCAGTCTTCAAACCAGCTACTCTACTCAAGAATGTTATGGCATCATAAACATCTGACCTGAACTTAACTCTGTGCAACTGCTTAGGCAATTTAGAATGGTGGGACTTTGGTTTCTCTAACCATGAATTGATTATCTGTTGGGCCTTGGTTGGCTCATTCTCATAGTATTTCCTTGCCGTGTCTATGTTCAAAGCACACACAGAGGGCAAGTCCGGCATGCCAAAGGCCTAAGTAATGGAGACAGGACTGAAATTAGCCAAGACCCTTCCCTCGGTACTGACCACCCCTTTGTGTATAAAAATCGTACTGTCGGGCACATTCAAGTATCAGTTCATAACACTGGATAGCTGGAGGAAACCCTGCCACATACACTAGTCCGGACTTCATCATTCCATTCCTTAAGGCTGATAGATCCTTTTCAGTTGTCCTCTGCTTAAACTCTTCATACCTCCAAGCTCCCACATTAGTATTAGACACTTCGGACCATACGGAGGATATCCTGCTCTCAGGAAGCTGACTCTTGATATCTAATCTTAATCTTTCTACCTCAGAAATGGATGACCCCTCCATGCCACCCTTAGATTTCCCGGCAGCAGCCTTGCTTGATTCGGCCTGCACTCACAAAAGACATCATTAGTATTCAATTATTATGCATATTCCAACCCAAAGATTAGCCTAAAATCATATAAAGCAATCAAAATCCATCGCAAACTGCTAATCCTTGAAGATCCAGAGAAATAAGGCAGTCCGGGAAAATCATACAAACCGGGAAAATCTGGTCGGGGCAGAATTTTGGAGAAATCCGACCCAGACGGATTCTTGTCGCCAAGACATCATTAGTCAAATGGATCATTAGTTCAACTAGAAAACCATCAGATTATCATGCAATTTATTCATTAGCAATAAGAAATAAGCAATTAGCATTCACTCCATTAGTCCTATCTTCGAAAAATCAAAAAGGATAAGGCCAAACAGGAAAATCGAAAAAATCTGGATGGGACGGATTTTCGCGGACAGCTATAAATGTTTTAGAAATTACTCCAATCCGCAGAATAAGCCTAAACCGGGAAAATCCAGGTGTGCATAAATTCCGCAGACACCACGGGAACCCGACGAACAATGACACGCGAACTGGCGACCGAACGATGATGCAATCTTTCTACTTGGATTCTAAGGGTCCTAAAGTTGACGCTAATCAATAATATTCAGAATGCAAATGGTTCCAAACTCTCAAAGCCTTCAAATGATGAATTCCCAGGGTGAAATGGCGATGCCCTAATTTTGATGAAAAACCTCCCGCCATGAGAACCAAGGTGAGTCCATGGTTTTAAAATATCATTCGACAAAAATCAGTCTAAGGCACTCCGAATCCTCTCAGGGCGGGGGTCAACGTAATATAAGGGCAAGCTTGGCAAATCACCACAAATCCGTTATTCTGGGCCAAGCATCAAAGAAACCCCAACCTTGTAGATGGAAAATTTTGCACTAAAAGGGCAAACAATCTAACCTAGAACCCAGTCTAAAGGATACACACGCCATCTAATGGATAAATAGCGCTCATAGGGCGCGGGTGATCGGTTCTACGACAAAAATGGGTCAAACCCTGACTCTACAAATGTGGAATCAAAACCCAGCAAAGGCCGACCCAAAATGATCACCATTCAATATGAAAGAACCCAATCGTTGCATAAACAAACAAGAGGGGCCATCGATAACATACCATGGATCGATGCAGATGAAATTCGAGCTTGAAGGAACAACTGCAAAACGAACATGCCCAGGCAACACAAATCTAGACACCAACACCCAACAATCCACACGCAAGCTATTTGGGATCAATCTTCAAAGCTCAAATAAAATGCTTAATCGCCAGAGCAATCAGCAAGGTGAACGATGAAGTCAAAATGACGCTTAAAAGGTTTCAAATCTGCCCATATACCCATCTGAGCAAAGGTACCTCGGTCATTAATGCGCGATGAGACACTTCTGACAAATCCAAAAACCTGAGCCTGAGACAAAATTTCGGAGAATCCCAAGATACGTGGAAACGCAGATTTCACAGAAATGCAGAAACCGGGGAAATGACAAAGTTCAGGATTTTGGTGCAAGCTGGGAAAATTTGCAATAACCGAAAATTCCCGAGGTCAAGCAAAAACCTAGCTTCAAAAAATGCAGCGATGAACGGACAGAGAACTAAAGCCTGAAAAAATCCGCCGGAGCTGGAAAATCCCATACCCAGATGAAAACCCAGATTTTGCCTCAAACTCAATTTTAACCAATTCAAGCCCCAGGGCAAGGTCAAGGCTAGCAAGACCAACATATCAAGACCTCAAAAAGATAAGTCCAATAAAACCGAAGGTCAAAAGACACCAGAGAAGAGGGTCCCCACTCCAAGTGGGGTGTGTGTGCAAAAACTGCACAACAAATGGCGACTCCGCTGGGAAAATGCTCTTGAGCATTTCGATGACAAACTGGAATCAAGAACCCATAACTCATGGTTTCAACCCAGACATCTAGCCACCACCCCCCATATTGAAACAAAGAAACTCCCAGTCATTCAAAGTTTCCTATACTAGGGTCAAAGTGTGTGCATATGCATTCATTATCCTCTCGTGGTTGCATCAGGAACCAAACTTGGTATGAATAAACTACGTAAAGATTCATACTCTAAAAGTAACCTGGATAGAGCCTTGCTGCCAGTCAGGCGTCCATAGCCCTAATGAGGTTATCGTTGTGATCCTCCTGAACATAGCTCTACTGCCGGACAAGCGTCTATAGCCCCGGTAGAGATATTCAGATCCCCCTGATAAGTTGAATTCAAACCTTTTGATTTTCAATATTTTCTCTCTTTTTTTTTATCTATTCTTTTCACTCATTTCATTCAACTTGTGAATATTGAAGTCCACACTCAAGGCTGAGAACCACTGTGGCACTAGAGCAGAAAAGGATTTTTCACCTGTTCAGACCTTATAAGGACCTTCTGCAACTTCAAGTAGATTGAACAATTAAAAGTATGAGACCCCAATATATTCCTGTTAAGACTGACTAGAAAACCCTTTGTCTTAGCATAAGGATAAGTGACATTGGGTAGAGAGTTTGTACCATGGTGTCCTGGAAGGATGATTAGAATTTGTAAGGGAAATACTCAAGAACATGAGACCTACTTTGTCACCACTATCATACAGATACACCCATAGATCCCAAAAAGAGAAAGAACCAAGAGCAAGAGAAACGCAAACCAAAACAAACAAATGAAAGAAAACCTACTCTAACCAAAGCAAAACAAGCAAACCAAAAGGAAAACCTACTCTAACCAAACACAACAGCAGAAAGCTACCTAAACTAACTATTTACAAAACAAGGAGCTGAAAACAGCTCAGGACTGGAAATAATGTTTCAAATACTGCCCGTTGATAAGCAGTGGGATATCCTCTCCCGTGAGAGTCCTCAAATGGAAGGCATTATCTCCAAGTATTTCAGCAATCTGATATGGGCCAAGCTAGAGTTTATCAAACTTCCCATGGTTTCCTTTCTGATCATGAGGTTTATCCCAGTAAATGACAAGGTTAGAAATCCTGAAGGCTTTGACTTTAGCTCTCCTATCAAACCACCTCTTAACTACCCCCTGATGTTTGGAAAAATTCTCAAGGGCATTGTCCCGTTTCTCCTCAAGGTGCAGCAGCTTTGTTAACCTAGCCTCCCTTTGGTCCCCTTCATCATAAAACTCATTTATAAACTGTAAAGTTGGGATCTTGAGTTGGATAGGGAATACTAGCTCTAGAACATACACTAAGTGATAAGGAGATGTTCCAATGGAAGACTTAAGTCTGGTACGATCTGCACAAAGGGAAAACCGAAGCTGGGTGTGCCAGTCTTTTGAGTTCCTCTCTAACAACTTGCAGATAACAGTCAATAGGTTCTTATTAGAGGATTCTGCTAAACCATTACCCTGAGGATAATAATTGGATGCGAACTTCACAATAATTCCATGATCAAAAGCCCAATTTAAAAATTTCAAAGATGCAAAGGTAGGACCATTATCACAGACAATAGCAATAGGGCATCCAAAATGATTAAGAATAGCAGACTCTAAGAAATCAATCACTACATCTGATGTACATTTCCTACAAGAAAAAGATTCAGTCCATCTTGTGAAATAATCAGTAATAGTGAGAATGTACCTGTGTCCTGTAGAAGATGCTGGGTTGATGGTGCCTATGAAATCCATACCCCACTGGGCAAAAGGCCTTACCTTAGTGACAGATTGGAGCGGGAGTGTTGCACACCTTTCTCTTGTTGCTGCAGTCTGGAAAGTGTGACAGGTGCGTACATGATGGTGAACATCCTTGAACAACGTGGGCTAGTAATATCCTACCCTCAAAATTTGATTTGCTGTGACAATTGCTGAGCCATGACCAGTACCGTATTTCTCATGGAATTCATTCATCAATCTTTCAGCTTCCTGTTTTCCAAGACACCTTAAATAAATGCCTTCATGATTTTTCTTATACAGAACAGCTCCTTTCAACATGAAACCATCACTTTTTAACCATAGAGCGCATCTCTGAACTGCATTAAGATGACCTGGAGGTTGTTGGTTCAACAGATAATACACTAAGTCATCATACCAACCATCTGGAGAAACTTCTTCAATATTATAATTTTGAATAGACAATTTAGGGCCTATCTCTGCCATAGTCTAAGTGAGTCCTTGCCCTCTAACCAGCTTCATGGGCTGGATCTCAATGTCATACTCTTGTAGCATGGTCACCCATTTAGCTCTGCATTCACCCAATTCATTTTGCATCAGAAGTAACTTAACTGCAGAATCAGGGACAATTGCATACACCTTATTTCTGAGGATATAATGCCTGAATTTCTTTACTGCTCTGACTAAGGCATATGCCTATTTTTCCACACTTGGATATTTCAACTCAGCATCTTTTAATGGTGCACTCATAAAGGCAATAGGATGCTCATTTCCCTCATCAGACTTTTGAGTTAACATCCCAGCACACGAATGATCCGAAGCAAAGGAATAGATGTAAAAGGGCTTGTTGTAATTAGGACTTACCAATATTGGAGTGTCAGCAATGGCTCTTTTGATTTCTACAAAGGCTTCCTTCGCTTCTATAGTCCATTCGATCTTAGCATCTTGCTTCAACATTACATTTAATGGTTTCACAATTTTAGCGAATCCAGTAATGAATTTCTTGACAAAGTTGATCTTACCAAAGAAGGACTTCATCTCCTTTTTGCTAGCAGGCGGCTGAATCTTCAGGATGGCCTCCACTCTCTCTGGATCTATAGAAATTCCCTTTTCTGATATGACATGTCCTAGTAACTTTCCTTCTATTACTCCGAAAATACACTTCTTAGGATTCGGGGATATGCCAAATTCTCTGCACTTTTGAAATACTTTATGCAAATCTGAGATGTGATCCCCTCTGTTCTTCGAAAAAATAGTCAAGTCATCCATATAAATGATGATGCATTTGCCTATGATATCCTTAAAGGCAATATCCATAGCCCTTTGAAATGTGGCCCCTGCATTAATGAGTCCAAATGGCATCCTCCTGTAGGCGAAAGTACCCCACTTAGTTGTGAAAGCAGTCTTGTGTCTGTCCTCATACTGGACCATTACTTGATTGTACCTTGAATAACTGTCCAGAAAGGACATCATCTAAGATCCATTGACCACTTGAAGCACTTCATCCAAAGAGGGAACTAGATAGTTGTCCTTTTTTGATGATCTGTTCAAATTTCTGAAATCAACACAGAGTCTAATTTCTCCATTATTTTTCCTCACTGGGACCAAGTTTGCCACCCATGTTGAATGTCTAACAGGAAATATAATCCTGGCAGATAGCAACTTCTAAACTTCTTTCTGTATTAGTGGTTCTAGTAACGCGTTGATAGGTCTCTGTCTCTATCTGAAAGGCTTAGCACCTGGCTTAAGGGGTATAGTATGAGTTATGATTGATGTATCATAAGTCTTCAAATCCTCATAACTCTAGGCTACTATGTCCGGAAAGTTGTGTAAGGCTTCAATTATCCCTTGTCTTTCTTTTGGAGTGTACACCTTGCCAATGAAAATGTTCTTGGCATTATCTTCAGTCCCCATATTGTGAGTGTCACACTATCCACTGATTGATTCTTTCTTTGACTCTTGTTCCTAATCTCTGATCTTGTCCATATCAAAGATTCACTCCAATTGTACCATTCCTCTGGGAATGGTATTAGACTTTAGATTCAGCACACCTTCTAAATCTAGTTCTGCTTCCTGGGGTTCTGTTTCATCAATGATTTGGGAAGCAAACACATCTGTATTTGTGATGAAATCCAGAATGTGCTTGTCATCCTCAAATACCTAAAAGTTAGTAACATTGTCTGGGACTGAGGGTACGGGAGTCAATTCTACAGTGAATTTCTTCAATCCTGATAAAGACAAAGGTTGTAGGGTGCTCGCTGCTTGAGCCAGAGAATCAGCTGTTTGATTCTTCTATCGTGGTATCAGCTGAATGTTGAAGGCATCAAATCCCTCAATGAGGTCCCACACTCTATGCCTATAATTAGTCATTCTCCTATCGTGGCATGAATATTGTTTTCTCACTTGTTTGACTACTAACTCAGAATCACCAAAAACTTGCAAAACCTTGACCTTTTTCCTAAGTGTCGTAAGAAGTCCATGAATTAATGCTTCATACTCTGCTACATTATTGGTGCAATGAAATTGGAGCCTATGGGCTGCAAAGAAATTCTTACCTTTTGGACTAATTAGTTCAAACCCTGCTCCAGCTCCATTCTTGGACTTGGATCCATCAAACATGAGAGTCCAACACTCAGCAGTGGTAGTCCTCTTCATCACATCCTTTGGCTTAATATTGCTGGGTGGCCTTTTAGATGACACAAACTTCTTCTCTTGACAGTCTTTCTGAGGATCTTGTATATCTGTTTGGACTGTCAGGGTTGGATTCATGCATTTCTATACTTGTTCTACTGCTGTTTGGCATAAACAACACTCCAACTCTGAATGAGAAGCATTATGAACTCTACACCAATTAAGTAAAAGTAATTCTTCAAAGCTTGTCCTTCTGCCTAGGTGAGCTTGATTCTCCATACACTGTTTGATAAATTCCTAGAAACTATCTAGTAGGCTGATCTGACTGTCTTTAGGTTCTTCTTTTTCCTGGACTGATTATGTCAAAACTTCAACATGGCTAGACCTTGTCTCAACATCAATAGGCATTGTATGCAACATCAATACCTCTTCTGAGTCTGACTCTTCATACTGAGTTGATAACATGTAATTTTCCATACCAACCTTTGATATCAGGACTTCGGTTGAAGTCTTTTGGTATTCTGTGATCATGTATTTCATTCTCGATTCTCTCTCAATCCTGATCTGATTAGGCACTCCTTTCCAGGGAAGCCACATGTGAGAGTGATTAGTAGACACATATCCATTCAAAGCCTTGGTGAAATCTCTTCCTAGAATCAAACTATATGCATCAGGGATATCGGCTACCTATATATTAATAACCTACTAAATCCTTGGATCTGAGGCTATCTGCATATGAATCATGTTCAGTTCTCCTACCACACTTACTTCAGTTCTATCTAACTGAGTCACCTTCTTCTGAGAATCAGCAGGTGTAATTCCTAGAGCTCTACAAACTCCAAATGGCATCACATTGGTGGAAGCACCAGAATCTAATAAACAATTATGCAGATTCTTACCAAAGATACGGATAAAGATCAGGAATGGTGGAGTTTATGTCTTCCCTTGAAACAAAGTAGGCTGAGTATCTACCTGGACCACTTGAGTCTTATCCTTTTCTTTTCCTTTATCTCCAGGGGGCATGTTAGTCCTATTTTGGGTCTAATTTTGTGTGCTCACAGGCTGAGAACTGGAAGTCTGGCTGATATTTTCTCCAGAAAGCTTGGAATGTGCATCATAGGTGCCTAAAACAGCCTTCCTAATTGCAGGAAACCTCAATAACTCAAATGCTGAAAGATTTACCTTTAATTTCTTGAACTCAACAACATATGAGGCCATTTGCTCCTCCCTCATATCGGTGGAGACGTCCTTAGAAGGTTCTCCACCTTGTCCTTGCTTGTTTGAACAACCTTTTGTGAGTCAGTTTGAGCCTGTCTTTCCTTGGAAAGATACTACTTGGAAACATGTGGATAAGATGGATTATTGCTAGCATTAGGATCTAGGGGAGTACTGAAGTTGTTAGGAGGAATGGAAGTGGTGAAAGGTCCTCTAGCTTGGGGATGCCTATGAGGCATATCTCTCAATCCTTGTCTTTGGAACATTTGTACTTCTTCAACATAATTTTCTTCCTGATCAAGGGGACCATTATCATTCATTTCTTCTTCATTGAACAATTGAGCAACCTCATCTCCATTGCATACCTGATCTGCCCTTTCTTCTTGAGAGTCAGGTTCCTCCTCAGGTACATTCTCCTTACTGACTGGGAAAGGAGCGTGGTTCAAAACCAGCATAGGAGCATCATAAGGACTAGAGGGAACAATCTCTTGCCCATTTGCATTATTTTCTACCTCATATTAGAAAATAGAAGCAACAGTTTAGAACTCTGGACATTCTAATTCCGAATACTGGCTTGTCTTATGAAGCCTACACCATCCTGATAAGGCTACTTCAGCTAGATATACACCACTAGGAGGCTTGTCCTAACTGACTGGCTGATTTTCTGACTGGTTGACTACTTGATTAGCTGGTTGATCCAATGGGGTGGGGATCCCTCCATTATTAGGGCCTGTATTCCAAGTCCTACTTTGCCCTTGTGATTGCCTCTTATCAAATTCAGATCCACTACCTTGACCTCTATCAAAGTTCTATCTCATTATTATTATAGCCTCTATCATTGTTGTAACCCCTAGCCTAATTGTATCCCCTGTCATTGTGGAATCTTCTATCATTACGCTGTCCTCTGTCAAAATTCTTCCCTTGTGAAACTCTCTGTTCTGATTGGATTACATACTCTTCTGGGCAGCCTGCAGTTGACTATTTTGATTCCTTAAGTAGGTCACCTCCAGATTCAACTTCTTTATTTGTTCGGCCATTTCATCAATCCTCTCCCTATTTGGATCTCGATAAGGAGGCTGGCTTGGGTTACTCTAAGGAGGGACAGACATTGTATTAGATCCCATAGACTGATGCAATACCTTAGAATTTTGTAGATAAGCAGGAAAACTATTTGGCTGTGATTGATACATAGACTGATTAACCTGTTGTTGGGGAAAATTCATCATAGGAGAGACCTGGCTCATGGGAAGACCAAGATGTGGCACCAAGGGTAACTGAGGTACTGGATTCATGATTGGAGTATAGTTGGTGAGTGCCTGATTTACTGCCTGAACCTGATTAGGGTGTGCAACTGGTCCTAAAGAAGGCAACGATCCAGTTATATGTTGCCTCAGATCTATGCTAAGCTTAACAGCCTCTGTATACGCATCAGTTAGGGTACCTGGAGGATTGGGTCTCTATTTCAGGAAGGTTGCTATCAGACTATCTAGAGCTTCATAATAGATTCTTAGGGTAGTATTGTCATCCAAAACATAAGGATCTTGAAGTTTGGTGTATGCACGGTGAAACTTATTATTGAAACTAGATATGGGTTCATTGACCTCTCTTTTGACCCTAGTGAATTGTAAATACAATTCATTGGCACTGATGGGTATTCTGAACTTCTGTAAAAAGGCAGTCTCGAGATCATTCCAATTTAAAATTGAGCTAGAAGGGAGGTGATTGTACCAGTAAAAGGCCTCTTCTCCTAGTGAATAAGGGAACAACCTACAGACAACATCCTCATGGACAATCCCTCTATCCTTGAGACAGGATTGGAAGATCCTTATATGTTCTTCTGCAGTCCTATTTGGGTCATTAACATGAAACTTTGAGCAGAAGTGTTCAGGGTTTTTGGGAATTACATTGTAGGTATTGAAAGAAAAAGGGGATGGATTATTAGCTAGGAAAGCTATTGGTAAAAGTGGGGGTGGTGGTTGTGGTTGGTTAATGACAGGCTGGGGCTGTTGAATGGGAACGGCCTCAGGGATGGGTATAGCCTCAACCTCAGGATGTGAAGATGCAGATGATGTTGGTGAAGGGATGGGTGATGATGATTCTCCCCTTTCTTGAGTCCTTCTTGACCTACTGGGGAACTGTAATTCTTGTAAGTCCTCCTCTCCTATGGTAGATCTGGTATTCCTCCTATATCTCTTTGGAGAGATCGCGTTCAAGAAATGATCCAGTGTGCTCATTCAGGCCCTCCTTCTAGCGCCAATCTGTTGATCGTGTTTTCTGCACAGCAACAACTCAGACATAATACAATATTCTATTTCTCTTGAAAGGTTATTTTCAACAATAAAATCACTGAAAATCACCCCAAGGTCTCTCGGGTGTCAGGTCATGACAATGCATAAACAACTCAGATAATATGTGAAAATGTTGGTAATCACAAAGGGACCTTACTACAAGCAAACTGTATCTTTCAAATTATCAGATTTTGCAATATAATGATCGCAAATCCTAAATCTAATCAGATAATAAAGAAATAGCAAAAAGACAAGGGTGCAAGGATATGACAAAATCTAAACTATTCCTAGAATGAACAATTCAAATGACATATATCTGGAATGGACCAACCTCAAACAACCAATTCTTGCTTAACCCACAATGCAATGTCACAGGAACGGTGAAATCTTCTGAGGTATGTAGATTTTCAAATCATAGACATTCATCTACAATCGAAGTTAAGCACATATGAAATATATGGTCCAGGTTGACTTCACCAGCCTACTACAATCAGATAGTTACTGGGAGTATAGACCAGAGATTGCTACAAACATTCCAAATATGAAATCATAAACACCATTCACGAAACTAAAACTAATTTAATTCAGAACATTAAACCCTAAATCTTCAAGCAATTTAAAAGATAGAACAAAAGGAACCATGCGAAATAGACCAATACAAGAGATTTCACCAGGAAAGCCACAATGTCTTCAATTGTATTAGATCATCAAACTGTTGCAACAATTCCACTGTTCTGATACAGTATTTGCTTCAAGAAATTGAATACTACTCCTATTAAAAAATACTCTAGCTCTTTCTGCTCTTACTTATCCCTGTTATTTCCTAGCTATCCCTTTACAATGAGGCAAGAATGCCCTTTTATAGCAAATCTCAAGATATGTTGGCCCATCCAAACATTTTACAATATAACAATTGCCAAAACAAGTCGGCCAAGGAAAGATCAAACTAAGGCACGCATTAAATGCCATCCACCATCAAGGTCGGCCTTGACACAATCCCCAATGTAGTCCGGTCCAATGCATGCCCTATAATAATAGGGAAGCACAAATCTCAAAATAGGCATTAAGTGTCGCTTCCCTTATCCTTCCTCTACAGTTATTTTATCCTCCTCTTTCTCAGGGAGCTGCTCGCCTTGATCAATTTCTTCGAGCTCCACCTCTGGCTGCACCGGTGATGGGGTCTTAGGAGTGTCCTCCTTTTTGGGTGATCTGCGACTTCTGTCACTTTTTGGGGAATCCTCATATTGCACCAAAGGAGAAGTATGCCTTCCCTCCTCTTCAACTTCTAGCCCTGCTGCTTCACTAAAGAGTGTCCCTTCCTTGAAGGGCCCTACCTCTCCACTGGTCTCATGCTCCTCCAGGATCTCATGCTCAAGCACACTTGGTGGTGGGGAAGCAGCCCTAGGTGGCTCTGTGACTGGCGATTCTGGGGGAGGATCTGTCTTTGGCACAGTGTACCTTGGAGAAGGAGTCCTGGATCTCCTCGTGTAAACTTTATTCTTTTCTCCCCCTGAGCTTTCCACATCAACAATCGGAGGCTCATCTTTTGGTGCATCCTAAACCTTCTTCTTTGAGAGTCTTGTTGTTCTTGCCTTCTTTGGTGGTGGAGGAGCATCCCCCTCTTCGGATTTTTCCAGTTCTTCCTCATCAGAGGACGTACCAATCTTCAAAGTCTGCCATCTCCTCTTTCCTTTTGGCCTCCTCTTTGGTTCAGGCCCACTTTCCTTGGGACCTCTAATATTTATCTTGAAAGGAGAGCTCCTTACCATTTTCCCTTTGGGGTCATCTTCCCCGAATTCCTCTAAAGTAGACATGGGATTGAGGTCTCCCATCAAATTGAAGGTACAAATCACCTTCTCACTTTCAAGCTCTCAAATCTTATGTTTCAACCATGCAGCAGTAAATTTCATAATGGGGGCCATCAGGTCCTCCAGCTCCGTGACCTCATCTTCATTCCAGCTGACATCGCCAATTGATCTATCCTTCACAGCCTCATAGGCATGATCCTACACCAGGTTTCCATCATCTTCCAATTGGTTCAGGATCAACTTGACATTGTAATGTCGGATTGCATCGACAGGGAGTCTGGAGTACCTCTTCTTTCTGGCCTCAAGATCATCTTTGATGTTGGCCCAATAATCCTCTAGGTCATCTTTATGCCGGTACTCCTTAGTGGCTTTCTTCTGTGCCTCTCTTGTGATGTCGAAGTTCATCCTTTTGGAATGGAAGGAGAAACCATATGCTACCAATTCTTCTCCTGCAGTATGTGCTGACTGGATCGAAGGACACACTTCTGCCACACCAATCCCAAGAGGAAAATCTCCACCAAAGCCTGTCTTATGCTTTTCTTTCTTCACAATGGCATCAAACTCACAGATCTGCCTCACAATCTCCAACAAAACAATGTGATCAGTAGTATACCGAGGTAACCTATATGGAGCGACCGGGCATCCATCAATTCTAATGTAGGTAAAGGTCAGAAATTGAATAAACCAAGCCCCATAGTTCTTTATTAATCCTTTTGCTCCATCTGACAGCCTCATATGCTCTGCATTTTGTAGCATCTGGGTGATATGCATAGTGAATGCATCACTAGCCCTTCTATAGTCTCGGTGTCCTAGGTGCAGTTCCAGATAGACCTCGTAGATAATATCTTGTCCAAGCGTCCCTCGTGGATTCAGACCCTTGTATGGGTAGAATCTGGCTAACACATACATGACATAAAAAGACATAGTGAACCTCTTAGTCTCCAGAACATTCCTCAGTTGTTTGTCAATTTCAACAATAATAAACCCTGCCCAGTGATAGTTAGTTCCTTGCTCAACCTTGGTGATCACATGGACCATCCAGCTCTCTAGCACCCCGACAGTCTTCAAACCAGCTACTCTACTCAAGAATGTTATGGCATCATAAGCATCCGACCTGAACTTAACTTTGTGCAACTGCTTAGGCAATTTAGAATGGTGGGACTTTGGTTTCTCTAACCATGAATTGATTATCTGTTGGGCCTTGGTTGGCTCATTCTCATAGTATGTCCTTGCCGTGTCTATGTTCAAAGCACACACAGAGGGCAAGTCTGGCATGCTAAAGGTTTGAGTAATGGTGACAGGACTGAAATTAGCCAAGACCCTTCCCTCGGTACTGACCACCCCTTTGTGTATCAAAATCGTACTGTCGGGCACATTCAAGTATCAGTTCATAACACTGGATAGCTGGAGGAAACCCTGCCACATGCACTAGTCCGGACTTCATCATTCCATTCCTTAAGGCTGATAGATCCTTTTCAGCTGTCCTCTGCTTAAACTCTTCATACCTCCAAGCTCCCACATTAGTATCAAACACTTCAGACAATACGGAGGATATCCTGCTCTCAGGAAGTTGACTCTTGATATCCAATCTTAATCTTTCTGGCTCAGAAATGGATGACCCCTCCGTGCCACTCTTAGATTTCCTGGTAGCAGCCTTGCTTGATTCAGCTTGCACTCACAAAAGACATCATTAGTATTCAATTATTATGCATATTCCAACCCAAAGATTAGCCTAAAATCATATAAAGCAATCAAAATTCATCGCAAACTGCTAATCCTTGAAGATCTGGAGAAATAAGGCAGTCCGAGAAAATCATGCAAACCGGGAAAATCTGGTCGGGGCGAAATTTTGGAGAAATTCGACCCAGACAGATTCCTGTCGCCAAGACATCATTAGTCAAATGGATCGTTAGTTCAACTAGAAAACCATCATATTATCGTGCAATTTATTCATTAGCAACAAGAAATAAGCAATTAGCATTTACTCCATTAGTCCTATCTTTGAAAAATGAAAAAGGATAAGGCCAAACAAGAAAACCGGAAAAATCCGGATGGGACAGATTTTCGCGGACAGCTATAAATGTTTCAAAAATTACTCCAGTCCGTGGAATAAGCCTAAACCGGGAAAATCCGGGTGCGCAGAAATTCCACGGACACCATGGGAACCCAACAAACAATGACACACGAACTGGCGACCAAACGATGATGCAATCTTTCCACTTGGATTCTAACGGTCCTAAAGTTGATGCTAATCAATAAAATTTAGAATGCAAATGGTTCCAAACTCTCAAAGCCTTCAAATGATGAATTCCCATGGTGAAATGGTGATGCCCTAATTTTGATGAAAAACCTCCCGCCATGAGAACCAGGGTGAGTCCATGGTTTTAAAATATCATTCAACAAAAATCAGTCTAAGGCACTCCGAATCCTCTCAGGGCGGGGGTCAGCGTAATATAAGGGAAAGCTTGGAAAATCACCACAAATTCGTTATTCTGGGCCGAGCATCAAAGAAACCCCAACCTTGCAGATGGCAAATTTTGCACTAAAAGGGCAAACATTCTAACCCAGAACCCAGTCTAAAGGATACACACGCCATCTAATGGATAAATAGCGCTCATAGGGTGCGGGTGATGGGTTCTACGACAAAAATGGGTCAAACCCTGACTCTACAAATGTGGAATCAAAACCCAGCAAAGGCCGACCCAAAATGATCACCATTCAATACGAAAGAACCCAATCATTGCGTAAACAAACAAGAGGGGCCATCGATAACATACCATGGATCGATGCGGATGAAATTTGAACTTGAAGGAACAACTGCAAAATGAACACACCCAGGCAACACAAATCCAGACATCGACACCCAACAATCCACACGCAAGCTGCTTGGGATCAATCTTCAAAGCTCAAATGAAATGCTTAATCGCTAGAGCAATCAGCAAGGTGAACGATGAAGTCAGAATGATGCTTAAAAGGTTTCAAATCTGCCCATATACCCGTCTGAGCAAAGGTACCTCGGTCATTAATGCTCGGCGAGACACTTCTGACAAATCCAAAAACCCGAGCCCGAGACGAAATTTTGGAGAATCCCAAGATACGCGGAAACGCAGATTTCGCGGAAATGCAGAAACTGGGGAAATGATGAAGTTCGGGATTTTGGTGCAATCCGAGAAAATCTGCAAGAACCGGAAAATCCCGAGGTCAAGCAGAAACCCAGCTTCAGAAAATGCAGCGATGAACGGACAGAGAACTAAAGCCCGAAAAAATCCGCCGGAGCTGGAAAATCCTGGACCCAGATGAAAACCCGAATTTTGCCTCAAACTCAATTTTAACCAATTCAAGCCCTAGGGCAAGGTCAAGGCTAGCAAGACCAACATATCAAGACCTCAAAAAGATAAGTCCAATAAAACTGAAGGTCAAAAGACAACAGAGAAGAGGGTCCCCACTCCAAGTGGGGTGTGTGTGCAAAAACCGCACAACAGGATTTAGAGCTATCAAGAAAGTAAAATTTTAATTTTTTTCACCTAATTTGAGCTCCTGAGGTCAAATCTATGAGGGTTTGAAGTGGTTGTTTTTTTTCAGCTTTAGAGGGTAGCTGCAAATTTGGTGCATTTTGGTGTGAAACAGACCTTTCAGTTGGATTTAGGAGGTCAATTCCATGAATTTTGACTATAAATTTTCCTATATTCAACGTTGGGAGCATTTGAGGCAAAAAAAAATTGCATAGGGCTCGTACAACCTTTGTACGACCCTATGCATGAATTTAAAAAAAAAATGTGATATTTTATTTTTCAATTTTTAAAAAAATTCGTAATTTTTTTTAAAACATTTTTAAAAAGTTACAATTTTTTAAAAATTCATAATTTTTTTTAAATCATTTAAAAAAAGCAGGTTATTTTTTAATTAAAGGGTGATTTTTAATCTTGAGGAGGCATTTGAATATTGGAGCAATTTTATACAAATTAGGTGGCCACATTAATTAGTGGTACTCAACCTAGGGCCCATGCTTGTCAAACGACTTGCATCAATTGCTAGTCATTTCATTCTTTTTCGCCCATCGCCTTCACTTTTTTGCCATTTTCTCTTTTTCTGTCAAAAAACAAGCTTTTTCAATGAATTTTGCATTTTCAGACGACTTGGTTTTCTTCTGATAGGAGGGAGCATATTCGGCAAAATGTTCAATGACATCATCTGTACGACTTCTTGAGACCCCTTTGTGCCCTAAAGGGGGGCTTTTTTATTTTGGCCATAACTTGGGTGTACGATGTCGGATTTTCACAAACAAGATATCATCAAAAAGATGGTTCCGCCAACTATCTAGTGGTGTGGGTCTCATCACTTGTTTTTGCTTCTAGTGTATTCTAAATCCTATTAAAGTTAGATGTGATATTTTTAGTTCTAATCTTGTAACTTTTGACCAATTTCTTCATTTTTCACTATTCCAGCAACATTGGAACCATCTTTCAGAGCTCTTTAGTTCAATCCATGTATTTTTTCCAAATTTCATTTTAGGTGACTTTTATTCAAATTTTTGTGTTTTCGTACTTCGGTGAATTACTTGGACATTTTAGCTCTTGGAGACTTTTTGTTTGCATGGGATGACTTGTTTTTGGTTGTTCTATATATATTTATAGTGTTCTATCCTATTTGAGCATTGTAGATATCTTTTTCATGCACTAATATAAAGTGCCTTTCTTGTGTATACTTTTTGGGTATTTCACACATCTTGTTGTGCCTTATGTACTCGCACTATGATATAAAGTTCCATAGGGAGGTTGATGTTTTCCTTTGGTTTTCCATCATACCTTTTCCAAGTAAGTGTTCCATGACAATAGTGAATCCTAGTGATTCTTTCCTCATGCGTGTGTGTCTTAGTTTGCACACCATTTTATTTGTAGGTTGTTTATCCTACATGCACTTCTTGGTTTCACATAGTTGCAATGTACCTATCATGGCTCTCCCTTTTTAGCATTATGGGGGGGTTTCTACTGTTGGTACTAATGCTTCCTTAGTTTCACGTTGGAGTGATCTATGTATCTAGTTCTTGTTCCTATGTAATTTTGGATGCAATGTACATCAGTGGCTAGTTATATGCATTTCAATGAGTTGGAGCACTTACCATATGAAAATTCTTTTATTCCTATTTCTAGAGGTGACCTTCCATTTTCATTTGATTAGAGACTACTAGTACTTGTATTTTCAACTTGCATCTCACATGTTGAGTAGTGTTGTTGGGGTCACTCATGCAGATTCAAGTACCGCTTGTATCTTCTAGTTCTAGATGAATCTTTTATTTTCCATTTGATTTAGTAGTGTCATTGGGGACACTCATGCAAATTATTGTCTCTCTTGTGATCAGTGCTCTTCAGACTATTTGGTACCTACATGTTTGAATTGCATGTTGAGAAGTGTCTTTGGGGCCACTCATGAAAATTCATGTACCACTTGTATCTTCGACTTCCAAATGTTTTCCTTTATTTTCCATCTCATTCAAGTAGTGTCATTGGGGGCACTCATGCAGATTATATTCTCATTGATATTGACATTTGCATCTTTGATTTTTAGAAGTTTTGTAGATGTTTTCCCTAGTTTTCCATTTGATTCGAGTAGTTCCATTTGGGCACTCATGCAAATTATTATTATCTTGATCCTGATCATCATGTGTTTAAGAGGAGGTTCTTCATTTTAGCACCATATCAACCATCATTTGACAGTAGTCTACAATTTCTTCATGCTTCAGTGATGTTCTACATTTTTCTCCTTTTCTGATGATCTGTAAACTTTAGCGAGCACTTACTCAACTAAGTTCACTTAGTTAGATTTGCAAAACTGACTTACTAAAGTCCAAATCTAAAACAAGATCTTTAATCAATGATCAAACACAATGTGAAAATTTAAATCATGAATCTACTGAGCTCTTTCAACAGTTAAGTAAGTGCAATTGTGTGAACCCCAATCCTAATACCTGCAAAACAAAGAGAATAAACATCTTAAGTTAGATATTGCAAGCATAAACAAGGATTCCCCATGAAATCCATTTACAAACTTCAAATTAGAAATAAAATAATGAAGAACACAATAAAATGATAAAATATAGATTCAATCCTAATTAAAATAGCAAACACATGATCCCATGGGGGAATTGGTGCCAATTTGATGTGAAAATTGGCCCTTTCCCAATTCCTAAGATGAAAGTTTAATATGTTGATGATGATTTATCCACTTTGTTGGTGAAGGATGAGAGCTCCAAGCCAAAATCTGCAAAAAAACCTAGCTAAGAACTCAATGGTGATGGATGAAAATGACTAAATATTTTAGCATAATAACTTTGCATAATTTGTGGATGATCAAATGAGGATATGATCTCTTTATTTATAGAATGTCAAGATGGATGAATGTCCAAATTTGAGAAATGTGGGACTAACATTCATCCAATGGCATGATGCCACTTGTCAATCTATGAGTGGATGGAGGATGTGCAAAATTTGGGGATTGTGCCAATAAATGCATATTTTTGAATTTCAAATTTGTTGAAATGACTTGAAAGAGGGAAGGGAAAATGCAATAAATGCCACTTGGCTCAAGGAAAAGGACATGTAAGATGAAGTTATTGCCTTGTTAGACGTACATGTTGACCTGGAATTTTTGAATTCAAATTTGGAGAATATTCCAAAAGATGCCTTGTGAGGAAAATAGATATTTAATAAATGAATTAAATCTATTTTCATGTGCAACTTGCAAAATCTAGAGGATGGGACATGAGATGAGATTAAATTAATAAAGGGTTAATTAATTTAATAGGAGATTAGATGATGTGACCTATTTGACTCAAATTTATGGATTTATTTAAATCAAATAAGAGAGGAATATGATAAGAGATTAATTAAATAAGGATTTTGATTTATTTAATTAAAAGAGATGGTGTTAGATTAAATCAAATAAGGTTTTGATTTATTTAATTTAATAGATAGACTTTAGATATTTAATCAAATAAAATTAATTATTTAATTAAATAGGGATAATTAGATCAAATGGATTGATTTAATTAACAAAAGAGAGTGACTTAATTAGATAAAATGTCTTATTTAATTAAGGGAAGGAAATTGATGAGTTTAATCAGATAAGGAGATTTGATTAAATGGTTAGACCAAGGGATGATTCAAGATGAAATGATGTTAGTAGGTCAGGATCAAGTGCACAATGTCAATCGGTATATTTTACGTGTCTACATTTTGCCCCTCTTTGAAGCAATGCACTTGTTGTGTTGGTTCAAAGAATAAACAATCTCAATTGAAGCCAAAATTTTCCACTATTTAAAAATCTTGCCCCACTGCTACTTGGCTAGAGAAAACATGCCATTACAATGCCCCCTTAAGAGATTGGACAAAAATTTAGATTTTTGGGAGATATCATGAAAAAAGAGGATAAAGTGTCCAAAAGGTTCAAAAAGGCTCCAGGAGGCCAAAAACATGTCTAAATGCAATAAAACGGTGTAAAACAAGCCTCAACTAGACAAAAACAGGTTCAGGAGTCCAAAACCCTAGCAGGACTACCAATCAGGGTGAAAAAACCCTAATTTTTAGGCTTAAAAGGAGCCCGAGGGGTCACTTTCAAGTCATTTTCACACCTCCAATAGTAAATTCGAGATTTGAGCTCTGACCTCCTGACGATATGGTGCAACAACAACTTCCCCTACATATTTTTGATCGAGTTTGGGCATACCAGCGGCCACCTAGCATCAAGGCACCAGTAAGTGGTCTTTACCCGAGCTTCATTTTTCATTTATTGCATTATTTAATGCTTTAAAAGATCGGTCCGTCTGTAGCGGCGCTATATAGCACCGCTCAGAAATCAAACTATGTCGCACATTGCTAAATAGCACCATGGCAATGCAGTTTGGAGTTTGAAAACTCTGACTTTGAGCTCGGGGCTGGCGGAGTGGTTTGAAAAGTGCAACGCGGCGGTGCGATTTTTCTCTTTTAAGCCCTAGTGTCGGAGTTTGATTAGGAATCAAACTGCGATGCCATCATAGGTTGCACCGCTAGAGAAGTTTTTTGAATGCTTGATAAGGAATTTTTCAAAAAATTTAACATGGTGACCTTCCTTGATGCAGGACGCGGCGAGGGATCTCTACTCCTGAGAGCACAGGTCACGGGACTTGGATGGCTATTTCTGAGACCTAAGCGACAGGGACCAGGATTGACTTCGAATTGCAGGGTTATGGTATATTGCTTATGCGCACTTGTCCGCACTCACTTAGGGATGTTGTCGGCACTGGCCAAAAGATGGCACAATGAGACGTCTTCATTTCATCTTCCCACTGGCGAGGCCACCATCACCCTAGAGGACATTTGGCATATTTTGAGATTGTCGATTCACGGTCATCGGGTGATTTTTGACATGGACGAGGGGCATGAGGCCTGCTACAGAGTCATCACCATAGATGAGATTATCTTTTGTGAGGGGCAGATAGAGCTCGAGTGGCACAGGATCCTAGCACCTCCCTACTGCTGGGTGATTGCATCCATCATTTTGAGTCTTAGTGCCCCTTACAGATGAGGCTGATACTTCAGTCCTGGCTAGGGATATTGTTGGGAGTGGAAGGTTCGAGATAGGACGATTCATTTTGCATGGGGGCCTATTCTTCTAGCTTCATTATACAA
This sequence comes from Sequoia sempervirens, assembly GCA_007258455.2. NCBI lineage: Eukaryota > Viridiplantae > Streptophyta > Pinopsida > Cupressales > Cupressaceae > Sequoia > Sequoia sempervirens. Next base: position 70,361,523 of record VDFB02047397.1, on the reverse strand, counting down.
AGACCTTCATGAGTAAGTCTACATGGAGAGTAGAGCACTTAGAGCAGGGGTGACTCTTCTTCATGTTTGGGCATGGGAGCACATTGTTGTGCTACGATCGTGCATTATTTTGGTTCTGATGTTGCCAGATGATCCCCTCATGTGGCGATACAGAGGCGGTGTGTCCTTCACACACACTGGTGAGCATGGGATCCCCTACTAGAGGAGGGTCTTGGACGAGATGTAGGTTTTCACCTGGCGACCCTACCTTTGTCAGCCCAAAAGAGCCGACAATGCTGGTCAGTTGTTTTATTACCAACAGGACCATTTATGCAGGGGCAAGAGCACACCCTGATCGAGAGGTACTTGCTCGAGCATGTGCAACGTCAGTTCGGTGAGCCGCAGGATTGCCCCGATGATGATTATGTAGCTGTCTTCACCTGCACCATGACACATGTTTCATGGGGGCGGTATATTTCTGCTTTGGAGGCTGTCGACAGTTTCTGGCAGTTGGTAGCTTGACCGTGGGCCTATGATCAGGGGCTCGCAGATCTAGGAATGACCCAGGCCTACAGGGATTGGTCCTGGCCTCTGCTTCAATTGATGATTCCAGGTGTAGTTCCAGACCAGCGGAGAGTCAGAGGCAGAGGGAGAGGATGAGGCCAGAGGGGGGATGTTTGATAAGGTCATATGGTGGGGCCCCTAGTGCAGCTAGAGCAAGGAGATGTGCATATGCAAGACCAGCAGCAGGTGCCACCAGGTCCACCACCATGAGGCAAGGATCCTCCTCGGGTGCAGTCACAGGTACAACTAGCAAGACAGGTGGATGCTCGGGCTGCGTTGATTGCACAATTATAGGCTCAGGTGTAGGCCACGACAACCAAGAGAGATTAGGCGAGGGTCGAGAGAGAGTAGCTCAGGGCCGAGAGGGATCAGGTCATACAACAGAGATAGGCTATAGAGTTGTAGGTAGCCACAGAGCTAGGCAGGAGACAATAGCTAGAGAGCATGGAAGCCTCATCCTCCTAGGGTACAGTGTTAGTTCGATCATACACGTATGTCATTCGAGAGGCTGAGTACTACCGGAGGCATTATCATGAGGTCATTCCCAGAGAAGGATGGGTCCTAGAGTACTAAGAGCAGACCAGCCATAGACCAGCAGAGGGTCACAATGATAGGGGTGAGGGCAGCATCCACAGGGACAGAGCTTGATCGAGATGATATGATACTTTTTGTGCCTTATGGGCTCATTTTTTATAGCCTGATGGGCCTTTTGTACTGATTGACATACATGTACAGTGATATGATTTATTCCTTGTACTATGACAGTTGTGTTATTGATGATATATATATGAGCTAATGATGATTTTGATATGATGTGATGTGTACCCTTTATTTATGCATGGATGATTTTACTTCTAAATGTTGTGTAATGATGTTTTTATGGATGTATTTATTTCTAATGATATTATGTAGTGATTATGACTAACAAATCTATATTATGTTAACCTATGATATGCAAATGTGATGTGCAATGATGTCTATATGATGATCTATTTTATGTTGATGCAAATGATGATGTGATATGTGATATGGAATGTAATATGAAAAATGATATGGTATATATGTGAAATGTTATGTGAATTATGCTTATATATGATTATGTATGGATGTATGCTTTGCATTGTGATGGTCGTGATATGAAGCAAATGAGATAATTTTATGTAATGCAAATGAGGTGATTTTTCAAGATGCTTAGAATAAAAAATGTTATTATCCTAAACATATTAAATGATGATGTGATGTATGTGATGCATTTAATATGATGTACTGATATGTCTATCCAAAGTGGTATGATGATGCGTAATGTAACATGAACATTATGTGTGAGATGATGTTATGATGTAACTATGTATGCGATGGATTATCTTATGATGCTTATGTGCCTATTATGTATGATTATGCAATAGGTGGTACTATGAGATGGTTATGAAATGATTATGAAATGTTTATGCAATGATTCATATAATGTAATGCGATGCAATGCTATGGATGAAATGCGATGAAATGGATGCACCTATCTGTGAAGAATTCCTATGATAACCTATTTATATGATGATTGAAATGCAATGCATGTGTTCCCTATATGATATGTTTATGCAATATGCTAATGATTTGTGGATGCAAGATCGATGACGATGATGGTGATGATGATAAACTATCATAGTACCTTGTTAGCGCGATGAGCAAGAAAAGAAGAAGTCACTTCAACAAGACACAAGATGATGCCAATGCAAATGAAAATGATGATGATTACTTGCCAAGGAATCGAGATCTTCAAAGGGCCAAATTTTCTTATGTTTGATAACTCACGTGGTACGATGCATCAAGGTATAGAAAACCAGGATGGTGTTGTACCCAGTTTGATGGACTTTGACTTGACAATCAGATAGGAGTATCCTTGTTCACCTGACATACAGAAACCTTGCTAGGATGCCCTTTAGAAGTTTCAAACACCTCGGGCCAAAACACAGAAAGGTAAACCTATCCATGCAATAGTCAACAAGCTGTCCAAAACCTCCTCCATACATACCTAACAAAGCAAGTATTCGCCAAGGTTATATTACAAGAATTTCCAACAAACATAGTAGACAAAAGATAATGATTGTTGCCCCAATCCTATTTCTCTAAATCCTCTTGTTCGGATATCATCGAGAAGTCCTTGGAATGAGCACAATAAGATAAGTCAAAAGATAAAGACAAAGTAAACAAACAAGCTGATGCTCTTCAATACCGCTAACCAAAGGAAATGTGTTTTCTAAAGATAAGAACTGAAACTATTGCCAAAAGACAATGCCCATTGTAGGAAGGATTCATCCTAGGACATGTTAGTGGATGGTGGCACGTCATTTCGTTTATCCAAAGTGTTTCTAAAAGATGATTGATATGAGACCAATTTTGGATGGTGAGTTATCGACACAAAGAGTTGACCAACTTGTTTATGCACTGACTTAAACCTAAGAATTGACAATTTTAGTTTTCACTTTTTACCCTGCTAAACTTGTTTCTGATTGTCTTACCAAAGATTCAGGATGACGATTGTTTATTATGAGTGATGTTATTGCAGGTGCAAGCGAGATGAGACAGATGAATTTTTCAAATATTTGGATGTTTTTGATGTTTTGTAATGTTTTGAGGCTATTTTTGGTATTTTTCAAGATTTTCAAATGTTTTGGGATTTTCTGAGGTTTTGACCAAGAGACAAACCTAAAGACCTATCCTAAGGGCCTCGGGGATGATCAAAAGATTATCCTTTCCTATATTATACACGCAGAGACCACGTAGTTCGACTGACAAGTTGACCGATTTACAAATGATGGTACACATGATGAGATATCAGTTTATTGTGACAAACTCCTATAGGACTAACCTAAATGTCTTAGGGGATGATCAAAGATCAACCTTGCCTACATTCAAGCTCAAAGACAACGTAGTTTGACAAGACGACTTTGTTTTTTTATTTTTGACGATTTTGACATGTTTTTGGGATTTTGATGATTTTTTTTAATTTTTTTTTCTGATGTTTTGAGGTTTTTAGATTTTTCTGATTTTTCTGATGTTTTTGAATTTTCTGACATTTAAGACTTTAAGAATATACACGAATCTGATCAGATGAGAGCATGCCCCTAGTGTGGTGCAATAGACTACTCTAATAAAGGCAGGACAAACTGACCTTGAGGATGGGTCGAGTAGTACTAGAAGGGATCATGATACGAACACAGGACCAAGCTATGGTGCATAAGCGGGTGGATGAATGACGGATGGAGACTTGGATACGATGGATGATGGAAGCGTAATGGATGGATGATGCAGAACAAGTCGTAAAGATCCTGGTGGATGGAAAGTGCTTATTTACACAAGGTGCCTGTTTGCCAAGTTTTCACCAAGGTACTTGTCCAAAGTGCCACCGAAGTGGTTTTCACTAGAGGACGATTTTTTTCTTTACTATTTTTGATCATTTTTCTGATTTTTTTGGATTTTTTTGTTGTTACCAAGACGCCTGTTTGCCAGGTTTTCGTTGAGGTAACCATTTTTTTAGGACTTTTTATAATTTTTTGAATTTTTTGGTTCTATACCTTGAAAGATTTAGGCATAAAACTTTTTGAGATGAGCGCTATTCATGGGCTCTTATAGAGGTTCCCCTTTGGGTGTTGATAACTAATATGCCCCTGACTTGCAACTTGTTGTGATGACGAATGGTCCCAGCCAATTGGCTTCAAATTTTCCTTTACTGCTTGGGTTTGGGACATTCTTATGATTTTCTTTTAAGACCAGTTCTCTGACTTGGAAGGTCCTGCTTCTAATTTTCTTATTATAGCTCATTTTGTGTCTATTCTGATAGACTTGCAGGTGATTTAAAGCATCTATACATCACTCATCTAGTAGCTCCAACTCATTCAATCTTGACACTCAGAACTCTTCATCTGTGATGAAGTTCTGTAGTGATATCCTGAGTGATGGGATCTCGATCTTTATGGGGAGTACTGCTTTTTATCCATAGACTAGAGAAAAAGGGGTGGCGCCAGTGGGTGTGTGGATGCTAGTTTTATAGGCCCAGAGGGTGGGATTAAGCTACAAATGCCAGTCACGACCTGCGTTATTGACTGTTTTCTTGAGGATTTTTAGAATGGTCTTATTTGTAGCTTTTGCTTGGCCATTGCCTTGGGGATAGTGTGGGGTGGAGAAGCGATGTTGGATTTTGAATTTTTCACATAAGTCATGAACCTCTCGATTCTTGAATGGTGTCCCATTATCTGAGATAATGGCTTGTGGAACACCATATCGACAAATGAGATAGTTCAGGATGAACTTAGAAATCTACTTTCCAATTATATACGTCATGGGTATGGGTTCCACCCACTTAGTAAAGTACTATGTTGCAGTTATGATGAATTTATGGCCGTTAGATGAAGTGGGCATGATTTTTCCAATGAGATCAAGTCCCCACTGTGAAAAGGGCCATGGTGTGATGATAGGATGAAGCTCTTGAGTTGGAGCATGGATGAGGTCCCCATGCTACTGACATTGTAGACACATTTTGGCATAGTCATGTGCTTCTCGTTCCATTGTGGGCCAATAATACCCCATCCTCAAAAATTTCTTAGCTATGGTCATACCACTCGAGTGCGAACCACAAATATCGTTATGTACTTTAGTTAGAGTGGTCAATGCCTCCTCAAGGTTTAAGCAGCGTAGTAGGGTTCCTTCTATGCTCCTACGATATAGAGTATCTCCTAGGATGACAAATATGGATGCCTTTTTGACAAAGGTTCATTTTAGGTTTGAGGGTAGGTCAATAGGTATGATTCCTATACGAAGGTATGTGTAAATATCATGATACCAAGGATCACCGGGACCAACGATTTCGCACACATATTCTGATTCTGGTACCTCGAATGCAAGTATGAGAAGCTGCTCAATCAGGAATTCATATTTTGGAACATTATTGGGGATGTTTAATAGGGACCCAATTGTTTCCATGGCATCTGTTGCTCTGTTGTTGGTTCTGGGAATCTGCTCAAATGTAATTTTGATGAATGATTCTTTGAGAGCCTCCACCAATTTCTTGTATGGAGTGAGCTTGTCGTCCTTGGTCTGGTATTCATCATTCACTTGATTTATGATCAATTGAGAGTCTCCGTACACTTTGAAAACTATGATGTTCCACTGCACTGCTATTTTGAGACCTATGGTCAAAGCCTCGTATTCCGCAATGTTATTGGTGCAGGGAAATGCTAGTTTGTAGGACCTTGGTATGCAATCCCCTTGTGGTGTGATAAAGAAAACACCAGCTCCTGATCCATGTTGTGTGTATGATCCATCGAAGTATAGTTTCTAGTGGTTAGCTACGTTGAGATTGAAAATGGATTCATTTGGAAAATCTGAGACAAGAGGGTTCTCGGAATAGATTAGTGCTTCTGTCAATTGGCCTACGATGACTTGGCCCTTGATTGCTTTCCTCTCTACATATTCGATGTCATATTCTGATAGTATCATTACCCATTTGGCCATTCTTCCTATGAGCATTGCTTTTGATAGTAAGTACTTGAGGGGGTCAATTTTGGCAATGAGTTTTATTTTGTGTGCCTACATGTAATGTCTAAATTTTTGTGATGCAAACACTACTACGAGGAATGCTTTCTCGATGAATGAATAGTTTAGCTCATGCCCAACCATTGTTCTACTGATGTAATAGATAGCCCTTTCCATTCCATTTTTGTCATGCTAAGCTAGGAGAGCTCTAAGGGCTACTGCTATTGCTAATACATATAAGATCAATGGTTTCTTTTGGATGGGTGGCATTAAGACTGGTGGTGTTAGTAGATATTCTTTTATTTTGTTGAATGCCTCTTCACACTTGGTATCCCATTTGTATGCTACTCCCTTGTGGAGTAGGTGAGAATATGGATTATGTTTGTCTGCCAATTGTGCTATGAATCTTCTAATGGATTGGAGCCTACCTTGGAGACCTCTCAATTGCTTTAATGTTTTTGGTGCCTCCATCTCAAGGATTGCTTTTTTTTTGTTGGATCCACCTTGATGCCCCTCATTGACACTATATATCCTAGGAGCTTTCCCGATTGTATGCTGAATACACACTTCTTAGGGTTTAATCTGACCTTGTACTCCTCCAGTCTGTCAAAGATGGCACTTAGGGTTGCTATGTGATCTTTTCTTTTTCTAGACTTAGCTAGAATGTCATCAACATAGTCTTCAACGGTCTTATGGATCATGTCATGGAATATCAATGTCATAGCCCTTTGATATGTTGCTCCTGCATTCTTTAAGCTGAATGACATCATGTTCCAACAGTATGTCCCCCATGGACAAGTGAAAGCTATTTTATGTTGGTCCTCTTTAGCTATCATGATCTGGTTGTACCCTGAGAATCTGTCCATTAGTGACAACATTTCATGTCCAGCTGTCATATCTACTATCATGTCGATGTTGGGAAGTGGGAAGTCATCTTTTGGACATGCCTTGTTCAAGTCCCTGAAGTCTGTCCAGATTATGATATTTCCATCGGGTTTTGAAACAGGTACCAAATTTGACACCCATTCTAGATAATCTATTGGTCGGATGAATCCTACATCTAATAGCTTTTTTAGCTCCATTTTGACTAATAGGGGGATCTGAGGGTGCATTTTTCAAAGCTTTTGTTTGACAGGCTTTGCTTCTGGATATACTGCTAAGTGGTGAACCACAGTCTCTAGATCAAGTCCTAGCATGTCAACATAACTCCATGCAAATTTTATTTGTCTTTCCCTTAGGAGTGTTGCTAGGAGCTCTTGCTCTTCTAATAGTAGTGACTCCACATAGAATGTGATATGTGGGGTCTCCTCTATTCCTAGGTTGACCGGATTGCATTTTTCTGCCAAGACTGCTAACTTTTCCTGATGAGTAGCTCTTAAAGGAATATTGAATCCCCCATCCTCGGGAACCTCAAAGAGGTTTTCACTGTTGGATGCATCCTTTCTTTTTACTTTTTTTTGGTCAAAGAGTGCCACAGTGTGGTTTTCACTCAAGGACTTGGATACTATTCTTAATTTCTCACTTTTGTGAATGAGGGATTCAATTGTTTCCCCATAATAGGTATGTGTGTCTAACTCGATTATGAACCCTGCTTTGTGATCCCCATCTAGAATTTTATCCTATAGTCCCATGAATTCTAAGAGCGCCTCATCATTTTTGAATGTATCAAGAACTGGTGGTCGTCGTTGGTCGTAGTTGATGAGTTGGGGATATACTAAGCAGATCTCATGACTTTGGTGGTCTGATTCAAAAGATAGGGTGCTAATCATGCAAAGAGTGGTATCCTCAAATAGCCTAGGTAAGTTGGATGTGGGGTCCTCGTCATCACTACTACTACAAACATCGGTTATATCAAAGGTATAGTTATCTAAAACACAACCTGTGGATATTGGTAGTCGTAGTTGAGCTACAGTTGGCTGAGGAGGATTATTAACCATTCTAACAGGAGGAATTCGGCCACATATGGTTATACTCAAGGGGTACATCCAAGGCCAAGATTTGTTGTCGGTCGCATCTCCAGAATGATAGGTGTTATAATCCCATTGTCATTTTGTCCCAGTCTTTGATTTATGTCATAGCCCATTGCGAGAATCATTTGTAGACCCTTGCTTCTATCATCCATTGGTAAGTCTGGTACTAGTCTTTCATCTTGATATAGCATATGTGATGGATCTGCCTCAATAACCTCTTGGCCAAGGTCTCCCTAGCTTGTGAATTCAGGATAGTCTTCAGGAGACATTTGAGATGTGGAAGCCTCATTTATTTGTGAGCATCCCCGTGATCTAGGAGATTGTGGTAACTCTCCTACCACAAAGGAATTATTAGGGAGCTTGTAGTTTCCACAACCGTTATCTTGGATGATGAAATTGATGTCAGAGATGGTGGGAATGGCGGGAGTGGCGATGTCTCTATCGCAGAAGTGGATGCGAGAGTGGCATGATCGATGTATGGTGTGGATGGGCCCTCATCATTTTTTGGTACTTGGGGGATTTTGTAATACTTTGCTTCAAGATTTTTGCAATACGAGAAGGGTTCAGGATCTCCATGGATGGTCACTTCTTGTCCTTCATGTGTAAATTTCACACATTGGTGGAAAGTCGACGCTACTGCCTTCATTGCATGAATCCATGGGCATCCTAGGAGGATATTACATGGCAAGTCAAGGTCCAGGACCTAACAAGTGGTTTCCATGAGAGCTGGCCCTACTTGAATAGGGAGTTTGATCATGCCTTGAGACACTCTTTCTTGATCGTCACATGCTCTTATCATGATACCCTTTCCTTTGTCGATGGAATCCTCTAATATCTTCAACTGCTTGATGAGGCTGAGAGAATAGATATTCAAACCCGCACCTCCATCCACCAAGACCCTTTTGATTTTTCTCTTATGTACTATGGCTTCCAAGTGAAGTGCACATTTTTGAGATGGTTGAGTAGGGAAATCCTGGTCAAAGAATGTCAGGAGATTAGGCGTAATGATGTTTCTGACCATAGCTTGGAATTGCTTTGCATCAAGCTCTGCGGGGACAGTGGATGCTGCCAATGCTTCTTCAAGGATTTTCCTATGGGCAGATGATATTTTTAGCAACTCCATGATGGAGATTTGTGTTGGCATTCTCTTGAGCTGATCTAGGACATTATAGCCATTAGGAATAGATCTAGATGCAGGGACCTTGTTTGGTTGGGATGATCCTGTGATGGTAACCTTGTCGCCTCTTGTTGTGACTCCACAATCGGCATGGGCTCCTTTGATGGTGATGACCATGCAATTTTCATCTAGGGAGGCGATGACTGTTTCATACACATGATTTACATTTGAGTGGGTGCCTTTCCCTTTATCATTTTTATTCCCTTTGTTGCCATGATTCGGCATCAGATTCGTGTATATCTTAAGATCTTGGTTTCCTGTAGGTTGTTCCACGTTTATGATTCTTTTATCGATGGGATCTTGAATGATGTTCTTTAATCTCATGCAACTATTTGTGGTATGGCCTTTGATTTTATGGAATTTCCAAAGTTGATTCTCATTATACCAAGGAGGTTTTACATTCGGTTCTTGGTAATACTCAAAGGTAGGAGCCTTGATGAATTTTTCGTCTATTAGATTTTTCATGATGTCTTCAAGTGGTTCTCCCAAAGTTGTGTACTTTCTTTTGGGATAACTCTTGTTGCGTTGTGGTGGTCCCCTTTGGTCATTGATATTTTTGATTGTTGGATTGTTGTTCGATTGTTGTATTGCGTGATGATTGTTGTGGTGTTGGTTTTAGATTTGCGGTGTGGGTATATTTTGGCAAGGGGCACTAATGACCACCTTGGCATCGATGAAACCATCATTAGTAATGTTTTTGTTCCTTGCCCACATGTGAGGTTTATTATTGTAATTGGATGGTGGGCGGTTGTTTTGTTGTTCGGGGTATGAAGTTGATCCCGCTAGTTGAGTCATAAGGGCTCTTTCGATGCTGAGCGCCTTGGGGATCAACTGGTCATATGTGGTGATGCCTTGAACTTTGAGATGGAATTCCAAGAGGCCGTCAAGGTTGGTAATGATGGTGCAAAATTGTTTCTCTTCTGGCATGGTCCACTTGCTCCGATTGGCCTTGGATCACTATTGTTGTAGAAATGAGGCAAATGATTCACCCTTTCCTTGTTTCAATGCTGAGAGTTCTTCTAGACTAACATCCATTGCAATGTTGCATGCATAATTTTTAATGAATGCATCTATAATTTCTTGGAATGTTCTAATGCCTAAAGGTAGGTGAGAAAACCATTCCACAGCGTGGTCTGCCAAACTCCTAGGAAATAGTCGCATCAAATAAGTATCATCATATGCGACTTCCATGCAATGAACCTGGAATTCCCTGATGTGATCTCTAGGGTTTCCCGTCTGTCGATATTTGTCAAATTTGGGGATCTCAAATCCCTTGGGAAATGGTTTCATCACTAGGCTCCTATCAAAAGGATATGGACACAAGTTGCTTGGTGTCTTTGTTGTTCTCCCTAATTGAAGATCGAGCACTTGTTGCGAGAGCAACCTGATTTGTGTCGTTACATCATTTTGCGGATCAGGGGGTGGGATGAAAGTGTTTTGGGGTGTTTCGATCATGGGTTGGATGGGTGGATTGGTCGGTGTGTTGTTCAATGGTATCTGTATGTTTTGCCAAGCTAGGTAGGCTTCCACCTGCTGTTGTATGAACAATGTATGTTGTTGATCTTGTTGTTGCGCTAAGATTTGTGCTTGTTGTTGTGCTTGCTATTGTGCTTGTTGTTGTTCCAACAATGCTTGTTGTTGGGCTATTAATTCGGTTGCTTCTTGCTACTCTTGATATTGCTTAATTGCTTGTTGATATGCTTGCATTTGTGCGGCTTGTTTTTGTGCAAGAATTTTTTCATGTGCTTGTGCTTGTTGTGCTTTATATTGGGTGTTTTCCTGAGCTTGATCTTGTGCTTGTGCTGCTTGTGCTTGGGCTTGTGCTTGTGCTGCTTGTTATTGTAATAGAGCTTGTGCTTGAGCAGCCTTTTGTGCTTGTAATGCTTGCAATGCTTGAGCGGCTTGGGCGACTTGTTATTGTTGTTGTTGCAATAAAGCTTGGGCTTCCACAGCCTGTTGCACTTGTAATGCGGCTTGTGCAGCTTGGGCAGCTTGAGTAGCTTGTTGAGCAGCTAGTTGTACGGATTTTTGTTTCTACACTTGTTGGAATCCCCTTTGAGAAGCAGCTTGCAATGCCACATTGTTTGGTTTGATGTGGTGGAAGTTGGTGGTGGTGGGGGTGGTGGTGGATTTGGAATGGCGTTTGTGGTGGTGGTGAATGGTGATGTTGTGCTAATGATTTGAGTGGTAGATGGTGTTGTTGATGTGGTGGTTTGAGTGATAAGTGGTGTTGTTGATGTGATTGTCCCTTGAGAGACCATGCTTTGCAATGTTAAGGGGTTGTTTAATGATGTTGTAATTGCTTGTGTATTTGTCGTCTATTGTTACGATATTGACAAAAAAATTTGAGCGTTTGGCATAATGCTTTGATTGATATTTGGGATGTTAGTTTGATTGAGAGTTGGTAGAGGGGGAAGCCCTAAACCAAGGAGTGGTGTGGATGATGATGGCAGTGGTGGAAGAGGTTGAAATGTGAGGGGTGCGAGTTCTTGCAAAAATGTTGTGGTGTCGAAAATTCCCCCTGGTCCAAACATATCTCCCTCCTCTTGCGAATTTGTGAGGATATAATTTTGAGGTGTTGCGTGAAAAAATGATGATGATGGATCATGATGGAAAGTGAGAGGAACATTCTTATGTAATGGTTTTTCGAGTATTTTTTGTTCCAATGTGGTATTTGCATCCAAGTTTTGATTATTAACAAGGGGATGTGTTTGAATAGCATTGAGAAATGCATTTCCTTTATTAACATTGGGTTGGGTTGGAGCAAATGATGTCTTGATTTGTGGAATGTTTTGCGTGATTCTTTGGGATGGGGGTGTAGATGAGATGGGAATGGTGGATGAGATTGGAGGAAAATATGTCTCCATTATAATACTCACGTCAAAATCTGAAGGTAATTTGGCCCCTTGTTTTGCTAGTTCAAGCATGTATAATGAAGGGTTAAGCCTCATCATGATATTGATGATTTTATGGTTCTCCGGATTTTGGAGCATTTCAGTTATTTCTTCATGAGACATCCCAAAGGTAAGATCTTCTCCTTGGTTTTATTCTTGCAGATTTTGTGATGATGATATGGTCAAAGGATTGCTTGATTCGGCGGGATTCATTTCAACGTTTTTTTGGCTAAGATCACTTGAAGCGGGTGTTTCTTTGTTGGCTTCCATGCTCTTCTTGTATTGAGATCTAGTTTGAACCATAAAACAAGGATCAATATTCAAGAATATGGAAGATGAAATCTCTTAATCCTTCGGATTGATCTTTACTTTATGTCCAAGGTAGAAAATTTTAGGATATCTTAAGGATCAAGAGGTGATATGATGATGATGCGAGGGATGGATGATGTGGATGTTATGATCTTTTGATAAATCTTCAAAGAGATGCTAGGATTTTGGGACTTTTTGAATATGTTTCAGATTTTTTATTTTCCTTTTGGGGTTGTCCTTGATTTTGATTGCTTTGATTTTGAACAAAAAGACCCTAAGATGTTGGATGATTATCTAAGGGTAGATTTGATCAAAGGATGATAATTTGAATATGTGTGGGGAGAAGGATGCATCTACCCACACCTATTCAAACAAGATGATAGTTTCACTAAGCACATGAAGAAGGATTCATCTACATATACTAAGCTAAACAAGATTATTTTGATGACTTTGACTAAGCATACACAAAAGGATGCATCTACACATACCTAGCCAAAGGCAATTTTGATAAAGTTTTCAAGGATTTAGTCTCAAGCATTTGGTGATTTTTTATTTTTCCAAAAATCCTAGCATTTAAGGATGATTTCAAGATTTTCCAAAAGGTGATGATGAGATGATGTTTGAAGGATGGGTGAAAAGATTTTGATTTCCCTTTGATCCTAAGATGAACTTGAAAAAGACACTTTGTTTGTCTAGACCTAGGTATTGAAGAACATGCAAATGATTCCTAGACACCTTTGTAACCAAAGAATGATTCAATTTGGACATACATTTTTGGATTTCCAGCCAATTATTTTCGTTTTGGAATTTGAAATTTGTGAGGCTTCAACACACATGAGAATTCATTTTTCTTAGCTTTGCTTAATGACTTTATTTTACCAAAAACACTTTCTTTGATTAAGTTTTCAAACTAAGATGTCCAATGTCTTAATTTCCTCAAACCCCACAAAGTATGTTATGTGGAAATTTGATGAACTCAAGGAAAGGGTTTACCTATTGTTTACTTAAGTAGACAAATCGAGATGTAATCCAATGTTTAGAAACCTCTAAGGATGTGATTCCCAAGAGAAAGCAATAACATATGGATCGAGTCAATTGTATTTGTCTCCAAAAGGATTTGAAATTTGGATGATGATGTCAAGTGTTTGTTTTCAAGAAGTTTTTGAACAAGCAACACATTTTGTAACCCAAGAATAAGTACAACCCTATGGATGTGTAAGACAATATTTGTTGGATTCCCACTTGGACAAGTCCAGCTACACTTATCTTTAGCAAATGGTTAGATGCTTGATCCTACTAGCTCCCCTCCACGACTCATTAACGTCAATCAGGGCAGCCAAGCATCAACACCCATGAAACTCCCATGGCATGCTTTCCATTTCTACTAAAAGACCATAAAAGTGTGGGATGGATTTAGAACAACCGTTCTTGCACCAACAAATAGATTAAAGGATTTTGGAAAATTCTAGTACATGGGTTTTAATAAGGACTTTTCGTTCATGGAGATTGACCCATACGGAAAGAGTCCCCTTTCAGATCCATCTTGTCAAAATATTGGCGTTTACTCCAATACCCACATTTATATCCCGGTTGGAAATATTCTTGGCTTTAGAGTGTTACCAGTTGATTCGTCCCATTGGGTGAGTACTTTTTCCCCAAGGCAAGCCCTATAGGATAAACAAAAGTGAATAAAGAACAATATTTGTAACTCGATCAATCTTTGTTGGCAACAAAGAGAGAGAATATGCGCAATAATGCCCCCACTCACACTTGCACAATATTTTTTTCAATTTTTAAACCCAAATTGAAGTGTGGAGGTGATTGCTTTGTCTCAACCTAAAATCATCAAAAAGGCCTTTTGATTCTCAAGATTGCTATAAAGCGCGAGAGAAGCACATACGTCCTTTTTCAATGATGTTAGTTCAAGTAAGCTCCATAAAACAATGTAGCACATGTTCATTTTAGATCCCAAAAAACAATAATGAATTCATTTTAGAGCACCAAAATACAAATGATAGATATTTTGTTCAATTTGTTAACCAAATAAACAAACTCTAGTATGTTGTGATCCTAATGTTTGTTTTAGCCTTTTGAAAGAAATGAAAAGATTCTTTTTAAAACCAAATGAAATTAGTGTCCTCAAAAAGAAGTGATAACAATTTCTTATTTAAAGTGTTAAACAAACACTAAAGTGTTAAACAAACACTAAAGTGTTTAAAAACACTTTGATTTGATGAAATATCATCAACATGTTTCTCCTTTCTTAGTTTTCAATTTCCAACCTACAAGGGAAAAAACCAATCAGATTCTAGAAAATACAGAGATTAAAAAGCAGAAAATAGAAGACAAATTGATCATTAATCTAAAGCATGTGCTAAAATTTAATTTCCACTTTTTACTCCCTGCCAACAGCACAACCCATGACTACATCGGAGTTTGATTTCTTAGCGGTTCCCTCACAGCACCGCTTACTAGTCAGTGTTGCTATATGTCGAGATAGTGAGCTCAACTACGTCACAATTTTCTCCAGCATCGCAGTTTGATATTTTTGAAAATTCCTGCAAGTCAAGCAGTCAAGCAGTGGAGTTTAGAATTTAATTTTTTGGGCAGGAACAGTCCAATGTCACAATTTGAATTTCAAGCGGTGCTATATAGCGACGTTGAAGAGTGAGCGGTGCCAAAACAGTGACGCTGAGCTCTCAGTGTTGGAATTTTCTATGTATAAGCAAAAACGCAAAAAATTTAGGAAAAAGTGATTGAAGATGAGATGTTGCCCTCCTTCTAGTGCCAAATGTGTGAACCCCAATCCTAATACCTACAAAACAAAGACAATAAACATCTTAAGTTAGATATTGCAAGCATGAACAGGGATTCCCCATGAAATCCATTTACAAACTTCAAATTAGGAAATAAAATAATGAAGAACACAATAAAATGATAAAATATAGATTCAATCCTAATTAAAATAGCAAACACATGATCCCATGGGGGAATTGGTGCCAATTTGAGGTGAAAATTGGCCCTTTCCCAATTCTTAAGATGCAAGTTTGATATGTTGATGATGATTGATCCACTTTGTTGGTGAAGGATGAGAGCTCCAAGCCAAAATCTGCAAAAAACCTAGCTAAGAACTCAATGGTGATGGATGAAAATGGCTAAATATTTTAGCATAATAACTTTGCATAATTTGTGGATGATCAAATGAGGATATGATCTCTTTATTTATAGAATGCCAAGATGGATGAATGTCCAAATTTGAGCAATGTGGGACTAACATTCATCCAATGGCATGATGCCACTTGTCAATCTATGAGTGGATGGAGGATGTGCAAGATTTGGGGATTGTGCCAATAAATGCATATTTTTGAATTTCAAATTTGTTGAAATGACTTGAAAGAGGGAAGGGAAAATGCAATAAATCCACTTGGCTCAAGGAAAAGGACATGTAAGATGAAGTTATTGCCTTGTTGGATGTACATGTTGACTTGGAATTTTTGAATTCAAATTTGGAGAATATTCCAAAAGATGCCTTGTGAGGAAAATAGATATTTAATAAATGAATTAAATCTATTTTCATGTGCAACTTGCAAAATCTAGAGGATGTGACATGAGATGAGATTAAATTAATCAAGGGTTAATTAATTTAATAGGAGATTAGATGATGTGACCTATTTGACTCAAATTTATGGATTTATTTAAATCAAATAAGAGAGGAGTATGATAAGAGATTAATTAAATAAGGATTTTGATTTATTTAACTAAAAGAGATGGTGTTAGATTAAATCAAATAAGGTTTTGATTTATTTAATTTAATAGATAGACTTTAGATATTTAATCAAATAAAATTAATTATTTAATTAAATAGGGATAATTAGATCAGATGGATTGATTTAATTAATAAAGGAGAGTGACTTAATTAGATAAAATGTCTTATTTAATTAAGGGAAGGAAATTGATGAATTTAATCAGATAAGGAGATTTGATTAAATTGTTAGACCGAGGGATGATTCAGAATGAAATGATGTTAGTAGTTTGGGATCAAGTGCACAATGTCAATCGGTATATTTTACGTGTCTACAACAATAACGCACACAAAATAGATAACAAGAGCAAGTTGATAACAAAGTTCACCAGTATTGGCTACGTCTCTAGATTCGCTTTAAAGAAAATCTATATATTCCTTCTCCAGAAAGATGCGAGGACATTCTCACAAGTTACAAAATAATTTCCTTCTCCTTACAAAAGGATTCAAGAAAACAACTCTCACCTATGACCCTACTCATGTCATCAAAAGGATGATCTCTTTACAAAATAAGCTTTAAAAGCTTGTACAAGTCCACAATTCTTCTCCAAGTTAAAAATCCTCTCAATAGGATACTTGGTTGAAAAGAGGAATGAGATCCTCTGAAGGAGGTAATTCTCCAAGTGAAGTGATAGTGAATGCCTCCTAACACTCCCCTTTTATACATTATTCTTGCCTTATTTGGTTTATAACCAAATGATTTGTAAATATTTGCAAATCTCCCATTTTACATAGAAAAATCCCAAAATCCCCTAAAAAAAAAAATCTTATCTTAGCCTTTTAAATTTAGGCCTTACAAATAAAATGAACCCCTTAAAAATAGTCTTTTACATATTTCAAAATATTATTTAAGCCCTTAAAAATCTTTTATTCGGGCTGAGGAGATTAAATTTTAATCAATTAGGAGATTTGTCTTTTAATTATAGGGGTTTATCCTTAATTATAGAGGATATTTGGCTTGGAGATATCTTTAAAAAATAACTGAGCCTGATTTATACTCCAAATCATGTGATGGCTCAGTGGTGAAGAGTGTTTTTAGGGGTAGGGAGACCACTTGTTCAATCCCCAACCCCTCTATTTTTAAAACATAATTTGAAACTTCTACTTAACAAAAGCAACCACCATCCAAATATGATTAAAGCGCAAATTTTGGCACATTGGTAGGAGGGTGGAGTGGTGAATAGGTGGTCATGGGTTCAAATCCCATGAGCTCATTTTTGGTAAATATAATCTATTTCAACCGAACCCAAGCATTGAAGGCCTGCCACATGGCATTTTCTGATTCACTCTCCTAGTAACAGATGTCAACATATGGTTGGTCAATGACAAATGTATATGCCACATCATTGACACTTGTACTTCCCACATCATCATATGTACTGCCACATGTCAAAGTGTTATTGGTCCACATCATGCCACATGTCAACACTAGGTTTGTCAAAAATGTTGATGTCACCACTGCCATGTCACCATCACCACATCATCATCATATGCCACATTAGCATGATGATGTCATGCTAACATCAGCAATGTACCAACAAGTCAACCCAACTTTGACCAACTATATCTCCTTCATACGAGCTCTGTTTTGCAAGAAATGAGTGGTGTTGGGACCCTCTCGTCGAGCTCTGTGAAATGGAATTGACTTTGACCAATTTGGTGATGGTGGATTTTGACCTTTTTTCTGGCCTGAACCCTTGAGTTGACCAATGTTTGACCAAGCATAACTCAAGTGTCGTAACTTTGTTTGACTTTGTTCAATTTGCATTGGAGTCAAGATTTTGAGCTCTTTCTGATGATGTCGCTTCATAGACATTCAGAACAGTTTGAAATTTTAGGGTCCAGAGATCCACCTGGATCAATCCTCCCCACTAAAAAAATTTTGGTCTCCAAAAGTGCACTGTTTCATTTAAAACATGTCCCACTTTGCATCATGCCACCCATCACGGTCTCAACACCAGAAAATATACACTGCCACATCTGTTTGTTAGGTCTTACACTTCAGCAATGTACAAGCTTGCCTATTACCACATCTGCCTCCAAGGGTCTTATAGTTCAACAATACTTAGGTCTTCAAAATTTATGATGATATAGTTCAAAATGGAACTTAACATACCAAAAGCAAGAAGAAAAATTGAGCATGGTAACCTATCTCTCAGTGCTTCTTACAGCGGTAGCTCACATTCTGTATCTCTTGTCATTTTTTTGGCATGCTTTTGTTGCTCCTCCAAACTGCTCGAGCACGATAACTGTGCCTCAACCTAAAAATTCCCTTCACCCTTGTTCTTTGAAATGGTTGATTCAAGGCTTCACCATTCAACTATGTCTCTGTTTTTCTAAAGCAACAAGGCCATAGACAAAAATACTTCAAGAACTTCAGTTATCAACTGAGTTCAGACTTATCTTCAAAAAAGATCTTGATTAAGTCTTCAAGCCAATAATATATAGGTCACTCTAGACCATTATCACAGCTCTTTGTCTGAATGTGTAGATGGTCTTCCACCTTTCCCAAAGTTCTCTTCAATATAAGCTTTGCACTAAAAGAAATCTTCAAGAAAACTGCAAGTAACAAATCTTTATCTTGTAGTAAGAAGTCATCAAGTATTCTCCTTTGGATTAAAAGAGATATGGCTTCGAGAGCCTTACAAAAATCTCAGCCTTAGAGTAATACAACTTCTTACAAATACTTGCAAACAATTTTATTTAGAGTCTTATACTCCAAACCACACTAGTTTGATATCAAGAACATATTACCATACTACAAAATGAAAAATGGTAACACACACAAGGTTGATACAACTATTTAGATGAAAGGTGTTCCCAACTCTTACGAAGCTGTTCAAAGGAAATTTCCTTCACTGGTTGCTCCATCTTTGGTTCTTCTACCATAGGGATAGTACCCTTAGGTTCCACCTTCACTTTTTCAACTCCTTGCTGGGTTGATTTCTCAGTGGACCTTGATGAACGATGAAGCTCTGGGTGCAACTTCCAACATTTTTCATCCCAATGCCTTATGATTTTGTAGTGGGTGCAATAGTTTCAAGCTCTGGAGGATTCTCCAGTTGCTCCCAATCCTTGAAAATGAGGTCTCTTCTTAGCGTTGATAGGATTGATGATGCCCTATTCAGTGGTTCCCATGCCTTTCCCAATGTATCCCATTTTGGTAAGCAGCTTCGTTCCAATGCCCTTGGTGTGCTTTTCAAAATGTGTGAAAGAGTTCTACTAATCCTCCATTGGTTTCTTTTGATCTGATGCAAAAGATTCCTCCAAATAACTAATGTAATTATTAGGCATGTTGAGGGTATTCAGGTACTCCATCTGCTGACAGTAAGCACATTATTCCGCACTTGCAGGATTATCCCATTCATGATCGCAAGTCAATCTCGCAATGGGCTTCATTGTTGATGATGCCCCAGAACTATTAGCCGGGGTAAGTAGGGAGTATGAGGAATAAGTATCCTCGACATGAGAACAAAAGGTGCATATGTGAGCATTCTCTAATACAAGAGGACTTCTCTTGTTCTTCTCCTCAAGGACCTCTTGCAGTAGCACCTATAGTCTTTGCTTCTTAGTGTTAGCTTCTTCAAGAAATTGCTTGAGTTTCACATTCTCTATCTGCATGCGATGGTTGGCTTCCTCTAGCTTCTACATTTTATTAGACTTCTCGCAATGATCCTAGTAGAGAGTTTCAATCATCTTCTTCATAGTGAAGAAATCTTCTACCATAGCTATAGTCATCGTCACTCTGGAGATTTCTCCTTGCTCATATGCCATCTTACAATCAGCAAACACCGAACAACTGTAAAATGAGCTCAACAACTGCTTTAATACCACTTGATTTGTAAATTTTATCGAGCACTTACTCAACTAAGTTCACTTAGTTAAATTTGTAAAACTGACTTACTCAAGTCCAAATCTAAAATAGGATGTTTAATCGATGATTCAAACCCAATGTGCAAATTTAAATCATTAATCTATTGAGCTCATTCAATAGTTAAGTAATTCCAATAACACACAAAAAAAAATAACAAGAGCAAGTTGATAACGGAGTTCACCAGTATTGGCTGTCTCTGGATTCGCTTGAAAATGAATTGATCTATTCCTTCTCCAGAAAGACGCGGGGACCTTCTCACAGGTTACAAAAGAACTGCCTTCTCCTTACAAAAAGGATTCAAGAAAACAAATCTCACCTATGACCCTACTCTTGTCATCAGAAGGATGGTCTCTTTACAAAATAAGCTTTAAAAGCTTGTACAAATCTACAATTCTTCTCCAAGTTAAAAATCCTCCCAATAGGATACTTGGTTGAAAAGAAGAATGAGATCCTTTGAAGGAGATAATTCTCCAAGTGAAGTGATAGTGAATGCCTCCTAACACTCCCCTTTTATGCATGATTCTTGCCTTATTTGGTTTATAACCAAATGATTTGTAAATATTTTCAAATCTCCCATTTTACATAGAAAAATCACAAAATCCCCTAAAAAAAAATCAAATCTTAGCCTTTTAAATTTAGGCCTTACAAATAAAATGAACCCCTTAAAAATAATCTTTTATATATTTCAAAATATTATTTAAGCCCTTAAAAATCTTTTATTCAGGTCGAGGAGATTAAATTTAATCAATTAGGAGATTTGTCTTTTAATTATAGCGGTTTATCCTTAATTATAGAGATTCGGCTTGGAGATATCTTTAAAAAATAATTCAGCCTAATTTATACTACAAATCATGTGATGGCTAAGTGGTGGAGAGTGTTTTTAGGGGCAGGGAGGTCACTTGTTCAATCCCCATCCCCTCTATTTCTAAAACATAATTCGAAACTTTCACTTAACAAAAGTAATCGCCAT
The DNA here is from genome assembly GCA_007258455.2 of Sequoia sempervirens. Lineage (NCBI taxonomy): Eukaryota > Viridiplantae > Streptophyta > Pinopsida > Cupressales > Cupressaceae > Sequoia > Sequoia sempervirens. The sequence goes on along the minus strand of VDFB02047397.1, from coordinate 70,340,455 downwards.
CCAATTATGGTTAAGGCATGAATTTTGGTACATTGGTAGGAGGGTGGAGTGGTCAACAGGTGGTCATGGATTCAAATCCTATGAACTCATTTTTGGTAAATATAATCAGTTTCAACTTAATCCAAGCGTTGAAGACCTACCACGTGGCATTTTATTATTCACTCTCCTAGTGACACATGTCAATATCTGGTTGGTCAATGCAAAATGTATATGCCACATCATTGACACTTGTACTTGCCATGTCATAATCTATACTACCACATGTCAAAGTGTTATTGGTCCACATCATGCCATGTGTCAACACAAAGTTCATTGAAAATGCTGACATCACCACTACCATGTCGGCACTACCACGTCAACATCACCACGTCATCATCATATGCCACCTTAGAATGATGACATCATGCTGATGTCAACAATGAACCAACAATTCAACCCAACTTTGATTGACTGTATGTCCTTCATACGAGATTCATTTTGTGTGAACTGAGTGGTGTTGGGATCATCTTGTCGAGTTGACCAATGTTTGACCAAGCATAACTCGAGCGTCGTAACTTCGTTTGACTCTGTTCAATTTGCATTGGAGTCAAGATTCCAAGCTCTTTCTGATGATGTTGCTTCACGGACATTTAGAATAGTTTGAAATTTTAGAGTTCAAAGATCCACCTAGATCATCTAGACATTGTTTGGTCGGAGGCTTCTTAGTCCTTCACACCTTGATTTGGAGGCTTTTAAAACCTTCATTTGTATTTCTCTCTTTTGGAGAGGAGTTTTCTCCCACCGTGGATTTCTCCTTTTCTCTAGTTGTGAGAGATCTTTGTTTGTACATGGGTGCCTAACCAAACCTTGTTTGTCGGGACCAATCATGAATTCTTTCTTTTTAGGGTATTTAGCTACTCCCTAAGTTCATCTTAAGTGGGGTGTTAGAGTAATCATGCATTAGCTAATAATTAATTAATATTTAATTGATTATTAGACTAATTTATTGTTATTTAACTAACTTGAGCTTTCATATCTTTTTGATAGTCTATTGCTTCTGTAGATTTTTCTTGTTGAGGAATATAACATTATTTGTTTGTAGATCTCTTGTGTGGAAGGTGTCTTTTTTTGCTGTTTGATCCTATGGCTCATGGTTTTGTGGTTATTCACAATTATAACTATCCTAATGTTGTGGGTCCTTACCAAAGTTAGTTTGCATGATGTTGACTATCAAGTCATCCTCATCTCAATGTTCTAATAAGGGATTGTGTTCAATAGTCATCAAGGTTTACAAGGATTATGGATCCTCCTCATCTAGGGTAGGCCAAATGGTTTGTTCTAGTTCTGCATGTGGTTGGGTTGGTGGATAAATGACTAATTTCTTAGTCACATTTCTATTAGAGATAATCATATTCCCAAACCTGCAACCTATGAAGGCATTTGTTGTTGCCAACCAAGGTCTCCCTAAAATTAGTAGGTAACCTACAAGATTAGCCTTTTGATGCAACACCATGAAATTTGTAGGGTACTCCCATGAATCTAGTGTTATTAACAAGTCTTCAATTATACCCTCAAGTGTAACTATGGATCTATCTACTAGTTGTAGAGCAGTAGGTGTAGGCCTGAGTTCTACCAAATATAACAACCTAATGGTCTCTTTCTTTATTACATTAATAGCTACTCCCAAGTTCATTAGGGTGTTCTTAATGAGAGTGTCATTAAGAAAATTAATGTGATGGCTCAGTGGTGGAGAGTGTTTTTAGGGGCGGGGAGGTCACTTGTTCAATCCCCATCCCCTCTATTTCTAAAACATAATTTGAAACTTCCACTTAACAAAAGTAACCGCCATCCAATTATGGTTAAAGCATGAATTTTGGTACATTAGTAGGAGGGTGGAGTGGTGAACAGGTGGTCATGGATTCAAATCCTATGAACTCATTTTTGGTAAATATAATCAATTTCAACTGAACCCAAGTGTCGAAGGCCTGCCACGTGGCATTTTATTATTCACTCTCCTGGTGACACATGTCAATATCTAGTTGGCCAATGCAAAATGTATATGCCACATCATTGACACTTGTACTTGCCATGTCATAATCTATACTACCACATGTCAAAGTGTTATTGGTCCACGTCATGCAATGTGTCAACACGGGGTTCGTAGAAAATGCTGACGTCACCACTGCCATGTCGACACTGCCACGTCACCATCACCACGTCATCATCATATGCCACCTTAGAATGATGACGTCATGTTGACGTCAACAGTGAACCAGCAATTCAACCCAACTTTCATTGAATGTATGTCCTTCGTACAAGCTTCATTTTGTGTGAAATAAGTGGTGTTGGGATCGTCTTGTCAAGTTGACCAATGTTTGACTAAGCATATCTCGAGCGTCGTAACTTCATTTGATTATGTTCAAGTTGCATTGGAGTCAAGATTCCAAACTCTTTCTGATGATGTTGCTTCACAGACATTTAGAATAGTTTGAAATTTTAGAGTTCAGAGATCCACCTGGATCATCTAGACATTGTTTGGTCAGAGGCTTCTTAGTCCTTCACACCTTGATTTGGAGGCTTTTTAAACCTTCATTTTTATTTCTCTCTTGTGGAGAGGAGTTTTCTCCCACCGTGGATTTCTCCTTTTCTCCAGTTGTGAGAGATCTTTATTTGTACATGGGTGCCTACATTGTTTGTCGGGACCCATCATGAATTCTTTCTAGCTACTCCCTAAGTTCATCTTAAGTGGGGTGTTAGAGTAATCATGCATTAGCTAATAATTAATTAATATTTAATTGATTATTAGACTAATTTATTGTTATTTAATTAACTCGAGCTTTCATATCTTTTTGATAGTCTATTGCTTCTGTAGATTTTTCTTGTTGAGGAATATAACATTATTTGTTTGTAGATCTCTTGTGTGGAAGGTGGTTGTTTGATCCTATGGTTTTGTGGTTATTCACAATTATAACTATCCTTCCCCTCAAGTTCATCATGTGGGGTTTGTTAGGAGGTAATCTATGCATTAGCTAGTAACCTAATGATTATTTTGTGAATCTTAGCTTGTATCTATGTATAACATTAATTCTGTCATTAGCTTGTGGTGAGGAGGGAGGTCACTTGTTCAATCCCCATCCCCTCTATTTCTAAAACATAATTTGAAACTTCCACTTAACAAAAGTAACCGCCATCCAATTATGGTTAAAGCATGAATTTTGGTACATTGGTAGGAGGGTGGAGTGGTGAACGGGTGGTCATTGGTTCAAATCCTGTGAACTCATTTTTGGTAAATATAATCAGTTTCAACTGAACCCAAGCGTCGAAGGCCTGCCACGTGGCATTTTATTATTCACTCTCCTGGTGACACATGTCAATATCTGGTTGGTCAATGCAAAATGTACATGCCACATAATTGACACTTGTACTTTCCATGTCATCATCCGTACTACCACATGTCAAGGTGTTATTGGTCCACATCATGCCATGTGTCAAGACGGGGTTCGTCAAAAATGCTGATGTCACCACTGCCATGTCGACACTGCCATGTCACCATCACCACATCATCATCAAATGCCATGTTAGAATGATAACATCATGCTAATGTCAACAGTGAACCAGCAATTCAACCCAACTTTGATTGACTGTATCTCCTTCATATGAGCTTCATTTTGTGCGAAATGAGTGGTGTTGGGATCGTCTTGTCGAGTTGACCAATGTTTGACCAAGCATAACTTGAGCATCATAACTTCGTTTGACTCTGTTCAAGTTGCATTGGAGTCAAGATTCCAAGCTCTTTCTGATGATGTTGCTTCATGGACATTCAGAATAGTTTGAAATTTTAGAGTTCGGAGATCCACCTAGATCATCTAGACATTGTTTGGTCGGAGGCTTCTCAATCCTTCACACCTTGATTTGGAGGATTTTTAAACCTTCATTTGTATTTCTCTCTTTTTGAGATGAGTTTTCTTTCACCGTGGATTTCTCCTTTTCTCCAGTTGTGAGAGATCTTTATTTGTACATGGGTGCCTAACCAAACCTTGTTTGTTGGGACCCATCATGTATTCTTTCTTTTTAGGGTTTTTAGCTACTCCCTAAGTTCATCTTAAGTGGGGTGTTAGAGTAATCATGCATTAGCTAATAATTAATTAATATTTAATTGATTATTAGACTAATTTATTGTTATTTAATTAACTCGAGCTTTCATATCTTTTTGATAGTCTATTGCTTCTGTAGATTTTTCTTTTTGAGGAATATAACATTATTTGTTTGTAGATCTCTTGTGTGGAAGGTGTCTTTTTTGTTGTTTGATCCTATGGCTCGTGGTTTTGTGGTTATTCACAATTATAACTATCCTAATGTTGTGGGTCCTTACTGTTGATGGTGTTTTTTGCACAGCAACAACTCAGACAGAAAATGATATTCTATCTCTCTTGAAAGATAATCTTCAACAATAAATTGCTGAAAATTACGCCAAGGTCTCTCGGGTGTCAGGTCTTGACAATGCGTAAACAACTCAGATAATATGTGAAAATATTGGTAATCACAAGGGGCCTTACAAATGAACAATGTTGGAAGTGAATTTTCATCAGATGCAACAATATGGTGATGCTCTCAATCCTAAAACTAACCCAAATTCAAAATAAACAGCAAAAGAGATAAGGGTTTGGAGAGATTCTATTCTATTCTAACTCCTAAGATTAACAATGCAAATGATAAAACACTTGAAATGGACCAATCCCAACGAAACCAATCTCTGCTTGACCAAGATTAATCTGTAATCTTACAGAAACGGTGCAATCTTCTAAGGTTTTAATGATTTTCAGATCATGAACATTCACCCAAGACAACCCAATTGCAGCTGAAATGAATAAATCTCCACAATTGAACCAAGCACAATGAATATAAAGGTCCAGGCTAATTTTACAAAGCAACTAACAAACAGCTAGCTACAAAAAGTATGGACCAGGGATTGCTGCAAACACTTCAAACATTAAATCATGAACATCATTGAATCAAATCTAATCTAAATCTAATAAGCATGAGCAATCTGAAAGATTGAATCATAAGAACCATGCAAGATAAGTCAACACAAAAGAGATCACCAGAAAATCACAATGCCTGCAATTGTATTGAATCACCAAATTTCAGCAACAATTCATGTGTTCTATTACATCACTTGCTCAGAATTTGACTAACTTCTACCTCTGCTCTACCGCTAAATTCGCTCTCTATCAAATCTTCTCCTAATCTCTCTCCCTCTTTACAAATGAGGCACAAATGCCATTTATAGAGAACCCCCAAACATGTCGGCCTAATTAGATTTTACAACAATAACTGGCCTCAAAACAGGTCAGCCTAAGGAGAAATTTGATAACAAGGCATGCATTAAATGCCAGTACTACAACAAGGTCGGCCTAGGAGAAATTCAAAAGAGGACAAGATTTGCATTAAATACATGAATATTATCCATGTCGGCCCATAATCTCCAGTAAGATCAGATTCACATGCCCTCCAGAAAGTCCTCCAGCTGTAGACAGTTTTGGCACAGATTCTTAGGCATGTCCCACTTTGAAAATTTAAATTGAACGCTTCCAAATTTCCCTCTTTGGCATGAATCCATACACAAGTCCCCTTTTTAATATTTGTTTAGTCCTGAAAAATAGATATCATCATTAATAGCCCACATGTCCAAATTAAATTAGAATAAAATCATGGCCTTTAAGAAAAACTTACATTTTTAAAAGGAAACTTTTCCATTTTTGATTTTTTCCCATTTTTGGAAATTTTTATTTTCAATTTTTATCTCAAGAAACTTTCATTTTTAGGATAAAAAAATTCCCATTTTTGGAAAAAATAATTATTTTCGAAAAAATTTCCATTTCGGGAAACCAGACTAAGGGGAAAATCCGGGAAAATCCAAGTCAGGCGGATTCCAGACCAGAATCTGGGAAAATCTAGGCAGACAAGAATCTGGGAAAATCCAGCCAGACAGGAAAATCCCGGACTGGACTAAATAAGGCAAAAATTTCAACAATAGATCATCAAAACGAACCAAGAATGTGTGCAACATCGTGTAATATATCAAATTAAGCATGGGGTGTTGAGCATTTATCATCAAATTCATCAATTTAATCTAGTATTTCAATTTGCACAAAGCTTGGCAGAAAATCTGGAAAAATCTGGGTGGACCGGATTTCCGCGGATGGCATAAAATTTCAGACCTTTGGCATATTCTGGAAAACTGAAGAAATTCGGGAAAATCCGGGTTGGGCAGAAAATCCCGAACGCAGGCAAAAACCCGGACTTCACTCGAATCCAGAATTTTCATGGAAATCAGGAAAATCCAGATGGAGCGGAAAATCCCAAACTGGACTAAAAACCCAGATTTTTGCACACAGCCGAACTTTGAGCAGAATCCGAAAAAATCCGGGCAGACCGAAAAATCCCAGATTGGGGTAAAAACCCAGATTTTTGCACAGAGCCGGACTTTGAGCAGAATCCAGGAAAATTCAGACGGACTGAAAAATCCCGGATTGGGGTAAAAACCCGAATTTTGCTCAGAACTTAGTTTTTTCAAAGTGCAACCTAGGGAAATCATTTGGGCAAGCAGGATGAACATCTAAGGACCTCCAAAGGCAACCAAATCAATAAAATTAAGGTGCCAAAAGAAACCAAAAGCCAGAGCAAGAAGAGGGTCCCCACATTCAGTGGGGCGTGTGTGCAAAACTGCACAACACTTACCATAGTTATTTTGCATGATGTTGACTATCAAGTCATCCTCATCTTGATGTTCTAACAAGGGATTGTGTTCAATAGTCATCAAGGTTTACAAGGATTATGGATCCTCCTCATCTAGGGTAGGCCAAATGGTTTGTTCTAGTTCTGCATGTGGTTGGGTTGGTGGATAAATGACTAATTTCTTAGTCACATTTCTATTAGAGATAATCATATTCCCAAACCTGCAACCTATGAAGGCATCTATTGTTGCCAACCAAGGTCTCCCTAAAATTAGTAGGTAACCTACAAGATTATCCTTTTGATGCAACACCATGAAATTTGTAGGGTACTCCCATGAATCTAGTGTTATTAACAAGTCTTCAGTTATACCCTCAAGTGTAACTATGGATCTATCTGCTAGTTGTAGAGCAATAGGTGTATGCCTGAGTTCTACCAAATATAACAACTTAATGGTCTCTTTATTTATTACATTAATAGCTACTCCCAAGTTCATTAGGGTGTTCTTAATGAGAGTGTCATTAAGAACATTAATGTGATGGCTCAGTGGTGGAGAGTGTTTTTAGGGGCAGGGAGGTCACTTGTTCAATCCCCATCCCCTCTATTTCTAAAACATAATTTGAAACTTCCACTTAACAAAAGTAACCGCCATCCAATTATGGTTAAAGCATGAATTTTGGTACATTGGTAGGAGGGTGGAGTGGTGAACGGGTGGTCATGGGTTCAAATCCTGTGAACTCATTTTTGGTAAATATAATCAGTTTCAATTGAACCCAAGCATCGAAGGCCTGCCACATGGCATTTTATTATTCACTCTCCTGGTGACACATGTCAATATCTGGTTGGTCAATGCAAAATGTATATGCCACATCATTAACACTTGTAGTTGCCATGTCATCATCTTTACTGCCACATGTCAAAGTGTTATTGGTCCACGTCATGCCATGTGTCAACACAGGGTTCGTTGAAAATGCTGATGTCACCACTGCCATGTCGACACTGCCACGTCACCATCACCATGTCATCATCATATGCCATGTTAGAATGATAACATCATGCTGACGTCAACAGTGAACTAACAATTCAACCCAACTTTTATTGACTGTATCTCCTTCATATGAGCTTCGTTTTGTGCGAAATAAGTGGTGCTGGGATCATCTTGTCGAGTTGACCAATGTTTGACCAAGCATAACTCGAGCGTCGTAACTTTGATTGACTCAGTTCAAGTTGCATTGGAGTCAAGATTCCAACCTCTTTTTCATGATGTTGCTTCACAGACATTCAGAATAGTTTGAAATTTCAGAGTTCGGAGATCCACCTGGATCATCTAGACATTGTTTGGTCGGAGGCTTCTCAGTCCTTCACACCTTGATTTGGAGGCTTTTTAAACCTTCATTTGTATTTCTCTCTTTTGGAGAGGAGAATTCTCCCACCGTAGATTTCTCCTTTTCTCCAGTTGTGAGAGATCTTTGTTTGTACATGGGTGCCTAACCAAACCTTGTTTGTCGAGACCCATCATGTATTCTTTCTTTTTAGGGTTTTTAGCTACTCCCTAAGTTCATCTTAAGTGGGGTGTTAGAGTAATCATGCATTAGCTAATAATTAATTAATATTTAATTGATTATTAGACTAATTTATTGTTATTTAATTAACTCGAGCTTTCATATCTTTTTGATAGTCTATTGCTTCTATAGATTTTTCTTGTTGAGGAATATAACATTATTTGTTTGTAGATCTCTTGTGTGGAAGGTGTCATTTTTTGTTGTTTGATCCTGTGGCTCATGGTTTTGTGGTTATTCACAATTATAACTATCCTAATGTTGTGGGTCCTTACCATAGTTATTTTGCATGATGTTGACTATCAAGTCATCCTCATCTTGATGTTCTAACAAGGGATTGTGTTCAATAGTCATCAAGGTTTACAAGGATTATGGATCCTCCTCATCTAGGGTAGGCCAAATGGTTTGTTCTAGTTCTGCATGTGGTTGGGTTGGTGGATAAATGACTAATTTCTTAGTCACATTTCTATTAGAGATAATCATATTCCCAAACCTGCAACCTATGAAGGCATTTGTTGTTGCCAACCAAGGTCTCCCTAAAATTAGTAGGTAACCTACAAGATTAGCCTTTTGATGCAACACCATGAAATTTGTAGGGTACTCCCATGAATCTAGTGTTATTAACAAGTCTTCAGTTATACCCTCAAGTGTAACTATGGATCTATTTGCTAGTTGTAGAGCAATAGGTGTATGCCTGAGTTCTACCAAATATAACAACTTAATGCTCTCTTTATTTATTACATTAATAGCTACTCCCAGGTTCATTAGGGTGTTCTTAATGAGAGTGTCATTAAGAACATTAATACGATGGCTCGGTGGTGGAGAGTGTTTTTAGGGGCGGGGAGGTCACTTGTTCAATCCCCATCCCCTCTATTTCTAAAACATAATTTGAAACTTCCACTTAACAAAAGTAACTGCCATTCAATTATGGTTAAAGCATGAATTTTGGTACATTAGTAGGAGGGTGGAGTGGTGAACGGGTGGTCATGGGTTCAAATCCTGTGAACTCATTTTTGGTAAATATAATCAGTTTCAACTGAACCCAAGCGTCGAAGGCCTGCCACGTGGCATTTTATTATTCACTCTCTTGGTGACACATGTCAATATTTGGTTGGTCAATGCAAAATGTATATGCCACATCATTGACACTTATACTTTCCATGTCGTCATCTGTACTACCACATGTCAAAGTGTTATTGGTCCACGTCATGCCATGTGTCAACACGGGGTTTGTCAAAAATGCTGATGTCACCTCTGCCATGTCGACACTGCCACGTCACCATCAGCACATCATTATCATATGCCACATTAGAATGATAACATCATGCTAACATCAACAGTGAACTAGCAATTCAACCCAACTTTGATTGACTATATCTCCTTCATACGAGCTTCATTTTGTGCGAAATGAGTGGTGTTGGGATCATCTTGTCGAGTTGACTAATGTTTGACCAAGCATAACTTGAGCGTCGTAACTTCGTTTGACTCTATTCCAGTTGCATTGGAGTCAAGATTACAAGCTCTTTCTGATGATGTTGCTTCACGAACATTTAGAATAGTTTGAAATTTTAGAGTTTGGAGATCCACCTGGATCATCTAGACATTGTTTGGTTGGAGGCTTCTCAGTCCTTCGCACCTTGATTTGGAGGCTTTTTAAACCTTCATTTGTATTTCTCTCTTTTGTAGAGGACTTTTCTCCCACCGTGGATTTCTCCTTTTCTCCAGTTGTGAGAGATCTTTGTTTGTACATGGGTGCCTAACCAAACCTTGTTTGTTAGGACCCATAATGTATTCTTTCTTTTTAGGGTTTTTAGCTACTCCCTAAGTTCATCTTAAGTGGGGTGTTAGAGTAATCATGTATTAGCTAATAATTAATTAATATTTAATTGATTATTAGACTAATTTATTGTTATTTAATTAACTCGAGCTTTCATATCTTTTTGATAGTCTATTGCTTCTGTAGATTTTTCTTGTTGAGGAATATAACATTATTTGTTTGTAGATCTCTTGTGTGGAAGGTGTCATTTTTTGTTGTTTGATCCTATGGCACATGGTTTTGTGGTTATTCACAATTATAACTATCCTAATGTTGTGGGTCCTTACCATAGTTATTTTGCATGATGTTGACTATCAAGTCATCCTCATCTTGATGTTATAACAAGGGATTGTGTTCAATAGTCATCAAGGTTTACAAGGATTATGGATCCTCCTCATCTAGGGTAGGCCAAATGGTTTGTTCTAGTTCTGCATGTGGTTGGGTTGGTGGATAAATGACTAATTTCTTAGTCACATTTCTATTAGAGATAATCATATTCCCAAACCTGCAACCTATGAAGGCATCTGTTGTTGCCAACCAAGGTCTCCCTAAAATTAGTAGGTAACCTACAAGATTAGCCTTTTGATGCAACACCATGAAATTTGTAGGGTACTCCCATGAATCTATATTGCAAGTCTCTCAAGAAGGTGTGTAACTATGGAGCTCTAGTTGGAGTGTGGTTGCACCTGAGTTCTAATGTTGTCGGGAGTTATTTAACTATCAGTTATGCATTTGTTTTTCTCAATTATCAAATAGTTCCGGAGCCATTCTGCAATATATCTGTTGTTAACCAAGGTAGTGCAAGAGCCTTTTTGCACATCTAATTGAGTGTAACTATGTGCTAGGCCTTTCTACCAAATATAACAACTTAATGGTCTCTTTATTTATTACTGTTACATATTTTTTGCCTCAACTCAAATGGAGGAGCTGTCTGATTATTTTTTAACAATAAGTGGAGTTGCACATTGGATTTTAAATGTTGTTTCGCATTACTTTTTTCATTAAATATCAGTTATGCATTTTAGTGAAGTTATGAAGTTTCGAGTGCCATTCAGATGTTGCAGATTTTGAAAAAAGATAGAATTGAGTACATGTGCAAAATAGCATTTCAGATGCTTTTATTCATTTCAAAAGGAACTCATATTTTTACAAGTTTTTTTTTTATTTCACAATCGGAATAGTATTACAACATTGCATAAATGTATTTTTCTTTTCAACTGAAAAGCAGAATTGAAATCAAAGTTCCACACAAGCCATGGATATAACTACAACTGTTCCAATACATTTCTAACAGCACAATGCACTACTGAAGATACGAAAGGAGAACATATAAGCAACAACATAGTCATCATTGCCTGTTATTGACGCTTGATGCTGAATGGTGCAGCTCGCCGTTCCGAGCTTCGTCGACCTGTAAGAGGAAAAGAGGGGTGTCAATGGCTCTGACTATGACATAACTCATATGATGCACCTACAATAGTACACTATACTATTAGCAATGCATTGAAACAATCAAATTCAATCAAATGTTATATGAAGAAGTGAACTGAAGGACAAGTATCAACATCATAATCAACATGTTCTATTTTTTATGCTAATGTTGTTTGCTTCCTTGTACAGGTGTAGGTAAAGTCATGGAGCTTAACATTATTCGAAGACCAAGCATGTGGAGTAAAATGGGCTCCCACAAGGGTAGAGCCCAGCATGCTGCCCTATGCATTAAATGGGTTGTTTTTGAAGGATTTTTCATCATATACATCAAACGAAATGAAGTACAACTGAAAGGGTAAAACAGAGTTATCCATCAAGTAACGAAACCAATTGTGCATTCATAATGATCAGCACTTCTTTCTGAAGGCTACAGGTGAATAGTGAGTTTAGTTCACTTAAGGAATTTAACAGAATGCATTTGCATCAGAAATTGCTGAAATACTTCATTCTATGTGCTGATTATAATCATATGTCATGTGAGTTTCAATTCATTATTTCTCTTTTGGATAGTGAACAGGCATACATATGCCTTAATGTTTTGTTCTAATTTTCATCATCAAGGAGAACAGTTTCTGAGAACAGTTTGTGCAGTGAAATATAAAAATGCATGAAGAGTACTATGTTGCTCATGAATACAAATATAGACAGTGCATTTGAGGTGTTGAATGGATCTCTAGTTCTGAGTTGACTGGTAAAGAAATATTGCATTATTAACAGTAAATAACAAAGAGAGCATTTCAGGATAATAAGGGAAGAGTAAGTCTTTTCTTTCCAAAATAGGTTCTGAGTTGTTAAGCTATATATATGAGCTAGTGAGCAATATGTGATCATGAGGTTACGATGTTTTGATTTGGTTTCCCTATGGATTTGAGGAATAGGAGTTAGGAGTGCCATGATAAGATTAAGGAGTGTCAGAAGAACATTAAGATACAGGCGGATTACAAACAGGGAGATCCTTTTCTTCTCAATGAAAAAATACAAATCATTCCCAAGATCCATGTCAACGACAGTGCTATAACAAGAGGTCAGTTGCTCTTATCAAAAGAGGAACATGATTATGAATCAAGTTCGGGTGTCATACAACTATCAAAGATGTATAGAAATGCCAAAATGAAAACTGGGAATATGAGTCAAATGAGTATAAACAAACACACAAGTTCTTGTTGTCCCATCATGTTCTTATATACACTTCGGAAGGAATTTTTCAATCAAGCAACAGTGATGTAGTAAGTGGATCTCTTTCAAAATGTACAGTATGCTAATGAGGTTGAAGTAAAGACAAACATTCAAGATATCTTTTGTTATAGAGATGAAAGCTGCTGTTAAAATTAAGGAGGGACAAAGAGAAACAACTGTTGTGTTTACAGTGAGTAAGCATAGATACAGTGTATTTAGGAGGCCATTCCCTTCACAATGCATGAGTATAGCCATGCTGGAGGGAGTTTTAAGAGTTAAACAACTGAGCTTTCTAGAACATGAAAGAAAGAGCAAGCAGTTTATGTTAACCTAGAATAACAGAGAAGGTTTTGAGGTACCAGTTGTGCTTAAGAACTGAAGACTAGGAGTAGCTGGATACAGTAACAAGCATCAGTGATACAATACTCAAATATGGAGTACCGGTTATTAGGAGATACAGCAAAGACAGTGAACTCATTTTGATTGCAATGGTGCCTCAAACAGGATCATGTGTCAATGATTAGTTTAAGACAACAATCAAATGTTATGTTCTTTCTTTTTGTTTTCTGGGAATTACAAGTGTCAAGTAAGATGTCATTGGTAATTGGTCAAGCCATGAATTAAATATAACAAATATGCAGGATGTTGATCATTTCTAGATTACTTGGTTGAGGTCTTAACAGAACAGTGAGGTAAGGTTGTTGTCATATCTACAAAATGAGCACATAATGCAGTAAGAGACCATAATGGAATTTTTCAATTTCGAGCTTCATAGGTATATGAGGTTCCAGAATGTGCATTCAAAATAGATCTTTCAGATTCTTAGTACCTGGAGAGTACTCTCGAAATGTGAGTATTGGATTTTCATTTTTAAGAATAGTTTACAGCTCCATGTCAATGACATTTCCATAAATTGAGCTCAGATATTATAACTATCAAAGAGGGTTACATAAGTACAAGGTGTCACTGGTTATTTGAGTTAGGATCCTAAAAGAGTGCAAGCATGTATACAGTCTATTACTTTTTCGAGCAATATGGGGGAAATCACTGTTTGTTCTAGCTCGAGCCATATGAATAGAATGAATAACAGTTGCTTCAAAGTCTTGAATGTTTCCAGAATACAGAAAATACATTTTTTTTCAGCAATTTCGAATACCCACATGAGGGTTTGCTTTTGAAAAGTACAAAAATATGATAATTGATGGAACCCATATGGGTTTTTCATGAAATCAATAGTAAATTACAAATGTGAATATTTTTTGCTAGGCCAAGCTTCAGAAGAAAAGCAAATGCATTTTTCTTTAATAATACAAAAGACTAATTTCCAGTTTATTTTCAAACACAAAAAATGGAGTTTCCCCTAAAAGTTCGAGTACCCATTTTCAAGGTTGGCTTCAAAATGTAAAAAAGGATAGCTATAGAAATACCCATGTGAAATCTGGTGAAAATGGCAAAGATATTCAACAAATGCGAACTCGCAAATTATAGTCAAAATGTAGAGGAAGGAAAATACAGTTTTTTTTAACTTTCTGTGATACCCACAAACAGAAATATTATTAAATTAACATAATGGAGATTTTATGTTATGGGTCGAGCCCAAAATCGGAAAGAATGCTTCCTATAGTGCTCTTTTGGCACGGCCTGTACATGGCCAAAAGTTTATGAAATGAAGTGAGTTTTTTAGAGTTTCTACAAAGCAAAGAAAATTACCAGTTTGAATTTATGATGGAGTCTAAAGCCGCGGCCATAGCTTTCTCTTTAGTTTCCCAAGGCATGTTTTTTGAATTTCGAAGAGTGGCCGAGCTCTCACTAGGGAATAGATTGCTACAATGATAGAGGTGAGCATAGGAGAACAATAAAGTGATGACATTAGAGTATGTTAGCCACGGCTTTGAGGCCGAAATGAGCAGATTAAAAAAACCATTAACTAAAGCTTACCTCTGCACAGTGAAGGAGAATAGGAATACAAGTCGAGCTTTCATGAAGTGGACTATGAAAGTCGAGCTCGAACTCATGGTGGCATGAAGAAGTCAAAGAAAGAATAGATCAGAAACAAACTTATGCAGGCTGCGCCCTTAGGGCTTTCTGATGGTCGAAATAATGAAGTGAAAAAACTATTTCGCCATGAAAGGAAGCTTACCCACTGGAGATTCGGTCAACTGGAGAGAAAGGGAATATTTCTTAAGCACACAGGCTCGAATCCAACACCATCATGGTGGTAGTTTTCTCTTAGACAGAGTTTCCTTCTTTCCAAAGTCACGAGTGTGAAATGATGACAATTAGGGTTTGACCCTATTTTGATCAAATCCCTAATTTGAGCATTATGAAGTTTCCAGAATTTTCATTCAAATGCACATGTCGAATATCAAATGGTGGCTGAATCCATAGTGTCTTCCTTATGATTTATTTAAGCCTAAGTCTAAATCAATATTCATGTAAGGCCGAAGTTCTATGCTAGGGTGATTTCTTAAGACTTATTGTTTTGCCTTAGAGGTATGGGTTTATGTCTTAGGGTTTCATTTTAAATGAGGAGGCAATTAAGAGAAATTTATGAATGCCTTGTGCTTAATGCCTTTTTTAGGGTTTCTCATTTTAATTGGTTTTATGAGAAATCAATGAGAAGTTTGGATAAGAAGAGCATTGTATAGTATGTTTTTATGGTTTTTTGGGAAAAAATCAATTATTGTAGTGGAGGAATAAGGGTGATTATTTATTTTTGCAAAAGATTTCCAATCTTTGAGTTGCAAAAATAGGAAAATTGTAAAATCTGCATCTTGTAAAGCAGAAGCACAAAAGCGATGTTTTATAAACTGCTTTATGTTTTCTCGCTATTTTTAGCAGATCTTTGACTGACTTTCCTCTTGGTCGGATTCCAGACTTATCTTGGAGAGATAAGGTGTTTTTTGAACTTTTAAAGCAAGATTTTTCTATTTTTAGGGGCTTGACAGTGTAATCATAAAAGCTTTGTGCTTTTTTCTGCTTTAAAGCAGTTTTTGAATTTGTTTGAAGCCTTTTTTCCTTGAGCTTTTTCTGAGCTCGGATTAGGGTTTCCTTGAGAGTTCTTTTGAGAGATTTAGTCTTTCAACTCTCTATTGGGAGCAGTTCAGATCAGTTTCTTTCCCTTACTCATTTTGGGGAGCTTGTAAACCTTTTGATACTCAGTTTTGGTCAGATTGACACTCTTCCAGTTTTAATAGAGCAGCAAATTTCTCCTTCTTATTTTCTATCTCAAGTTTTGTAATAGCAATTTGATGTACTCATGTTTTCAAATTGAAATCTTTTTATGTATTGCTATTATAGGTGGTGTTTCAGAATTACATGTTTCAGGTTGCATGTTGTATTTGTTTTCCAAATCTTCATGCGAATCACTGATGGGATGTGTGCCAATGAGATTGTGAGGATTACTGCAATAGAGAAGTTGTTATGAGTGGATAGGTCTAAATTCTTATAAGTTTGGTGAATCATCTTTTTAGAAATAGATTTTTATGTTCAGTTATTCTTCATCCCTTTCCTCAGAAGTTGTTTTAGAATAGAATTTATCATTCGGAGAACTAGCTCACTTTGGAGATTCCTCTTTCACGTAAGATCACCCACATCTGAAAGAGGTTTCCATGTTTCAGTAGTTTGCTGAATATTGCATTTAGCAGGGTGCAAAACTATTGATAACAATTACATTAATAGCTACTCCCAGGTTCATTAGGGTGTTCTTAATGAGAGTGTCATTTATCTTTACATTCACTACAAGAATCCTAGGGTCTACATACTTTGGAACAATTATATTTCCCAACATAATGTTGGAAAGTTGTCCTAGGACTTGTACAGTATGAGGATCTCAAGATCAAGGTCAGTATTCATTTGTATTAACATGGGCCCCCCTTTTCATGTAACCTGATTTCCAACCACTCTTCTTACTTCTTGAAATTCTTATAAAGTATCACCTCTAAAATGTAAAGCCCCTAGATTCACCTCTTGTTGATCTAAATCATCTATTACATCAAAAAAATTAAACAACTCATCCTCTTGACTATCTTTAAGAGTTCTTTTCAACCCTCTGCCCTTCTTGTGAGTTTTGATTAGAATAAAACCACCCTTATGTGTACCCTCCCCTAAGATGGGAGATTTTAATTTATCTGCCTTTGAATATTACTGAAGGGGATCTTTATGGGGTAACCCAGATTGGATAATTCTCAAACATCTTCTCTGCAAATGACCATATTCATGAAAATTTAGGCATTGCAATGGGAGAGCTTCATAATCCAACTATTGAATCTAAGATGTGGATCCTAGGAAAATTCTAAAGATTTTGGTAGAGGATTATTCAAATCAATTTCAATGCATATACAAGCATAGGGAATTACATTTTTATCCAACATTTGTTGAGATGGTCCAATTGGTTTACCTAACATTAATGCTATCAAATGCAAAATGTCATTTCTCCAAAATTCTAAAGGAAACCATGGAAGCCTCACCCAAACAGGGACACACGATGGAAGATCCTCCGCAGGATTGAAGTTGCATGCCATAGCTTAATGAATAAGCCTACCTAATTATAGTGTAGAAAAATGTATCCCTTTAAATTTTCACACTTTTTTTTGGGCCCCTCAATTAAAATGAACTTAATAATGCCTTAATATAGTGTTGAAAAATGTATTGCTTTACATTTTCACACTTATTTGGGCCCTCTTAATTAAAATGGACTTAATTATTCCTTAATAAGCCTTATTTTACATCTACAAGACTAATAAATTACATTTTTCGAAGGGGAAACTCGACAATAATTAATGCCAACACATAATTAAACACCTTGAGCAATGTGTGTTCCAAGAATAAGGACTTAGGACACATTCACCCATGGGCGAATGGGTCCTACCTAGGCCTTGGATCCCATTTTCAAAACATGTTTTGGCGGTATTTTTATCATCCTAAATTCAAATTTCAAAGGTTGGCTTGTAATGTTTAATTTTCGGGAAATTAAGGATAAATGTCTATAAATACAAGGTTATTTTATCAATTCAAAACATCTATCAAGAGGAAAACTTTCACAAGAGAAAATTTTATTGTCAAGAGAATTGAAGAGTGGAATTATCAATGATTTATTGCAACATTCAAGATTTCAAGCATCATACCAAATTATTTTTCAATCATGCATATTTTTGGAGCTAACATTGTGATGTAGGTTCAAGATCTAATCCAAGCATTCAAGTCAAAGATTCAAAGAAAGATTCAAGCATCAAGATCCGCATCCATTGAGGCAATTTCATGCAATATCCACATCAACATTTTATACTTTTAAAGGTTTATTCAAGGGTTTGGTGAGTTGCAACAAACAAGTGTTCATCATTCCCTCATTTTATCATGGTTTCAATTCATTTTAATTACCAAAATGAGGTTTGACCAAGGAAAACCCCCATCCACCAAAAAAAATTCCTCTCTTGTGTATGTGCAGGTTCATAGGTTGAAAAGTTGAAGATCTCAAAGTTGCAAAGTTGTATTTGTTGTCACCTTTGTTGTCATCTCATAGGAACTCATATACCGAAGTCATTTCTAACTTTTCAATAGTGGGACCTAGGGGAATTAAAAGTGTAGACCCATGGCCCGAGGATCTTGAAATCAAATTTTAATTCTTGTATAAAGGACTCATTAGCCTATAGGTGAATGAGTCCCAAGACAACTTCTAGAAACAACATTTTGTAATAGGTGCACAACATTTTCCCCTTCTTAGATCTGTTAGAGGTTTTTTGTTTCTATTAGTTCTATGTTTTATGTACTAGATCCAACCTTTACATGTCATGAATGAGTTCATTTAGTATTTTTAATCTTTCTCCCAAAACCCGTGTTTAGTCATTTTTGTCACTGTTTCTATCAAAAGGACACTTTATAAACATTTTTTATGACATGTTTATAATGGTTTAAATTTCACAAATTTGAAGGGAAGTTGTGGATTCTCTTATTTTTATGCTTAATCTACAAGATCCAAGTGTTATATTTCATTTTTTATTTGATTTACCATTTTTAGTTTGTCTCCTAAGAGTGTATTTCAGTCATACTCACCCCGTCCACATACACAAAGGAAATTGTCAAATCTTCCATAGAATTGACTCACCCAAGGGCTGAAAGTTAATTCTATATTGGAGGATCTCATTTCCTGAATGAAATAGAAAATAGGTATGTTCATTAGACCCATTTTGACCTTTCTATTTATAGTAAGTTTGGTGAAACATTCCAAATTTAGTATAAAACCCTATGTGTTTTGACCCTACCCTATTTTTCTATGTTTCATTATAGTGAACCTGAGTATTTGAACATTCTAATTTCTGATTTGGAGTACATTAAAACCCTAGATCTAGGATTTGAATGAATTCATTGTATTTAGGGTTTCTAAATTTGGCTTAAATTTTCCTTTCATTTAGGTGTAAACTTGCATTTTGCATTCATTTTAAATCTAAAAATTCAACAAAAATAGCATAATGTTAGATTGATTTTGCATAGTATTTACATAATAGCATACTTTAAGTCACTTAAATCAAAAAATTGGATCAAAATTTCATTTTAAAATAGGTCATTTTGGTTATCATTTAGCATCATTTTACATTTCCATTCAACTATGATTTTCTAGATTTTTGAAACTGTAAGTACCATTCTAAGACCTAGAACAAAGAACACACAAAACAACTCAAAAATTACATTTTTCATTTCTAAAAACCCTAAACAAAGACCCACCCATGGGCGAATGAGTCCTTCAAGTCCTATAAAAACCAACTTTTTTGAGCTTTTTAATGGTTTTCCGCACTTCCCGGATCTACTACTAACCCACTGTTTCAGTCTGACAATTTTCAAGAATTTTTGTTTTATGCATTGGGTTTAAATAATCCATTCAGTTTTAACCATTTTGAATCATTCCAAAATTATTTTAGTGGTGAAAATCATCAAATCTGTTGAGAAAATGTTTACATTCCTGAAGCTTTACATAATATGGATAAAAATACTTTTCACTTTTGGGTACACAATGTTTACATTCCTGAAGCTTTGCATAAGTTGGATAAAAGTAATTCTCATTTTTGGGTACACAATGTTTACATTCTTGATGCTTTGCATAAGTTGAATAAAAGTACTTTTCACTTTTGGGTACACAATGTTTACATTCCTGAACCATTGCATAAGTTGGATAAAAGTAGTTTTCATTTTTGGACATACAATGTTAGTATCTTTCCTTTCCACATATGCCAAGAAAAAGCTCATAAAAAATCATGTTAGTCATTCTCCCAACATCTCTTCCACTCATGAAAATGTTTTAGTGAAAGAGAATACAATAGTGGACAATCAGGACAATGAAATTTGGTCTTCTCCCAATATCTCTCCTATTTGTGAAGAAGATATTTTGGTGTTAGAAGATCCAATCAATGAGAGTTATGATAATCCTATTTGTTTCTCTTCCCCTACCTCTCCCACTTGGGAAGACATTGTTAGATACAAGGATGAGACCACTGGCACATCCCCTAATATCACTTTGCATATTTCTCCTATTTGTAAGAATGATTTGATACAAGCGAATTCCATCATTGATATGCAAGAAATTCCAACCATTGATGACTCCCCTACTTGTGATGAATTTATTTTAGAAGATCCAACCATTGAATGTCATGAAAATCTAGCTTGTTTCTCTCTTAAAAACTCTCCTACTAGGGAAGATATCACCATGCAAGAAAATAACAACATTGACAATAGTAATGTAGCTTCATTAGATGAAGATGATGAGGTAACATTAGACTATCCTTCACTAAAAGATCATAAAAATAAGGATAAATATTTTGAGGTTATGAACATTAGATACCCCTTGAGTCCTCCTACAATTCCTCTAATGATTAGACCTCCTAAGTCATGTCCTAAGCCACTTCTTACCCTTTACCCACCCTCACACCAACCCCAAGTTCAAAACAAACCCGTGCTTATCCTAAGACCACCTCAACACAATTTTTCACAGAATCGAGTTATAATATCATTGCTCAAACACATATAATACAAGGAACAATAGGAAACCACAAACAACTCCAACATCCCTTCCATTACCTCAACCATATCTCCCACCTGCACCTAATATCTTCTGGCATAGTGGAAAGGAGTATGATCTTATAGAACAACTCAAAAACACTCCTACTAAGATTTATTTATGGGACTTTGTTCAAGCCTCCTCTAGTTATAATAGCATGCTTCAAATGGCTTTGAAACAAGTTGTAATTCCTCCTAGTGCAAACCCAAATGATATAGCAACCCTAATTCAAGGAATTAATGGAGACATTGTTTTCCACCAAAGTGAGTTACCTCCTTTGGAAATGCAAAAAAAAATAAAGCCTTTATGATAGTGGCTATTTATAATAGGATTTGGATAAAGTGAACCCTTATTGACAATGGCTTAGCCCTTAACGTGTGTACTATAAACCTTTTGGATATGATTGGAGTAGAAAAAATACAAAAACAACCAAATTTTTTATCTATCTATGGATTTGATAATGTAGGAAAAAAATCGCTTGGTGTGATGACATTACCTATTATATTTGGAAAGGCCACATTGCTAACTCCTATTCATGTCATTACCAATAATCTTTCATATAATCTTCTTTTGGGTAGATCTTGGATTGATGAGATGCATGCAGTGCCTTCTACTCTTCATCGTATAATGGAATATGTCTATAACAACAAGGTTTATACAATCAAATAGTTTGCTCATTGAGAAATACAAGGAAATTCCTTTGAAAACATTAACACCAACTACACAAATAGAACCCATGCAAGAGGAAAGAAAATTGAACAATACTGAACAATTCACAAAGCTATTAGAAGATGATTGGGGATCATTAGATTTCACACCTAAATTTGATGGGAAATCCAAGATTATACAACTGAAGTCAAAAAAGGAGAAAGAAGCTGCCATAGTATCAACACAAGTTGATTCATCCAAAGCACATGAGTCTACAACCTTTAGCAAAGAATAAAACAACATTTACACATCCACATATGGTGATCATGAGCAACCACCAAATCTGAAAAAAAAAAAACTTCATGGAAGAGGTTATGAAATTTTGAAACAACTTGGTTATAATAGAAAAAGATGTGGTGCTAGAGAACAAGGTATTTGTGTCCCTATAGAGCCTAAAACACAAGAAACCACTAGTGGTCTTGGTTATTTTCCTTTGAAAGAAACAAAAGCGTCATTTTTTTTTCACTCAATACCAACATTATTACAAAAGATTCTTCTAAGGAAACTTTAACTTTGGTTCCTCCTGAACTAATAGATACTACATATGGGAATATCTCATTAGATATGCATAAAATTGATACTTTTTCTACTCATTATAATCAATAACATTAGTCATTGCTCCTTGTCATGTGGTAGTTGTAGTATCATAGCATATTCACTACCATGCATGAGGGTATAAAATTGGATTTATGCAATCATATTTCCTTTTCGCAAGGAGAAACATATCATCATCCATTTTCGGCTTAACTTTTTCCCTTGGGGGGAAAGGGGTTAGGTAGCCTTGTCCTAGTATGACAATTGTCGTTGCCTCTTTTGGGCTAGTTAACCACCTTCCATGAATATATGAGTGATCCTGGGATGCAAACAACATGCCTTAAGTTGGCTCACATGTGATGTACTTTATTTCTATGTTATCTTTAGCATTGCATTTTGGGGGCAACCCCTCCTTTATATGACATATCTCTATCTAGGAAACATATGCTTGACATAGGTATTTCCAAATAAGTTCTCATATCTTCTTTATTGTTTAGCATTTATAATTTGCTACTTTAAAGTAATTTCTCACAACATGGTGTTAGCAATTTCTTTAAAGTGGGGGCATACATTAGCATTATCATTTTGAAATTTTTGACTATCTCTTATGTTTCATAGTGTGGTCTTCTTACTTCACGTGATGTCTCTTCTTCTTGGTGGTTTCATTGGGTTTGACGTCCTCTAAGAGTGTGACCTTTCTTGGCATATGACTTTCCTCTTAGTGGTGATGTTATGCATTGCATTCCCTAACTTGTGAATCTTTTATCCTAGACTTATCCTCCCTTGGAGACATTAGGCATGATGTTCCCTAAGAGGAGACCTTACATGAACTAAGAAAAACCCCTTTTAACATGTCTTATCCTATTTACATTTTGTTCATAATTGTTTAGCATAACATAAATTTCTAGCCTTATGAAGCTCGAAGTTACAACCCTTTTTTTATGGCCACCAAGAATAACATGCCTTGCTTGCCAGTGGGGCCATGTTTGTTCATAAGTGCTTAGAATAACACAACTTTCTAAGCCTTATGAAGCTTGAAGTTCATATTGTGTGGTTCCTTATTAAATTTATTAGGAGGTATAACTTTGGTATGGTTATGGGAGCCTAATAAGATTCTCTCATTTGCCACTCTTGGGGGCTCACCTAGTGTAAAACAAATTTCACTAGCCTATGTGAGCATGCATTTTTGTTTACATGCATTTTTATTTACATAGTGGATAGATAGTTCTAATTGTAAATTTTTTTGGACAAACATCTAAGGCTTGATCCACATCGAGTTGGACAAACAGTTGAGGCTTGATTCACCCCTTTTATTTTCTTTTTCTTTTTCTTTCTTTTAGTATTTGACATTGTATGTTTGTGTATCTTGTCTTGTTGATTCATCTCATACATCTTGTGTGTTTCCTTTTATGCTTATGTTGGTTTGACATGGGATATTGGATCCTAGGGGCTTGCACAACCTCCTTGATCTTTGTCATCCTATCCCTTTGACTTTCGTACACGTGGAGCCCTCTTGACACATATTTTTCTACTTTAGTGTGAGTTTGATGCAAGGTCGTCCTCTCACTAAAGTGGGGTCTAAATTTAGTGTAGAAAAATGTATCCCTTTACATTTTCACACTTTGTTTGGGCCCCTCAATTAAATTGGACTTAATAATGCCTTAATGTAGTGTTGAAAAAAGAACTCCTTATTTTTTCACACTTGTTTGGGCCCTCTTAATTAAAATGGACTTAATTATGCCTTTTAAATAAGCCCTATTTTACATCTACAAGCCTAATAAATTACATTTTTCAAAGGGGAAACTCGACAATAATTAATGCCAACACATAATTAAACACCTTGAGCAATGTGTATTCTAGGAATAGGAACTTGGGACCCATTCGTCCATGGGTGAATGTGTCCTTCCTAGGCCTTGGAACCCATTTTTAAAACATGTTTTGGTGGTATTTTTATCATCCCAAATTCAAATTTCAAAGGTCGGCTTGTAATGTTTAATTTTCAAGAAATTAAGGATAAATGTCTATAAATGCAAGATTATTTTATCAATTCAAAACATCTAACAAGAGGGAAACTTTCACAAGAGAAAATATTATTGTAAATAGCATTGAAGACTAGAATTATCAAGGATTTATTGCAGCATTCAAGACTTCAAGCATCATATCAAAGTATTTTGCAATCATGCATGTTTTTGGAGCTAAAACTGTGATGTAGGTTTCAAGATCTAATCCAAATATTCAAGTCAAAGATTCAAAGAAAGATTCAAGAATCAAGATCCATGTCCATTGAGGCCATTTCATGTAAGATCCACATCAACATTTCAGATTTTCAAAGGTTTATTCAAGGGTTTGATGAGTTGCAACAAACAAGTGTTCATTCATCATTCCCTCTTTTTATCATTGTTTCAATTCAAGGTTTAATTACCAAAATGGAGTTTGACCAAGGAAAACCCCCATCCACCAAAAAAAAAAAAATATTCCCCTCTTGTGTATGTGTAAACCTTCATAGGTTGAAGAAAATTTGAAGATCTCAAAGTTCCAAAGTTGCAAAGCTGTAAGAAGTTACATTTGTTACCCTTGTTGTCATCTCACGGAAACTCAGATCCCAAATTCATTTCAACTTTCCAATAGTGGGATCTAGGGGAATCAAAAGGGAAAACCCAAGGCTCAAGGATCCTAAAATCAGATTGTAATTCCTATATAAAGGGCTCATTAGCCTATAGGCGAATGAGCCCCCAAGACAACTTTCAGAAACAACATTTTGTAACAGGTGCACAACATTTTCCCCTTCTCAGATCTATTAGAGGTTTGTTGTTTTTGTTAGTTCCATGTTTCATCTACTGGATCCAACCTTTACATGTCATGAATGTTTGCATTTGGCATTTTTAATCTATCTCCCAAAAACCATGTTCAGTCATTTTTGTCAGAAGGACACTTTGCAACATTTTTGATGACATGTTTATAATGATTTAGATTTCAGAAATTTGAAGGGAAGTTGTGGATTCTCTTAGTTTTATGCTTAATCTACAAGATCCAAGTGCTATCTTACATTTTTGAGCTGATTTACCATTTTTAGTTTGTCTCCTAAGAGTGCATTTGAGTCATTCATCCCGTCCACACACACAAAGGAAATTGTTAGATCTTCCATAAAATTAACTCACTGAAGGGCTGAAAGTTAATTCCATATTGGAGGATCTCATTTCCTAAATGAAATAAAAAAATGGGTAGGTTCATTACACCCCATTTTCCCCTTTATATTTATAGTAAGTTTGGTGAAATATTCCAAATTTAGTATAAAACCCTATGTGTTTTGACCCTACCCTATTTTTTTATGTTTCACTAATTATAAAAGTATGGTCCTCCTTCAAAGGCTTTATTTCGATCATCCATGCAATTGAAAACCATCATAAAATAATTATTGGCTACTAACATTACCTCCATGTCACCTTGAGGATTCCATGTCTAGCAACCATGACTCCAGAAATGTGAGTGTAACACTAAACCCCATAAATTTGCAAATTAAAGCATGATTTTGTAGGTAATTGATATATTCTACAACTGAATTTGATTGGATCACCAATATCGGATGATCTTGGCTCCACTCTAGGCACCCATTTGCTTTAAAGGATCAAGAACCACCACTCATTGCCTACCCTTCTTTGCTCAAAGATTTACTCAATAAGATCCTCCCAAAAATGAAAATTAAGCTTGGGATTAGATCCTCCATCTGAGGCCATGCTCAAAAGAGATCCAAAATAAAATATCCAATCAAGATCTGAACATGGCAATCGATCCAAAGAAACCCCAAAAATGACAACAATACAGCCCCAAAAAAAGCACCCAAAACTTATGCAAATAGAGATTTAAAAAAACCCACTGAAACAAACACATCATGCTGTCAAAACCATGAGCCCACACTTACATAATACCACCTGCATAGAGAGCAAAGGTCGGAGCTAAAGCAAAAATCCTTAGCATGCACAACCCTCCCCATGCCTTTTCTCAACCGTCGTAGCAATTATGCGATCTTCATTCCAACCATTTGTGGGGCTCATTTATATCTCCCTTTTCATTATTACCACCACATTGTTCTAATATTAAAACTTAAATTTCTTTAATCTATTCCTACTATATAGTGATATAAAAATTTAAACTCTAAATATAAGCCTTTCTTATAAATTTTTATTGAAAATATATTTTTTTAAAAGAACTTGTAGAAATAATTGAGCCTAGAAATGTCTAATATAAACACGTAAATTACTATAATAATTATGTCTAAAGTCTTCTTTAAACATTAATACATCAATCCAATCAAATAAATACTTCAATTTAAATATAAAATTCTTTTATTTTAATGACTATGAAGTTATATTATATTATTTTATTTTATAAAAGAAAAAATATACATCATGTTTCTTGAATGTAAATCTAAAGTCTAGATAAATTAAAGACAAAATGTACACCATATTCCTTAAGTGTGAATGTAAGGTTGAAATCAATTAAAGAGATCATTATTTTGTAAGCATCATGGATGTTTGTTATTGTTTTTCTTATTTCTTGTAACCTCTTTGTCATTTTGATATATTTAGTTTTAAACTATTGCTAAAATAGGGTATTGCAATTTTTGAACTTAAGCTTCTTTGATTTATTGTTGCTATATAAAATCAATTTTAAGTTTCTTTAACTTATTGTTATCATAAAATGAACTTAAGTTTTTTTGTTTTACAGTTGTGCCATCTAATCTTCAAAGACTTGATAATTTTATTACATGGGTGGTTTGGAGCTCCCTAGACTCGATATATTGGTATATCTGTACAAATATACTTGTAAACATTTGAGATGATTTCCCTTCTTTGTTATTGTTAGTGTGAAATATTTATATTTGAGATTAGTTATTATCATATATAATTTCAACCACATTGCAACTTCTTTATCATGACCATAAGGTGATGCAACAAGTGATATAAATGTTTGATTTTAATTGATTGATATCATTTATATTTTAAAGTTTTTAACCCTGACATAATACTATTGGACAATTCTAGTCGCAATACTTGTTAGTAATAAAACGATATATAATTAATGAAAGATGTTGACAAGACATAAAACTTAATATCAATTTAAAGGTAAAAAAAATTAGGATAATAACAAGTATTTTAGACACTTTTCAATCATAAGAATTAAGAGATAATAGTAAGTAGTAATACTTAAATTGTGTTGTGACTTAAGTAGTATAAAATTTAAATGGTGACATGACCTCTCATTAGTCACATCATTATGCCATTGATAATAAATGTTTGATATAATTAAAATATTTATCTTTCTTGTATTGTAATGTAATAAATTCATTGTTAATATTGTCTTTATCTATGCTTAGGTTGTAATAAGAACTTAACTTTTTGATCCAATGGTCTTTGAGATAAATGATGTTTTGGTAATTTCTCATTAAAATGTACATGTTTTTATTTTTCAACAATAAGAAGGTAAAATAGATGAAATAAAAAAAATTAATTGGTTGAAAAATACTACCATTTTAATAACTAGTTAAGGATATTGGACATGGTAGTTAGAACTCGTAGATTTTTGGGATCATTTTCCTTCTCTCTTGTATTCTCTTTGTTATCATGATATATTTAGTTTTTAAAAAAAAATTATTAGATAAGCAGGGTTTTTGAAAAAGGGCCTTGAACCCTTTTACAAATCGAAAGATAGATCGTCCAGCTTAGCAAAACAACAAAAAACCATCAAAGAACAACAAGACAACACAAAAAATCAACCAAACGGAACCACTACAACTCCATCAAAATGGAGAAAAACACTACACACCCCGCTCATGGTGGTTTAAAAAATTATTCCAAATATTTTTGCTAAACCGTTATACAAGGGTTCTTCTCCACAAATATTTTCATCTTTTTTTTGTAAGGAGAAGAAACAGGACCACTCATAGGACCAACCAAACCAAGAGTATCAATAGAGAGGCCATTACAATCTTCAACCTGAGGCTTTTGAAAGAGAGTGGTGTGATCTTTCGTAATAGGAGACATCTTCTCATTTTCCTTCCAAATAAAGTGTTGTTTCTTTTTCCTTAGGAAGGTAAAGGAGGCATGACCTACTTTACCGCAACAATGAAAAATAATGGGATAATTTTCATATTCAATCTGTTGCACCCACTTACCAAATTTTGAAGATAAGATTATCTAAGTAAGGAGAATGAGGTTATTCTCCACTAACACACAAAACCTAGCAAACAATAATCACTTCATTCATTTTGTGATCTTATCCATAGAACAAAAATTCTCAAAAGAATTAGCAATACCCATAAAAATCTTTTCATGCCAAAACTCCAAAGGCATACCTAGCAAAAAAACCCAAATAGGAAACTTAAGAGTGTATGTCATAGGGTTGAAACTAGGAGACCACCTTTGAAGGCAGAGGTCGTTCTGACCAAGAAACCAAGAGCCATCAAGAAGGACCTTAGAGAAACTTTCCTCTCAAGGAAAGGAAAAGAGGAAGAAACCATTTATCAAGGCAGTTACCTTGACCTGATCACAGAACTTCCAGATCCAACTATTAGTTTTAAATTGTTACCAAAATAGGGTTTGTAATTTTATGAACTTAAAGTTTCTTTGATTTATTGTTTCCATATAAAACCACTTAAGTTTCTTTGATCTATTGTTATGATATCTTATCTTCAAAGACTCAACACCTCATATAATATGGGAGGCTTGAGGCTTCCTAGACTCTATATTATTTGTGTGTATAATTAGACCTATGGACATGTGATGTTGTTTCCCTTCTTTTTTATCCATGTCTTTGAAACTATAAAATATTTATATATAATATTGTTTCCTTCTTTCTAGTACTCATCTTGGGTAATATAATATATTTATGTTGGAAGTTGTTCACTTTTTATACTCATTTTTGTTAGATTTACATTATTACCATCACACTATTTTAATATTAAAACTTAAATTTCTTTAATTTATTCCTACTATGTAGATAGTGATATGAGAATTGAAACTCCAAATGTAAGCATTTCTTATAAAATCATATTCTAAATATTTTTTAAAAATAAACTTGTAGAAATAATTAAGTCTAGAAAGGTCTAATATATAAATATGTAAATTAATCAAATAATTAAGTCTAGAATCTTCTTTAAACATTAATACATCAATCCAATTAAAAAAATACTTCAATTTAACTATTACATTTTTGTTTTAATGATTGTGACTATATATTATATTATATTATATATTATAAATGACAACATATACACCAACTTTCTTGAATGTGGATCTAAAGTTAAAATAAATTAAAGACCAAATATACATCATATTTCTTGAGTGTGAATGTAAGGTTGAAATCAATGAAAGAGATTGTTGTTTGGTAAACCTCGTAGATGTTTGTGACTATTTTCCTTACTTCTTATAATCTCTTTGTTATTTTGATATATTTATTTTTTAAAATATTACCAGAATAGGGTGTTATAATTGTTTTAACATAATTTTATTTGATTTATTGTTGCCATATAAAATCAGTTTTAAGTTTCTGATCCAGTGTTTATAAAATTTTATATAAGATATATATATATATATATATAATAAACTTTCAAATATTTGAGATGCTTTCTCTTCTTTTTTATTGTTACTATGAAATATTTGTATTTTACTACCATATATAATTTCAACCATGTTGCAACTTCTCTATCATGTCCATATGGTAATTGCAACACGTATTGATTGATAATTATCATTTGTACTTTTGACCATGATTTAATGGACGATTCTAGTCCCTATGCTTGTTAGTAATGATACTATATATAATTAATGAAGGATGTTGACAAGACAAAATTTCACATCAATTTAAAAGTATAAAAATGTGGAATAATAACAAATTCTTTAGACACTTATCAATCATAAAAACGAGAGATAATAGTTAGTAATACTTAAAATTGTGTGTGATTTAAGTAGTATAAAATTTAGATGGTGACATGACCTCTCATTAGTCACATCATTATGACATTGATAATAAATGTTTGAGGCAATTGAAATATTTATCTTTCTTGTATTGTATTGTAATAAAGTCATTATTAATATTGTATTTATCTATGCTTAGGTTGTAATAAGAACTTCACTTTTTGATCCAATAGTCTTTGAGATAAATGATGTTTTGGTAATTTCTCATTAAAAAATGTACAATGAGAAGATAAAATAGATTAAGTAAAAAAATTTAATTGGTTGGAAAATGCTACTATTTTAATAACTAGTTAAGGATATTGGACATGGTGGCGGATCCTCAACATATGACTGATTTTCACCCTATTAGCCTTTGTAATACTTTTATAAAATCCTCTCTAAAATTTTGGTTAACCGTATCAAACCTCTTCTTGATAAAATCATTAGCCCTACTCAAAAGGGTTTTGTGCCTAATAGGCATATCCTTGACGCTACAATCTACTCATGAACTAATTCATTCTATGGATAGATGCAACTATGTGGGTATGGCCCTGAAACTAGATATTTCTAAGGCCTATGACAAGGTGATTTGGAATTTTGTTCCTAAAGTGCTGGCTAAGTTTGGTTTCAATCAATTAGTGGTCAATCTTATAATGGAATGCATTACTACTATTAAATACTTTGTTTTGGTGAATGGCTCTCCCTTTGGGTTCTTTCATGTTGGGAGGGGAATCAGACAGGGAGATCCCCTATCTCCCTATTTGTTTATAATGGTGGCGGATGTTCTAAGCAGGAACTTCTCTAGTATGTTGTTGAAGGGAACCATAACCAGCTGTGATCCAACAATTTGTGGATGATACTTTTCTATTTGGGAAAGCCCCAGTTTTGGAAGCTAGGAAATGGAAAAATTACCTCAACAATTATGTTGCTTGCTCTGGACAATGCATTAACTACAATAAAAGCATGATTTACTTCTTCAATAGTACTCCTAACCTGCAAAATTGGGTGAATGCTATTTTGGGCTTTCAGAGTGGTTCTTTCCCCTCGATTTATCTTCGGCTTCCCCTAACTATCAAAGAGGTCACTCCTGAGTTTTGGAATTCTATTCTTGAAAGGATTCAAAGGAAACTTGTTGGGTGGAAAGGTTCTTTACTCAGCCATGCTAGTAAGCTTCAACTTCTTTCTATTGTTCTTCAAGGTATCCCAATCTATTTCCTATCCATTTTTAAGATACCTAGATATATTGTCGATAAGTTGGAGAAAATCTAGAGGTCTTTTCTCTAGTCAGGCACTGAGGAGAAAAAGAAACTTGCTTTGGTTAAATGGGATAAGGTCTGCCAACCAAAATGGTGTGGTGGTCTTAGGATAAGAATCATTTCTAATTCTAACAAATCTCTTATGGCCAAAGTGGGTTTGGATCATTTGAGGGATAGGAAGGATTGGTGTGAAATAATGAATGCCAAATACCTTTTGAACCGACCGTTAATTGACTACCTTTCAGAGGCTCACCCTATGAGTTCCTTGGTTTGGAAGGGTATCTATAGTCTTTAGGACCTTATGAGGAATGGGATTAAATGGAAGATTGGTAATGGTAACAAAATCAGATTCTGGGAAGATTCTTGGTTGCTTGACTCTCCCCTGGATTGTTCAGAGTTCATACTTCTTAAGGATCGGGCCCAACATGTGTTTGGTATATATTAGTGATTATCTTCTTGGACACATAAGAACTAGGAAATGGAATGACATTAGTCTTTGTTGTCTTTTATCTCCTAATCTGTGTCTCCTAGCCAGAAAGTTGTAGGAGTTACTCTCTCTCACCAAGATACCCCCTGCTATCTGTGAGGATGAGTTCTTCTGGATTCATGATATTCAGGGTGATCTTACTATAAAAATTGCTTACAGACAACTAACTATTTAGGGGGTGACTAATAATCTATGGAAAAAGGTGTGGAATAGATACATGATACTGAAAGTGAAATTTTTTTGGTGGACCGTTTGTCATAATAGAATTCTTACTCAGGATAATCTAAGGAAAAGGGGATTCCAAATCCCCAATAGATGCATTTTTATGTAAATGCAACAAAGAATTTTTCAATCATCTGTTGTTACACTGCTCCTTTGTTACTAAGGTGTGGGAGCTAGCTTTTGGAAGATTAGGGATACAGTGGATTATGTGTAAGGACATCACATCCTTTATTTTGAGTTGGTTTGGACCCTTTTCCCATCTGCTAACTGGGGAAATATGGAATCAAGTTCCTCTCATTATTTGTTGGTGCTTATGGAAAGAGAGGAATAATAGGATATTCAGGAACACTGAGATGAATTTGAAAGAGGTGTTTGGGATAGGTGTTCATCTCATTGGGGAAAATATTGCTCTCTTCAAAGGAAAAACCCTAGATAAAGGGCCCACTAAGTTGGAAATAAGCATAGCTAAAGCTTGGCATCAGAACCTAGTTGCCAACTCATATGACAATTCCAAAATTCTGGCTAGGAGAGCCACTATTTGGAAACCCCCTAACAAAGACTGGTTTAAATTAAATTTTGATGGGGATGCTAAGGGAAACCCAAGAAAAGCAAGCATAGGAGGTGTTATCAGAGATGACAAAGGTAAGTGGGTGGCTGGTTATGCTAGGGGGATTGGTCAACATTCGTCTATGATAGAAAAAGCTAGAGAGTTGTTAAAGGGCTTACAGATTGTGGTTTCATTGGGGATAGAGAACCTGCACATTGAAGGTGACTCTAAGTCCATAATTGATGCCATAAATTTTGATAGACTCTTGGGGTGGAACACTAAGAATATTCTTCTTGACATTAGATTGCTTGTAGCTAAATTAAAATTAAAGGTGGCCAGTCATATCTACAAAGAGGGGAACCAAGTGGCTAACGCTTTAACCAATTTTGGCTCTCATTGAATTTTATCCAAATGCTAGCGTGATTCAAGTCTTCTTCCACCAAATATTTAGAGTATGATAGTTAAGGAAAAAATCCCTTTCATGACTCATGATGGAAACACATGTGCTTAGTTGGATTATTGGGGGGCCCACAAGCTTCCTCATTGGGCTTTGTAGTCTTATTGGTTTGATGAGATGGAAAATTAGTTCTATTGATGGGATAGATACCAAGTGGATTTTGAATTAGATTAAAGCACGTTTAGAATAAGGAAATCATTTTTTACTGCGACAAGTACCAGTTGATTAGCTCTAAGCTGGATCGTACCTATCATAATCTCTTTATGGGGATTTTCTTAAGATCGTGGATTTACAAATTTTGTGTTTTTGAATTTGATGTGACTTGTAATTATGAGACTAAACTCCTCTTTGGATTTTCCTTACCCACTATTTTGGTTTGGCACCTTATAGCTTCTACCTAGGGTATAACTAAATTTTTCCAAGCTCTAATTTCTATCCTTTTAGAGATTTCTAATTTTGTCCCCATGACTATCTTGCCTAGATTTTAGAATTTTTGCTACATGGAAGGAAATCCTTCCCTGTTGATCATGTCCTTGGTGCTTAGTTATTTATGCGAGAATTTACTCATGAAAGCCTATGCTAAGATTGTTATCAAGAATTCATTAGCTCATGCGTGTAATCTACCCTTAGGCTTGATTCCCAAAAATTGTCATTTGTGGCTTAAATGCCTTAATGTGGGGGTGATTTTTCACCTTGCTATTTTCTCTAACTTTTTGGTTTTTCAAGGTTCCTGGTTTTACTACGAGTAGTGCAGAATCATGGGGGGGATAGAGTGCAAATAGAGCCGGATAATTGCAATGAGTTTCGAAAGGATCCGCTTGTCTGGCATATTTGCGTTAAAGGTGGCATTGCTCCTCTGATGGAGAGACTTGTGGGCCATGACCCTAATCTATCAACCCAGTTCGTCAACTCTTGGAAGAATCGACATGTGACTATGGGAGGCATCTCCTTTATGGTGGAAAAGGAAGTGATTACGCAAGCGATGGGCCTCCAGAGCTCTAGCATGAAGCATCCCAAACATTTGAAGACCTAGGACAATGCTAGT
This sequence comes from Sequoia sempervirens, assembly GCA_007258455.2. Taxonomy (NCBI): domain Eukaryota; kingdom Viridiplantae; phylum Streptophyta; class Pinopsida; order Cupressales; family Cupressaceae; genus Sequoia; species Sequoia sempervirens. The sequence goes on along the minus strand of VDFB02047397.1, from coordinate 70,306,444 downwards.
ATGGAAAAATTCTTTGTGGGTGATGAGAAACCTGTGTGCAACTAGTCTGGGTTTGAACAGGAGGCTCTTCCTCAGCCATTGAACCAAGCGTGTCTTGCGTTGATGAAATATGTCACATTGGAAGGAAGGTACAAGACTTATTACTATTACCATTTTCCCCTAGTAAATCACCTTAGGCATAAAGTTTCAATGAGCTTTCCCTTTTATTTTCTATTGGACCTTGAAAGTTATGTTGAAAAATGTGTGGAGTCTATTGCCTTAAATCCAAATGAACCCACTCCTCTGTCACTTCATCAAGGTCTTATCCTAAGACTCTACCACTTTCATCTGGCTTTATGCCCTTTGAAACCCATTTCGACCATTTGCATTGAAGAAATTGTGCCACCCAACAATACGAACTTATCTCAGACCGAATCCAAAGGCCCTACCAAGAAAAGTCAACATGTCCGTAAGGATTCTCAAAAACCCAAAACTACTACCAAAAAACTCAAGGGTGTTGAGGAAGTTGCCCAAACCAGTGTGGTAGTGAACCTATGTGATCTCAAGTCTACCCCTACGAAGACTCTCAGTAAGGCTGGGCTGAAAAAGAAAGGTAAGGAGGAGAAGGAGCCTTTGAATAAAGGGAAAAATGTCATAAGCAAGGATTCATTGGGTGACATGGTGGTGGCAGAGACTGTGGTTGTTGGTTGTGACACCATCATTCAAAATTCGAGTAGATTGGTGAAGAACAGAAAGAAAATGTAGGTTAGAGATTTGGACACTGAAGAGGAGCTATTGAACAATAGAGATAGCAAAGTGGAAGAGGTGTCAGAAGGTGATGAAGAGGTGAAAATTAGTGGCTCCCCTTCCATTCCTAACAAGGGTAAAGCTTAGAAGGAGGTGTCAGCCTCTCACTCTTCAGAACCACTGGAGTTTGAGCAGAATGATCCTAATTACACTATGGGCAGAAGTGAGGAGCTCGAAGTGTTGAAAAAAAGAATGGAAAAAATGGACAAAAAATTCATTGGTTTGACCTATTTCATAGTCAAATTAGTTCACTGTGTCACTAATGCCCTGTCTGTCGTCATGAAAGAAGAGATGGAGATGAAGAAGGTTGAAGACCACCAAGAGTGGATTAGTGATGACTTGGTTTAGCTTCTGTCGAAGAACTGGGAGAACACCAACTAGTCTGCTACTGGTGTGTTGTTGGCCTGTGTGTTGTTTATCTATGTTTGTTTTTGGTTTAGTGTTTTGTTTTGTTGCTTTTTTATTTGGACTCTTTGGACCTTGTGGCTCTCTGTGTAGGGTACAACACCCTGTAAATGTTGCTTACTTTACCAAAAACATAAGGTATTGTAATTTTATGAACTTAAAGCTTCTTTGATTTATTGTTGCCATATAAAATCAGCTTAAGTTTCTTTGATCTATTGTTATGATATCTAATCATCAAAGACTCAATACCTCATATTATATGGGAGGTTTGAGGCTTCCTAGACTCCATATATTATTTGTGTATATAGTTGGACCTATAAACATGTGATGTTGTTTCCCTTCTTTTTTATCCATGTCTTTGTTACTATAAAATATCTATATATGATATTATTTCCTTTTTTTCTAGTACTCATCTTGGGTAGCATAATATATTTATGTTGGAGATTGTTCATTTTTTTTATGCTTATTTTTGTTAGGTTTACATTATTACCATCACACACTATTTTAATATTAAAACTTAAATTTCTTTAATTTATTCCTACTATGTAGATAGTGATATGAGAATTGAAACTCCAAATGTAAGCATTTCTTATAAAATTATATTCTAAATATTTTAAAAAAATAAACTTGTAGAAATAATTGAGTCTAGAAAGGTCTAATATATAAATATGTAAATTAATCAAATAATTAAGTCTAGAATCTTCTTTGAACATTAATACATCAATCCAATTAAATAAATACTTCAATTTAAATATCATTTTTTGTTTTAATGATTATGACTATATATTATATTATATTATATTATAAATGATAACATATACACCAACTTTCCTGAATGTGGATCTAAAGTTAAAATAAACTAAAGATAAAATGTACATCATATTTATTGAGTGTGAATGTAAGGTTGAAATCAATGAAAGAAATTGTTGTTTGGTAAACCTCATGGATGTTTGTGATTATTTTCCTTACTTCTTGTACTCTCTTTGTTATTTTGATATATTTATTTTTTTAAATATTACCAAAATAGGATGTTGTAATTGTTTTAACATAATTTTCTTTGATTTATTGTTGCCATATAAAATCAGCTTTAAGTTTCTTTGACTTATTGTTATCATATAAATTGAACTTAAGTTTTTTTATTTACAATTATGCTATCTAATCTTCAAATACTTAATACTTTGATAAGATGGTTGGTTTGAGGCTCCCTATACTCCATATATTGTTATATATAAAATAAACTTCCAAACATTTGAGATGGCTTCTCTTCTTTTTTATTGTTACTATGAAATATTTGTATTTAAGATTGGTTACTATTGTATATAATTTCAACCATGTTGCAACTTCTCTATCATGTCTATAAGGTAATTGCAACAAGAAATATTTACTTGATTTTAATTGATTATTATCATTTGTACTTTTGACCATGATGTAATGGTTGATTCTAGTCACTATGCTTGTTTTTTATAAGATTAATTTAGGAAAAGGACCTTGACCCAAGAGAAGTTGTTTGTTTTATACTTTGACCAGTCACTATGCTTGCTAGTAATGATACAATATATAATTAATGAATGACGTTGACAAGACATAAAATTTCACATCAATTTAGAGGTATAAAAATGTGGGATAATAACAAATGCTTTTAACACTTGTCAATCATAACAAATAAGAGATAATAACTTAATTAGTTTACTTAAATTTTGTTGTGACTTAGGTAGTATAATATTTAAATGGTGATATGATCGCTCATTAGTCACATCACCATGGCATTAATAATAAATGTTTGAGACAATTGAAATATTTGTCTTTCTTGTATTGTATTGTAATAAAGTCATTATTAATATTGTCTCTATCTATGCTTAGGTCAAGTAATAAGAACTTAACCTTTTTTATTCAATAGTCTTTGAGATAAATGATATTTTGGTAATTTCTCATTAAAAATGTACATGCTTTTCGTTTGCAACAATAAGAAGATAAAATAGATTGAATTAAAAATATTAATTGGTTGGAAAATGCTACTAATTTAATAACTAGTTAAATATATTGGACATGGTAGTTAGACCTCATAGATGTTTGGGATCATTTTCTTTTTTTCTTGTATTATCTTTGTTACCATGATATATTTAATTATAAATTGTTACCAACATAGGGTATTGCAATTTTATGAGCTCAAGTTTATTTGATTTATTTTTGTCATTTAAAACCAACATAAGTTTCTTTGATCTATTGTTATGATATATAATGCTCAAAGACTCAACACCTCATATTATATGGGAGGTTTGAGGCTTCCTAGACTCGATATATTAATTGTCTATATAGTTAGACCTATGAACATGTGATGTTGTGTCCTTTTTTTATGTCTTTGTTACTATAAAATATAAATTGTTTCCTTCTTTCTAGTACTCATCTTGGGTAGTATAATATATTGTTTCCTTCTTTCACTTTTTTACACTCATCTTTGTTAGATTTGCATTATTACCACCACACACCATTCTAATATTAAAACTTAAATTTCTTTAATGTATTCCTAGCATATCTAGTGATATGACATTTTAAACTCTAAATGTAAGCCTTTCTTATAAAATTTTATACAAAATATTTAAAAATAAATAAACTTGTAGAAATAATTGAGTCTAGAAACATCTAATATAAATATGTAAAATACTATAATAATTATGTTTAAAATCTTCTTTAATGATTACAAAGTTATATATTATTTTATTTTATTTTATAAAAGAAAAAATATACACCATCTTTATTGAATGTGAAACTAAAGTTAAAATAAATTAAAGACAAAATGTACACCATATTCCTTGACTATGAATGTAAGGTTGAAATCAATTAAAGAGGTGACTATTTGGTAGACCTCATTGATGTTTGTGATCGTTTTCCTTCTTTCTTGTACTCTCTTTGTTATTTTGACATATTTAGTTTTAAACTATTGCTAGCATAGGGTATTGTAATTTTTGAACTTAAGTTTCTTTGATTTATTGTTGCTATATAAAACAAACTTTAAATTGCTTTGACTTAGTGTTGACATATAAATCCAAATAAAGCATTTTTATCTACAATTGTGACAATCTTATCTTCAAATACTTGATACCTCTTATTGCATATGTGGTTTGAGGCTTGATAGACTCCGTATGTTATTTTTATTTATACAAATAGACTTTCAAACATTTGAGATTGTTTCCCTTCTTTTTTATTGTCACTATGAAATATTTATATTTGAGATTGTTCCCCTTCCCTTTTATTGTTACTATGAAATATTTATATTTGAGATTGTTTCCCCTCTCTTGTATTGTTACTATGAAATATTTACATTTGAGATTTTTTTCCTTCTTTCTAGTATTCATCTCAAGTAGTATGATATATTTATGTTTAAGGTCATTTTCATTATTTGTTATACCTGTCTTTGTTAATTTTATAATATTATTGTTCTAATTTCAAAACTTATATACCTTAGTTGGTATCAATTTTCCACAATCCCTTAATAAAAAGTGTATACTTCTCGATAAAATTGTAAATATTTTTTGCTCGACATTTTAGATCACATAGGGTGATTTGAAACGTTGATGCAAAAAACAACACACGGTTGAATCCAAAAAAGACTCTTATATCATTATGGACTGTGGAAATCTAATGTCTTTAATTTCAAATCACACTCAGTGATCCATCATCAAGAAGAGAATCACTTAGTGTGATCCAACACATCGAGCAAAAAAATGCACAATTTTATCCAAAAGTATACAATATATATTTATATACCTTTAATCTACTCCTACTATATACATAAATGAAATTAAATAAATATTTCAACTTAAATACAATTTTTTTTATATTAATGAATGCCAATATACTATATTATTTTATATAAAAGACAAAAAAAATGCACCATATTAACACAAACATACTAGGGGAGATCCAATAGTTGAGCACCCTAACTTTGTGCTTCTCAAAATCCTACGTGAAAATTTCAAATCACTCTCACTTTTTTACTGCAACTTACTTGGCAACTCTCCTACATATAACTAAGGTTTTAGGACCACATCATCAAACATGATGCCACATCAACATACTTTTTGTCAAGGAGTCCAAAAAGGTCCAAAAAAAGTGAGATCGATACTTGTGCACTAAATCATGTTTTACTGGTGCTGATGTGGCATCATATGATTTGTTACTTTTTACATCTAAGGAATGTATTTCATTCAATTATGGGTAGTTATCATCAACACTACCAACTTTAAAGTCACAACTATTGGTCCAATATTGTTAAAAATAAAGGACATGAAATCAAACAAATGCTATAACAACTATTGAAACATGTTGAACACGTTGAAGTACTAGTCCTCTCCCCTATATTACTTCATATAAAAGACCAAAACAAAATAGGACACCATAAGGGAGAGGGGCCTATAGTGGGCCACCCTAACTTCACACTTCTCAAAGTGCTTTGTGAAAATTTCAAATCACTCCCAAATTTGTACAACAGCGTATTTGGCAAGCCCACTACTTATAAAAATTGGTTTCAAGTCCACATCATCAAATATGATGTCACTTCAACATGTTTTTTGTCAATGTATCCAAAACGGCCCAAAAAAAAGGTGAGACCAATAGTGGTCACTAAGTCGTGTATTATCGGTGTGCTGATGTGGCATAACATGATTTGTCAATTTGTGTACTTTATGGATAAAAGTGCTTTGCAATTAGATATTAATTGTAAGTTTATTGGATATTAAACCTACCCATTATAGGGACCACTCAGTCCTACTTCTATACCTACCATTGGACCCCTACCCTCTATGGACCCCTTTCCCTTATTTCTTAAATTTTAAAAGTTAAAATAAATTAAAGACAAAAAAAGTTTACGCCATATTCCTTTGAGTGTGAAATACACGGCTGAAACAAATTGAAGAGACCGCTGCTTGGTTGTTCTGCGGTCCTATCAAAGACAAACTACTCTTTTTTCTCCTATAAAGCGGACGTTAATACCCCAACAATCATCTGCACCACGTCCCCAGGTCGAATCGCAATGGACTCTTCCACTCTAGTGTCCCTCTTCATCACTGCTGCAATTCTGACTTCCACTGCGGCGGCAGACCCCCAATGCACTGACTTCATCACATCCTCCTGCAATATGACCCCCTATCCTGACGTCTGCGTGGCGTCGCTCTGCTCGTACCCAACCTCTCTGCAGGCCAACAGAAGCCAGAAAGAGCTCGTCAAGGCCGCCGTCAACGTCAGCCTCGCAAACGCCCACAATATGACGACCTGGGCCGTCAAATTCGCCCGGAGGCACAGGGGCCTCAACAAAACGGAGCGCGGAGCGCTGAGTGACTGTGTGGAGAATTTCGGTGATACTTTGGATCAGATCCATCAGTCACTGGCTGAGCTGAAGCATCTGAGGTCTGCAACTTTCAAGTTTCAGATGAACAATGTGCAGACATGGATGAGCGCAGCCCTAACGAACGAGGACAGCTGTCTTGATGGCTTCGAGGGTGTTCGTGGTGGGAGGGTCAAAAGGCTTGTCCTTGGGCGGGTGGATTATGCTTCCAAGTTGATCACCAATGCTCTTGCTTTGGTCAATTGGCTTGCTTCCCCTGCGGGATATTCAAGAGCAAATTTAGGGCATTTGTGATGTTTCATGGTCTCATTGATAACAAGTTCTTTTTCTTGTAGTTGTTTTAAGAAATGATTATCAACGAAATTTGGATCAGTACTAAGTTTCCATCTGATAAAAAAATCTTCCCAAAAACTGCGTGGATTCTGCAAACTTCAGATTTCTTTGAATCACTGGCAATATAATTAAATAAGCATTACCCCGATTATTGGACCTCGGGGTGGAAACACTGGGATCCTTTCACTCCAACGAATTCTTCTAGTATTATTGAGTTTTAAGCTTCCTCTGGATAGGTAGACTTCAATCAATTCACATCTGTAGCCAAAAATGTGCCAACATTTTGCAACTGATAAGCCCCGAGCTTAACAGTTATTGTCAGGCTGTATTGCTTATAGAGTGCCAACAGGCTGCTAAAATTCCAGTGGTCTCACCTCTTCATGACATTAATAACTAAATTTTAGATGATATTCATGTAAAATTATTTTAGATTATTATTTGTGTTAAAAGAAATGAGTTGCATGGGAAAGTAAAAGTTTAGTTCTAAAGTGGGTTGGTAGTTTAGTGACAGAGGATTTCAGTAGTAAATAAGAGGTGACAGGTTTGATTTTTAATCAGTCCATAGAAGATTAATATGGTATTAGGATTAGGCTAGAAGTCCTGAACATATCATTGGTATGAGTTTTCTATCATCTATGAAAATGTTGAGCAAGCTTTTAGATTCAAAAAAGCATACACAGTTGAATCCAAAAGCTTGTTCAACACTTATGGTGTAGTTAAAGGTCTGTTTTAGAGGAAATGAACCACACCCAAACCATAAAATGACCTGTAACAAAGTAGGTTGGTAATTCAATAATAGAACACCTAACAGCAGATGGGAAGTCCTAGATTTCAATCTTAACTGAATTATAAAAAGCTTAACATATATTATCAGAGTCAAGCTAGGAGCTCTGAGCTCCTGCAACATGGTTTCATATGTAAAAAGAAGTGAGCCCCATTCCTGTAAAAAAACCGGCCAGTGCTGCTAATTCAGTGATAGGAAACCTCAGCGGCAAATAAGAGACTGGATTTTAAATCTAATTAAAAAATTAATATGATATCAAGCTAAGCTAGAAGTCCCAAACACTCACATATAACTCAAACAAGGTGTTTGAAAAAACAATCTACAACCATACTGTAGATGAACGAAACACAAAATAGATCAATAATTCAATAGTAAAACACCCTAAATCCAAATTTTAACTGTTAACAATGTGATGCACGAGTTAAAGATCATCATAAGATGCAATTTAGGCAAAAGTGCTGCTTAATCAACCTCGATGTGCTGAAATTAAAAGCAAATGATTAATGACTTATCCTAAGATGCTTTATTGTCCAAATATCTTCCAGTTGTCTATCTACTGTCTTATGACTTCGCTTAAGAATACTAAATTGCTTACTTAAAGGTGAATGGGTCTGATTCAAGATTAGTGGTTTCCCTATACATAATCTTGTAAATTAGAATGCTCAGCATACTTTGGCTTAGTAGTTAAGGGCAAGGATTTCTCCTCATATCCACAGGAAAATCAATCTACTGGTGTGATCTTCTGTAAGAGATGAGATAACCTAGTTTAGGGTTGATGATAATTTTAGCACTTAGTATAAATATACTGTATTGTTCCTCAAACCTTTGGCTTGGGTGACAGGGTCTTGTGTACGATGTATCATCTGTCAGAAGTCACATGCAAAACTTCTTTTACTGTTGAAGACTGCACTTTGGTAGACCCACACATCTGGTTTCTGCAGTTTGATGGGACAAGATGGTGAAAAAAAATTCTGCATGTAGGACAAGTTTCTCACAGATAGTAGGGGAGAGGACCCATGAATCAATTTTTCTGATTTGATTAGCAGTACAGGTCAATGTCACCATCTTTACTTCAAGTTCATGCATTTTATCTTTATGTGAAAGACTTTTTTGAATATTTTTTTGAAGTGTTTTAATAAATATTGAGCTTTGCTTTTGGAATTAATTCTTTAAATTTGTTTTGCATTAAAGCATTTTATTATATTAGTGATGTATTAGAGGACGACAGCAAACAATAAGAAGTGATGGATAAAAAGAGTAAGATGATAATAATAAAACATAAACTAGGGAGAGGGAGTTCGTGCACCCTAACTTCATTAATTATCCTAGCAAAATTTCAAATCACTCCCAATTTTTATACTTGGCAAGTTCTCTGCTTATAACTAAGGTTTCAGGGCCACATCATCAAATATGATGCCACATCAGCATGCTTTTTGTCAAGGTGTCCAAAAAGGCCCCAAAAAATAGTGAGACCAATACTCGTGCATTACATCATGAGTAGTTGAGCGTGATGTGGTATCACATGATTGGTTGCTTTTTAGATCAAAAGCATACATTTTGTTTAATTATGGGTAGTCAAATCAACTATTGGACATTATATAAACTACTATTGGGTATTATATGTACGATTGGGTGCACGACTATTGGACCCCGCACGACTATTGGGCCCTCTCCCCTATTTATCTGATAATGGGTTTGGCAGCAATCAATAAGTCTAATATGTTCTACAATCATGATGACTTTAAGTTGAAAGTGATAATGGGCTGGATGGGCAGCAAGCTGTAAGTCTAATATGTTCTACAATCATTACTTTAATGAAAGGACTGAGCTTTTAATAAGTTGGGGGTGGTGTTCACATTATGAGTAGAGTCGGTAGCAGATGTTTTAAGTAAGTGATAGTTAATATTTTGAAGGTGGTTTTGTTTCCTGTTGGAATTTGTGGTATTGTCACATGGCATCTAGGGAAGGTTCTAGGTGTGAGGTTGGAAAGAAAGGTGGATAAGTGATATTAATATCTAGTAATGAGTAGAGTTGGTGGCGATGTTTTAAGTGCTAGCTAACATTTTGAAGGGAATTTGTGGTATTGTGACATATTGCATCTAGGAAAGGTTTTAGGTTTGAGGTTCGGAGGAAAGGTTGAAGGAGCAAGGAGAAACATAGTTGATGGAATAAGTGATATTAATATCTAGTAATCCACAATAATGTATTCCACTTTTAGTCTTAAGTTGGAAACTCATCAATATTTTTAAGTAAATTTTCACTTTCCATTATTTATAACAAATAAACTATAAAAAATTGAAGATGATGTGAATTATTGATTTTTGAAATTTCATATATAAATTCTTTTTTTTTTTTAAATAGTTTTTTTTTTTAAACCTTTCTTAATAACAAGTATTTTTTGTACTATATAGTATTTTTAATCAGTGATATATTATAGAATGGTTAGTTTTTTTAAGAAATAAGATAAACTCATAATTTGTTAAAACATAAATCATTATCACTAGTATCTAGTATATGCAAAAGAAAAAAATCATTTTATATATTATTAATTTTTTAATTCAAATTAATCGTAATTTGGAGTGATATTATTCCATAACACATGTTTTTGTATATATCCAAATTGTTAGTATTTGCTGAAACAAGGGCATCAATAATACAAAGTGTGCATATATTTTTAAGATTTTTGTATATATTCTTTTAATTTATCCACATGCATCAAATAGAGACATTTGATGTTTGGTAAAAAACTGTGTTCACTAGAAAATAGAATAATTAAATAAATATATTACAAATTATGCTTTTTTGAAAACCTTACTTTGATGGTTACAATTATTAAAAAAAAAAACTTTATTTCATGGCCCAACTCTTACTTCAAAACAAAAATTTCTTTTGAAAACTAGGTGGGGAAAGATAGGGTCCATTCAAGGACCTTTAAATGAAGGTGGAGTCACCTCAAAGACTTGGAAAATCCATGCTCTAGATGAGTGAAGCATGTCACAATAGCAAATGTACTATTCCAATAAATGAAGAATAATAAACACGAATATGAGGAATACGAAATATTATATTCCATGAGCAAGATTACAATATAAAATAGACTCATTTACAAATGTGAGTAAGAGAGGATTATTTATAAGAAATACTCAAGATAAGTCCCATCACATGACAACTAGGTGAATCACCAAGTGAGTCACCATGAAGGATACCAAGTAAAACATGACTTGCTAATTATAAAAGATACTTTCTATGAATGTGACACGTGGATAAGAGAACATGGTTCACATATTGTGGCATGTGTTTAAATAAAACACCTAAGAAATATTATAATAATATCTATATATGATAATGAGAGAAACTTATCAAGTTTACTATCAATCTATATATTTTTGGTCCTTTTGGATGCAATGATGAAGTTGGTTTTACTCCAAGATGCACCATATGAAATTAGTTGATGAAATGTATCCTCAAGAAAAGAGAAGTGGCTTGAAGATTCAAATATCAAATTCCATGTTGGAGTCACCTCAAAGACTCACACAAGCTACAATGTAGATGAGTGAAACATTCCAAAATAGTGAATGCATTATTCTAATAAACAAAGAATAATAAACATAAATAAGAGGAATACAAAATATTATATTACACATATAAGATTACAATACAAAACAAACTCACTTACAAATTAATCAAAGAGGAGTACTTATAAAAAAAATAGTCGAGAAGTCCTATTGTATGACAACTAGGTGAGTCACTATGAAGGAGACCAAGTAAAACAAGACTTACTAAATATAGAAGATGATTTCTATGAATGTGATAGATGTGGGTGAGAGAATATGATAATCACAATTGAAACGTGTTCAAATCAATCCTTGAGCAATCTTATTCTACACATAATAAAACTAGGATAATAATATAGATACACATTAATACTACACACTCTAACTAAAGGCCCGTCATATGAATGATCTTCATTTAAAGGTACATTTCAAATGAAGGTACCTAAATTCAAAGGTATTAATATACTCCAATATATAAAGAACTTCACATATATTCTTAAATAAAAAATAAATTACAATTTTATTTTGAATTTTTTTCCCTTTAGTTGTACTTTTTGTAAGGAATTTTTTTTTTTAAAATTTTTCAAATGAGAAGTGTTTTTCATCGCATTTTTTTTAAATATTATTGTTACACATTTTTGAAAAGGGGATGATGGAAAATAAAAGAACTAGGTAAAATAATACTATTCATTCATTTTCAACAAAAAAAGGTCCAAGAAGCTAAATGAAGAAATAATACAAAACTATTTTGAAAAGAAAGAAGATGTGTTTTCAAATTTATATTTTTATTTAAATATAAAATAGATTTTAATATTTCTTTTGGGCAAAAATAAATTATATTAATCAAAACTTAGTTACAACTAGACCATAGAGATTTCTAGGTGGCCATAGCCACCACAATACACAAAAGAAGGAGGATCCACGAGGGAATCCTGCTAGTCCATAAAGCAAGATACAAACAAGAATCATGTATCTAGGTAAAACTCACCACTACCCATCTCAATCCACTAGAGTCATTTATTTTTCACCTCATTAAGAATTTGAATAAGAAATTGAGATTTTTTCAAATCCATCAAATCCATCAATCACTGGTTGAGCTAAAGCATCTAAGGTTTGCATCTGAAGCATGTGTTTAAATAAAACACCTAAGAAATATTATCCTATGTATGATAAAACTAGGATAATCAAATAGATATGCAATAATATTATGCACTCTAACACCCTCCCAAAAGTATTAATTAGGTAGGTAGTGATAATTATTATGATGGGTCCCAACAACTAGGCTTGATGAGGTACCCATATACAAATAAGTCTCTCAAAAATGAGGAAAAAAATAAATCTCATAGGAAATAAAACTCCTCTATAAAAGAGATTAAAAGGGGAGGGCAAATATACCTCCTTGAAATTTATCCTAGAAATATTAGGAACAAGATGAACATAAAGAAATCCATGAAGTATGAAGAAGTTGTAAACTCTATTAAAAAACAACTAATATACTATTGGAACTTGTAATGATCTAATTTGAAAATGCAAAATGGAAGAAAAAAAAAGAAATGGAATTTTCTATACAAACAAAAGAAAAACCTCAAATAGAGCTCGGAAAGGAATTCAAAACAGGATAGCAATGCAAACATTCAAAACAATATTAGGTCATAAAAATCCATTGTGAATTTTATTTGCTTTAAGTGATTGCTTGAAATATGGTTTCTCTTATACAAAAGGATACTATTTTGATAGTATATAATTAGCTCAAACATGAATGGATTGAAATGGATGAGTGTGTACCTCAATTTATAAATTTTTGGGAGAGGAAATGAATAGTGGATATGTGATGAAGAGATCAATGGTGGAGGATGAATGACATAATTTACCTAAGATTGAGCAGAGAATGGAGGGTTATGATGGAGGTTATTTAAATGTGAAAGGATAGGATGCACTTACCAAAAAGGAGAAAAGGAAAATCCCAAATAATTATTAATGAACACATCTAAAGAAGAAAGAGGGATTTCCTCTCCAAATTTAGCCAAGTAATAGTCTCTTTTCAATCATTCCCATTATTTTTAGCTAAACTAGAGTAACTTCCTTGCTCATTGGAAAATACATCAATTTCTTTCCAACCAAATTTTCTATAGGACAAACGAGGGACCAATATCCTAGGTTGTTGAAATAAAAGAATTTGAAGCTTGTGGATGACCCAAGTTATTCTATAACACAAATAAGGAAGTGGAATAAATAGCCTAGATCTGTTTTATAGTTCCCACTAAACATTCCACAAATATTTAGAGAGAGGGTATTGAAAGAAAAGGTGATTCATTACTTATTCATTATTGCCACAAAGAACACACATGGAAGGCCCCTAGAAATATTTCTTACAAATATTCTACTAGGAAAGGAACATTTTGTAACTCAATATTCATAAAAATAAATTACACTTAGGCCATCCAAACTCATTCCAAATTCTTTCCTAGCTAGGTTACTTAGCATCCCTTTCTTTTTGGACCTCTAAAAAGTGATATCCACTCCCAAAAGAATACTCACCTTTAGGATTAAATTTCCCTAGGAAATAATATTTGGATCTTCCAAAAAGCTACATAGTATATCATCTAGAATTGAAGCAAGACCTTCTCTAATCAGGATCCTTCTAGCCATGGTAAAGGGAATGTCTCAAATAATAATTATACTTAAATTATACTACCTTGTACTATCTAATCACCAAGAAAATATCATGGAAGGGTTGAAGATGAGGGAAAGAATAAATAATGGGGGATGATTATCCCAAGAATTGTCTCACAATAAAGCCTTATTACCACTACTATAGATCTAGAAAGGGCCTTTCTTCATAATCAAGACACCCTTTTTCAATGTAAATTATAAATTATTGATTCTTTACCATTCAGCTCCACCCATGGAAAATCCTCATCCTCCACTCTACCTAAATATTTGAATTGACAATTCTAGCCCAAGGTGGTGCAAGAGCACCTAGTGATTGCATGCCTCCATGAGGCAATCTTGCTAAATTTGGTTTAGTTTTGGTGTTTTGAAGTTATAATAAGGTCATTAAGACCATTTTGAACTTGTATGAGTCTATTTTGGGTCTTAGAAGGTCATTTTGGAATAATTTGTCAAACATTGTAAAAATTGTCAAATTGTCACAAAGTTGTCAAGTGCAATTTAGCAATTTTGTCATAGGGTGGAAGATGAATGGTTAGTAGTTTAAAATTTGGATTATAAACATTGGGAAAATTTTGAAAAAGCATAAAAATCCTGAATCCATCGTTGTAAAGGTTGTTGAGAGGTTTTGAGGAAGTTTGGAGCAATAAATAATTCATTTTCTATATTTTTATTATGTTTCTTGTTGTTCCTCTCAATGGAACATGCTTGTATGGATAGATAAAGGTCTGAAATCAATTGGAGATGTTAGGTTATTGAATCTAGTTTCATTTTATTTTGGTTTCAATTATTTTCATTGGGTTTTGAGCATTTTACAACAAATTTACCAAAAACAGTTTGAAACCCTTGTTTTGGGGGCTTGATAGGAGACAATTTTGAGTTTCTCATTATTGCATTATTGAAAAATATTCTAAGTTGAAAAAATGGACTGTATACATGTGTTTGATGTTTTCCCAAGGTTGCAGGAGATTTGGTGAAGGTTTGCACATGATATGGTGAGTCCCTAGATTGATTTTACCATGTTTTGATGTATTTGAAGCCAATAGGAATGAGGGTTTGATGAAATACCCTTGGGGAAGAGTGGGAAACATTTTAATAAGCATGTAAATACCTTATGTGATGTGTCCATGCCTTTCGAATAGGTTTTTGTGATCAAGAGTGTAAGAACCAAAAATTGCATACAAGCCTAATTAGGCTTTAAAAGCAGTTAGCAGTTCATTTTTGAAAGACACTTTAAACCACTCTTGGGGGCATTTGTAGTACTCAGCCATGTTGCCTATGAGAAGGGATTGTGAACATTTGTATGATCAACCAAGTTTGTAATTTTTGATCTCTTGAGTGACTTGATGGAGCTTTTTATGTCATGTACACCCTATGTAAAGTCTTTCATTTGTTTATTAAGCCTTTTTGAGTCCATTGTGCCCATTTGAGGCATGTAATCTTGTCAAGGTCATGCCAAGTTGAAGAGAGTTTAGTATGTTGAAATATCAACCCATTTTTATGAAATATGTCTTTATTATGCTGAATTGAACCCCTTCTCTACATCAATTGGTATCATAGCTAGAAGGCTCTCAAAAAGGAAGGTTGTGTGTTTGTGTGTGTTGTCTTTTGTAGGTTGAAGAAAGAACCTGGATTCCAAGAGACTAGGTAGTGAAGAAAAGAGGAAACCTAGGTGAGGTGTCACAAAGAGGGAAAAAAAAAGGAAAAAAAGATGAAGAAGGAAAAAGAAAAGGAAAAACAAATGGAAAATGACCAAGAGATAAAAGAGCCAAGGCAGGTTATAGAACAAATAAAAGAGATGGGAGAAATGATGGAAGAGAGATGGAAGGTTGAGTTGCAGCAATCAACAAACCAAGATTCAAATTGTCATCTACTAGTTAAGAAGAAGATCTCATGGCCTATTCAAAAGATTATTCAGAGAAGAAGACAAGTGGGAGCATTAAAACTAGATGTGAAGAAAATAAAATCTTTGTTGATGAAGAAGATGGTGAACAAACCAAGCAAGCTAAAGTGATGATGGTAGAAGAAGAAGAATGCATGGAGGTTGTAGCCATTCTAGAATTTGAAGGTACCAAGACAACAAACTTAAAGAATGATTTGATTTTGGAGGGAAATGATATTGAGTTAGTGTCCAAAGTTGATTTGTTGAAGGTCAAGGATGAATTGATTTTGGAGGATCAAAGTTGGCTTCAAAGGTATGTTGAAATGGTGTTTTTTTCATTATTTTCCAAAGAGGATAATGGTATTTTAGTTTTTTTCACATCAAAGGTTAGTGAATTTGATAAAGTAGCAGTCATAGGGGCAAAATATCAAATAAAAAAATGGAAAACAAAGGTGAAAAGCTTAAGTATGATTTGTTAAGGAAAGTGGATAAGTTTAAGCATGCATTTGATGGGAAGGAGGATGGGATACATTATTTTCTTGTTGTGATTCCAGCCTTAAGGAAGGGTAAACCTAGATTCAAGATGGAGCAGAATATTGATGTAGGTTCAATGATTTTTTCAAATGAGGAAGGAGTCAAGGATCATCCATTAGACAAATCTTTGCAATTGGAGCAAATCTTGGATGCCAAACCATTCAAAAGGGCACGAGATAGTGCATGTTTTCAATACCTAGATCATTGGAAGGGTACACTAGATAAAGGAAACATTTGGAGACCAGAGAAGGATGTGATTAAACATAATCTTGTTGCAAATCCTCACTCAAGAGGACTTGAGTTCTATTTCCATGGGGAGTATGGTGCAGGAGCACCTAGTGATTGCATGCCTCCATGAGGCAATCTTGCTAAATTTGGTTTAGTTTTGGTGCTTTGATGTTGTAATAAGGTCATTTATACCATTTTGAACTTGTATGAGTCTATTTTGGGTTTTAGAAGGTCATTTTGGAATCATTTGTCAAACATTGTAAAAATTGTCAAATTGTCACAAAGTTGTCAAATTTAGCAATTTTGTCATAGGGTGGAAGATGAACAATGAGTAGTTGAAAATTTGGTATGTAAAAATTGGGACAATTTTGAAAAGGCATAAAAATCCTAAATCTGTTGTTGTAAAAGTTGTTGAGAGGTTTTGAGGAAGTTTGGAGCAATAAACATTTCATTTTTTATATTTTTATTGTGTTTCTTATTGTTCCTCTCAATGGCACATGCTTGTACGGATAGATAAAGGTCTAAAATCAATTGGAGATGTTAGGGTATTGAATCTAGTTTCATTTTCTTTTGTTTTCATTGAATTTCATTGGGTTTTGAGCATTTTAGAGAAAATTTACCAACAATAGTTTGAAACCCTTGTTTTGGGGGCTTGATAGGAGAAAAAATTGAGTTTCTCATTATTGCACCATTGAAAAATCTTCTAAGTTGGCAAAATGGACTGTATACATGTGTTTTATTTTTTTGAAAGATTGCAAGATATTTGGTGAAGGTTTACATGTGATATGGTGATTCCCTAGATTGATTTTACCACGTTTTGATTCATTTAAAGCCAATAGGAGTGAGGGTTTGATGAAATACGCTTGGGAAATAGTGGGAAACATTTTAGTAAGCATGTACAAAATTTATGTGATGTGTTTGTGCCTTTGGAATAGGTGTTTGTGATTAGGCTTGTGTATAGAACCCAAAACCCCATTGCATACAAACTTAATTAAGCTTTAAGAACAACTGAGCAGTCCATTTTTGGAAGACACTTTACAAAATAACCTTACCTAAATTTTTGATATGTTTTAAAAAAGTCAAATGGGTACTCAAATATTTTTTTATAGTTAGGATATCATGTCTTATTCAAAAGTTACAAATGACTGTTTATTTCTTGAAAGCTAGTAGGAAGGTTTTCCTCTTGTGTAGAACCACCATTGTTTGAAGACATCAGATTTGGGAAACCATTTTGTTGGTTTAATCCTATCATATTTTGGATTTTCAAGGTGTGTTGGGGTCTTAAAACCACTCTTTGGTGCATTTGTAACACTCATAGCCATGTTGCATATGAGAAGGGATTGTGAACATTTGTATTCATGATCAACCAAGTTTGTAACTCCTGATCTCTTGAGTGACTTGATGGAGTTTGTTATGTCATGTACACCCTGTGTAAAGTCTTCCATGTTTTTATTAATCCTTTTTTATTCCATTGTTCCCATTTGAGGCATGTAATCTTGTCAAGGTCATGCCAAGTTGAAGAGAGTTTAGTATGTTGAAATATCAACCCATTTTTGTAAAATATGCCTCTATTATGTTGGAGTGAACCCCTACTCTACATCACAGGGTTGTTCAAGGTGCTTACACCATCTCCGATATAATTTGGAAACTAAAGATTAGCAATTGAGCTTAGAAAGATGAAGACTAAGTCCTCTTGCTCACTTAGATCTACATATTAGGTCCCAACTCACTAGACTTCACTTCTAATTGTCTATATTTCCTTCCCAAATAAATTTTCTAGACAAAGTATCAAATTTCTTGAGGAAAATCTTGGGAGTGGCTAGAATAAAAAATCTATATATAAGAAATGGGTGTAGAATTGATTTTAAAAGAACCACTCTTCGAGTAAAGCATCAAGTGGCTCACCTTCATATATTATTTATGTAAAATATTTTCCAATGTTATTTTCTAAGAGTACCATAGAGAGGGGGATACATAGATAATCTATTGGAAAAAATCCAATTTGAAAGTGAAGAATACCTACAATTTTATGTTGAATAACCTCGAGTATTAAATAAAAAATATTGGATTTTCCACATTGATTTTTTGGCTTGAAGCTGGTAAATAAATATATTGATCTCTCGTAAAGAATATTTCCTCATTTATTTTAGCCATCCCCATTAAGGTAGTCTTATCAGCAAACTTCAAGTGAGTTTTCAAATTAATATTCTAAGCCTAGGACCAACCTTGAACAAGCCCCCTCAATCTATAAAGATTCAACAATCTACCTAGACCCTTTGTCATCAAAATGAAGAGATAAGGAGATAAAGGGTTGCCTTATTTGGGACTCTTGGATGTAGAAAATAGAGTTGAAGGAATACCATTAATGAGGACCGAAAAGGAAGCTGAGGGGTAAAATCAAGAATTTGGGTCCACGAAGAGGGGAAGTTTCAGCCAAAACAAAAAAAAAATCATGGGAAATGCGTACACGTCTTTAAAAAATACATGCAAGCTTTGGATTGGGTACCCGAGCTTAAATTCAAACACATATGCATATAGATTCGAGTGCGCACCCTAAAACGCATGCGCATTACAAAACGTGCATGCCTTACAAAACGTGTACGCTTTCATAACGCGTACACGTTTTATAATGTGAACGCATTTCTTAAAGCAATTTAATTTTTAAATTAATGATTGTGTTATTCATTTCTTCACTGCATTTTGTCTACACGCCTAAGGGAGAGCTCAATTCGCATACACATTTCTAAGGGCCCAGTTCAACCAAATTTTCACTACCACCTCCTCCCGTCGACACAACCAACCTTAGTGACCTCTAGGTTGGTTGAATTCTTCTTCTTTTTTTCTTTATATCTTGCATTTTTGTTTTGTAATTGTTATTTAGTTTTTGTTTGTTTTGTTTATTTTACATTCAATATTTTATAGTTTTTAAATTGTATTTAAAACCAAAAACATCAACCAAACCAAAAACGTTAAATTGTAAATTGAAAACCATAAAAACTGAACCTAAATTAACTAGAATTTAAACTAAATTGGACACATTTAACTTAGAAATCAAAACCCTAAATCCTAGGTTCCAAAAAACATAGACCTAAAAACTAAAACCCTTAATCCTACGACCTAGACCATAAAACCTAAACCTAAATTAGATTTATAATGTCTAGATTTGTTGTCTTTTTACTAGCCCTAAAATCACACATAATCCCTAGATAGGTTTATTTATAATTTCATAAAATCATAATCCCTAGATTGGTCTATTCATGCTTAGGTGCATAACAAAATAATGAGGTCACATAAAAAAAAATAGATAACCAAACATTAGGATTGTAAGTTGTGTATTATACTTATCTTTCTTATTCTCATTGACAATCATTTTTGTGAACTATTTATTAGGGGGTGTGAGAATAATAGTTTCATAGCACTATCTAAACCTATTTATTTTTATTAGCTTTTAAACATATTTGCAACATTCTTCATATTATCAAATTTATCTAACATCACTCTCCCATCCCCACCACATCATAAAAAAATGATACTTTACATCAACATGCTTTATTTATATATGAAAGTTTAGGTTCTTTTCCAAGCTAATGACACACTAAATATTGTATTAATTTCTAACTACAACAAGACCCATCCCAACATCTAAACACAAGCTATAAATATAACTAAAATCCTTAAAGACAAGAGTAGCTACAACATACTTTATCATTATGGTAGATATAGAAACCACAATGTGCTACTCACTCATCCAATTTATTGTACCACTAAACAAACTAAAAACAAACACTAGTTGACCTCCTACTATCTACATCTCATAATAAATCTAACTTAATAAATATCTAAATCTCAAATAAAATTGAAAGTGCCTCTAACCTTTCTATGATATAAGTCACCTATTGTACCATTGCCCCTTTTTTACAAGAAATTGTTACCTTTAAGTTGCAAGTGATTTGTAGTAATACTTCCAATTTATTGCAAGTTTCCTATAGTACCTCCTTGCTATAAAATATAATACTTTGTAGTTACCCACAAATTCATGTTAAGAATCCCTCAATTTCTCCCATTACAACACCTTTAAAAATGCATTCAATCTACAAATAGATTCACATCCACCTTTATTACATTAATTTACAAATTTTGACACATAGATGCCTCTTGATGAGGGCCCCTTACTATTATATCTTTAAGGAGATCAAAAAATTGAGGACCACCGATAGGATTCATAGGTGGGTTCTTAGCCTTCCCCTTATTCCCACTTTGACGAGTGACATGATGCCTAGGATGCATCTTTCATTGACAATCAATGTATAGGTTAAGACATACATAGAATCATCTAAAAAGCATCACTAAGGCATGAATTTCATTAGTCCAAGATAGAATGATATAATAATTTGAAATTAACAACCACACACCACTCAATTTTAACCTTGCAAGGAAAATGAAACCATATGGTTACTAGAAGATAAAGTGCTCGAAATTAACCAAGGGTACATGTACATGACTTTAATTGTATAATTTAATGTGTACATGCACTATGTATTTTTATTTTATGGATTTTTCAATGTTATAAATTGAATGTGTCTTCAAATGAAATGTATTTTGAATTTGTGCACATTCAATGTGATTTAAATAAATTTCAAATTGTGTACATTATTTAATTAGTTTGTTGATATATATATTTTAGTTGTTTAACATGTAGTTTCCATTTCATTGTTCACATGGAGTTTGAATTTAACATAGATGATTTTATACCTAATACACAACCTAAAGATCCCATACATCCAGATCCATCACCACAACAAAATCCCACACTTCCACACTCTCCACCTCCTAACCCCCCACGCCCTATAGTAGATCAGGCTTGGTTAAGAGAGAGCATTGGATCAAACTTAATGTGATTCAAGAAAATATAGATTTGATAAAAAAATGAACCTAATATCCCCCCCCAATATCACATGATTTGCATCTTCAATGCAAACTTTTGTCGATTTTGTTCGATCTATTGATACAGACCTAGATAGGTTCCATCAGTGGAGAGAAGAGAGGAGATAATTCTATGCAGATGGATTGTCCTATAAAGAAATTAATGACCTTAAAATTACCAAACAAGCCATTTGCTAACATTTTTTTAGCCCCCTAACACATGAACCAATTCCACCCACCAAAAAATGAATTTCAATTAAATGGTGTAGGCACCCATAGAAAGCTGCAAATTTTTTACATAGATGGTGGATGGTGTTTGATACTCCACCACATGGTAATTGTGAGGCGCCCCTATACTTTTTGAGAGAGTTATGGGCTGAGTTTGAGTTGGGTTTAAAGCCCAACTATTTTGATATGAGGTCATTTCAAGGAGTTGGGTGTGGCATGCCCCAACATAGATTAGGAGCACACGTCGATCCTCAATGACATGCTCTGATTGCTCCTATTGTTTCTCCTCCTAGTGTTCTTGCTACATTTTAGTAGCAAACGATGTTGTCAACATTAGGAGCATTGAGTTCTCTTTCAAGACATCTCACTCATCAGACTACATATGCATTAGCTAAATTGGGCAATGGAGATCATGGAGGCTCAAGCTATGGGCATACTTAGGCATCCACTTCAGGTGACCCACACACATCTAGGACAAATTCATATATGGATTTACTATATTCTGAGGATCATCCTGCATAGTTATGTTCATCTTTGGAACTTAGGCACATTTAAATAATTTATTTGAAATGTGCAAAATTCATGCAAATAATAACATCAAATTATATATATAATATAATATTAATTCAAGAAGTGTTTAGTGTAGATGCATGATTGTTACCCTATATTTTTTCCTTGCTTCATGAAGTCATCCACCAACTTATAAGTGGCTTAGTCAGGTATGTAGGCAGTATTATATGTAGTCATTTGAACCCAAGTGGTGTTTTATATAGTTCGTTGAACCACCCAGCTCACTACTTATGCTTGTTTGATATCACTTTTCCGTTTTTACCAACCTGAGTGTTGTTTTGTGTAGTTTGTCAAACCTTCTTTAACTTCCTGTGTGATGATTATTGTTTAGGTTGCATCTTGACATGTTCGAACTTGGGCACATTTTTATGAAGTTTTTTGAACTCACCACTTCACCACTTATAGATATTTTCTTTCAAATTTTTAAAAGACAGTTATATTGAGAATGGTGAATTGACAGCTACCACGTGTCATGGAGCAAGTTAAGACATTAAATGCTCATCTACTCCCATTTTTTTTGCAAATTTTTAAGAAAGTTTAAAGGGTCGAACAAACATTCTCATTGTGATGAAATTCTCTAAGGATGAGCTAGACGAGACACAAAAATTTCATGTTGCAAGATTCACCATTAAGGTATTTACAATATTCATCTATTTCAGTCTTCTTTCCCAGATTATTTCTGCCTGCATTTTAGAAGGATATCTATCGTTAGAGCTATAAACACCCATCCATGGTGAGGGTTAAATATGCGGGTTATGAATAGGTGTCTGGGCTAACCTATGAGGGGCAATAAATTGGTGATACTTGTCTAGGGCCTATGCATTTAGATGAATTACCAAGCAAATTCAATAAACCCAATCCACCGCCCATTATTGAATGAGTGATAAACAACAGGTTAGTTGAAGTTGTCGCATTCCCTCTAGCTATGCAATGCCCTAAAATCATTTTAGAGTGCATTAGGCATTATAATTCACAAACATGAGAGGTTAGGATGAAAGATAATTGACTAGTCTTGAAAGTCCAGAGGTCTTGGTGTAGGAGCACCTTGCTCTCAAAAATGCCTTCAAAAGGCTAAATTGCAAAAAAAAAAAAATTATATAGAAAATGTATGCAAGAGGTCATGTTAAGGTAAATTTTAATTTGTATTCAAGTCCTTTAATAGGTCCTAGGTGGTCAAAGTGGTGAAAAAATGTAAAACTTGCAAATATTGTAATATTGTCAAAAGTTACTAAATTAAAAAAAAGTGCAAAGAATCAAGAATATGAAGAGACAAAGTGGAAAAGGAAAGGATGGGTTGAAGAAGTTGAGGGTTAAGTTGCTTTAACTATCTCAAAACACATTTATAATGCATGGAGGACATCATACTTTGTAATCTTGAATAAAATTTTGAATTAAAGTTCCATGTTTTGCATTATTTTTGTGTTTTTCTCTCAATTACCAGTCCTGTACGGACTGTACAGAAGACTTGGGGTTATAATATTGTGTTGATTTCATAAAGGGTTGTATGTATCTTAAAAATAAGTTTATTTGAGAGGTCTTATTGGAGTTTAGGGGTCTATTTTAATCTATTTTTCAAATCTGGTCTGAAAACCACTTAAGAGTTTTGAAGGTCTTGTGAGTATAGGATTCACCATCCCACCAATATAGGTTTAGAAGATTGGTGGGATGGATATTTTAGAGTTTTTTTAGTATTTTTTGAGTGTTTTGTGTGTTAATAGGAGTACGGAAGTCAGGAATATGGAATATGCTGCTGCTACAAGGGAAAAAAACAAAAAAATTCATGCATGAAAAGTTGCTACAGACTAGGGTTTTGAAAGAAAACAATGGTAGAGGATAAAATATTGTTCCTAAAGATTTTGAAGGAATTTATTAACATGTTTTACATGGTGGCAAGGTATCATGAGTTTGGTAAAGGTTACTTTCAAAAACCTTCACTATTTTTGTATTGTTTCTCCTACAAACAAGGGTTTTAATATATAGTGCGTTGTGGAGCCTTTTTTTCCACAAAAGTGAATGATTCTTAAGTTTTGAGACATTATCCAAGACTTTTTAAATTCATTTAGTGATTTAGAATAGAATGAATGGTAGATACTTTGGAAATATGACCTATTTTGAGGCCTTTAGGTGTTGTAGTCCATTTTCTGATGTTTTCTTTCAAGCAACAATACATGATGTTGTGACATGTTTAATTTGATCAAAATGGGTTTCCAAAATAGTAGATGGTTCAAGGAGTTTCAATGTATATTGATTGGTACCCCCATTTTGAGTGTTTGGCAATGCTACAAGAAATGTGGCCTTTGTAAGCAAGAACTAAAATATGATAAAACAGTGTTTGAATTTGAGCTAATTCTGCCTTAATGATGTTGTAAAAGATATCTAAGTGTTTGTTAGAGGTTTTGAAGGAAGGTTTGATGGATTTGAAGTATTGAGTAAAGTGAATCCTATGTGGAAAAGGGTAGGTGGACTACAAACTAAAGGAAAATATGAAGGATCGGTGATTTATGGGTAAGTATTTGCTTTATCTCAATCAAAAACATGTTGTTTACTATGTCTTGGATATCTAAGAAAGTGATGGTAGCAAGAAAGAGTGGTTTGTGGTCATTTTTTCTTGAAAATCATATTGGAATGAAGAATGAAATGGTGCATGTTTTGGTATTTGGTCTACTAAGTAGATTATTGCTTTGGCTTTGGCAAGATTGATGATGGTGAAGCTATTTTTTGAGTCTGATATAGAGATGGGATGTTGATGTTATGTTTTGGCTTGTTGATGCCTAGTGAATGGTCAAATAATTTGTTGGATTTTGGAATATGATCTTCTCCAAATGAGTTTGGGTTAGATGTACCCTAAGTAGTTGTGGTTTTGGCATCTAATATTGCATCAAGTCCACCTTTGTGTCTTGCCCGAGGATCCCGGAAAAAGATGAGTATTCACCAATGAACATGACAAATTCTTTGATTGAATTTTATACAAAGAAAGGGGTTTATAGAAATGAAATAGCAAATAATTGGTTAGCCAAGCCCAAGAGGGGTAAGTCCCAATTTCCCCGTAAACTAGACATAACCCATTTTGTGGAAGAAGTGGCCAACATTGTGGTATTACTACACAAGTAAGGGAAAATGAAGATGTTCATGGATTTGAAGAATGGATGTATTTCTTCATCTAGATTATGTTAAGTGGGGAACAATTCTTGGATTGGGTAGAAATTATCAGTGATCTCCTGCATGAGTTTATGACATTCTTTACCCTCAACAAGTTTTTCTATATGTCCTCATACTTGATATATGTCATTTCCAGCACTAGACCTTGGCCTCGGTTAAGACCAAGTGATGTACCTCTAGAAAAAGTGCCTATTTATGATTATTTTGATAAAATTTAGCTTCATAAGATATTTCAACATTTTAGGAGAGTGACTGACACTTTCACCATGAGAATGGTCAGGGAGTTACAAGGATGCCCTGTAATGAGGTTATCGCCTGAAGCAAATACAATTTGTAGATTTCTATGGAAACCATTTTATTTAGTTTCAAAGATTCTCCTAAATAAGGGTTGGAGGATATGTAGGATTCTTGATCAAATTTCCTAAATACCTTGAAGACAAATGGGTGCTCACTAAAGTAAGAAGACAGTTGGTTGATGTAAATAGATTGTGCCAAGGTAGGAAAAGGTTGATAGTTCACTTTCCCTTTGGTTTTGGTGCTTATAGTTGCCAATCTATTTTTGATTCCCTAAATATTGAAAGATAATTATCCAAGTATAGTATGCTTTCATATGAGGAGCAGACTCCTTTTGATCTAAAAGAAATTATATTAAAAATAATATGAAATTAAGCCCTAATTTTTATCACCAGCCTAGCCTTGAAGATTATTAGGCTGACTGTTTTGATTAATATGAGGTCAAGAGAAGGAATTGGATGAGACTAATAATGGAACATATAATTATTTATGATTTGAAGTGGGATCTACACGACATTGTAGAAGATGGGTCTAACATAGTAGACCCAATATATACTAAATTGATAGAAAATTGGCCTATCCCTACTATGGACTTGAACTTTAGAGAGAAAGACACTGTTGAAGCAAGGAATTCCAATGTTTTGACCTTAACACAAGAGTGGGTGAACAAGAAAAGAATTGAACAGTCCCATCCTCACACCAATTCTAAAGATTCACAACCTATCGAAGGAACTTATTAGGCCTCTGCAAGTGGGAAATCGACTAGTGGCACTTCCTAGTCGTTACCATTAGGGGACCAAGGAGATGGTGGTGAGGATCCACAAAACAAGAACGCGTTTTCACAAACTTTTGGGGAGGATATCTTTAACTTGCATGCTCTAGAAAAAGAAAATTTAGGAGAAGAGGAAGAGGAGGGTTTGGAAACCCTAAATATCAACTCCTCTCCCTCTCAGGATGAATCACTGGTCAGAGAAGTAGGTACATCTCAAAAACCACAAGCTGTTGTATTTATAGAAGACACACCTCCAGCTACTAGGACATTATTTGAATCTCCAAGTTTTAAGACAACCAAGGTCTTGGTGACTCCAACCTAGTTAGAGGACTCTTTTTCAAAGAAAAGGAAAGCAATACAACCTAGTTTACCTAAGAAAGATATGGTGGGCCAATTGTTACAGAGGGCTTTAGCCCCAAAATTGGAGAAGTTAAAGACTTATGCTAGGTTAATAGATGATACTGAATCAGGAAGCCTCCAAATAGATATTGTGCATCCTTTGGTGCAAAAGGATGTTACTCAGGAAACAACAAGTGATTTTGAAGTGAATAGAATAGACCTTGGCCCTCCTATCAGAGATGGAGATGTTCAAATTTGTTAGGTGTCCACGACCATAATGGTTGAAAGATCAAAAAAGTATAAAGAAAGTAAGAATGAATTTAAGGCCCAGGTTTGTGACTTGACTGAATGTCTAAGGTCTATCTTTGAGCTTGTTCCTCAACCCCTTTCTCAGGATGATTCCTCTATAGAATATCTAACTATGGTTGGGAAGGAGGCCATGATCAAAATTAAAAATTTCCAAACCTTGAGTAAGGTTGCAGATGATTGGAGTGGGTCTCTGATTAAAAAGGGAAGCTTGGTCATTTCTGAATCCATAAAACGCTTCCAAGAAACAAACACTTTGAAGACCACTTTGGGGGATGAAATCACTGCATTTTAAAAGGAGGAGAAGCTATGGAACAACTATCAGACTGAGCTAAAGTTGTTGTTAAGCTAGGATATGGAGAAGCTGGTTGTAGAATAGGTTATACCCAATGCTTCAAACACACATTACTTGGTGTGGAACAAAGGGGTGGAGTGGAAATTGTAGATTGCTAAATAGACTCTACAAAAACTTAAGGAAATAATTGATGAGTGTATTGCTATTTTAGAAGAAGCACTGGACACCTTGGTGGCTCTTGGGTTACTCCAAGATAAAGGTGAGATTAGGATAACATGGAACCAAGAGTCTGATAGATGGTTTCCATAAAATGGTTAAGGAAACTATTGATTCACCTTCACTCAATGCTAAGCACCCGTAGAAGCTTAGTGAGTTACATTTGGTCACATCCCAAGCAATTGATCTCATGCAGGTTTGTGAGCACCGCTTGGAGATAGCTAAGGATAATTATCTTACATGGAAAGTGAGTGTTGTGTGGTCTCACAACACGCCCCAAGACAGAAAGACTTGGGGACCCAAGTGAAAAATAACTCTTATGGCAGAAGCTAGAAAATTGAAAGATCATCAGAAGTGAAGAGAAAAGAGAAATCTTTAATATAAAGTACTTCATAATGTAAGTATTTTGGGCACCGGGTACCAAGTACTAGAAACATTTGAAAAGGTGAAAGGTAATGTGAGTTTGAATGGAAGGCTCTGGTTTGATGTTTGGAGTCTAGTATGATGGAAGTTCGGTATAACCAAAGTCCGAGAAAGTTAGTGGGTAAAGCTGAATACTAGGTATCGAGTTGTAATGTGAAGTGAAAATTTTAAAATTTTAAGATTATCTAATGATTTTGGCAATTTGGTATATATATGAGGATTTATGATATGCTAGAAAGTGTGTTATTTATGAGATTTTTGTACTAACACTTGAATAATGGTTTTATTTACATGAGATGTTATAAATGTTTTCTTTCTTTTAAAAGGGATTTAATGTGTGGAATTTGTGATTGCAAGAGATATAGATTGAGATGCAAAGTTCGGGTATGGACAGTTAGGAAAATTATGTTTGCAAATTTTTTTGATGATGTTACTAGGTTCAATGATGCACTTTAAAAGCTCATGCTAGAATGAAGTTCGTTATAAAGATGTGCTAGACACTGGAATCCTGGGATGTTGGAGTTCAAGCATGCAATATAGAAGTGTACTTATTCCAGGAGTGACTCATTCCTGGAATGTTCAAATCGAGGAACCTAAAATGTAGGAACAATACTTCCACCTGATCACTCTGATTTCGTTGGAAGTTTCTATATTTTGTTTGAGTGGATTTTTTTGGTTCAAAGAAAGAACCCTGATGATAAAAGATAAACACCCGAAGAGCTTTAGTGTAATTGGAGTTGACTTCCATTGAATTTAATTGCAATTCTCCTATTGGTCACTACATTCCATGTGCCTTGATGTGATTGTTCCCTTGGATTTCTTCTCATGTATTTGCCTTATCCTATATGAGCCTTGTGTTCTATAAAAGGCCAGAGGATCCCTTTTTTATTTTAAGTTCAAAATTTGTGGATGTCGGAAGAGCATAATTTTTTTTTTAAGCTTTGTTCTTTTGTCCTATTTTTTGAACCATTTCGGTGTAAAACTTTGTATGCACATAGACATTGATTAATATTAGAGCCAATTAGACAGCTACCTATCTCATGTATCTTTTGTAGTTGATTTTTTTAGTTCAACCAAACAAGACTATATGTTGCACCATTTAAGGGTGCATACAAAACCTACTCAGTGTCCAAAAATGAAACCCCTCTCTTTAAAATTTCACATTGTTTTATATGTAGCTGTGAAACAATCTAGTGAAGTATAAAGCGGTTTGATTTGTTTTAATTGATTCTTTGGGGCCTGCATGGAGAATAACCAGGATAAACTTTTAATTTTCAGTATTTTTATGCTTTATTTTAGAGTAGATGTTTAAATTCTTGAAAATGTTCCAAAATTTGAATGAATGGATGGAATTTTATTGAAAATATTTCATTTTCTATGAAATTGTTGAATGCTTAATGCTAAATCTACTTAAGTAATAGCAAAGAATTTGTGATATTTCATGAAATATTATTTCAAATATTTCAATTTCATGATGCTTGTCTTTATGATCCAATTGAAAATTTAATACCTAAAATATTTAATCCAAAACAGTAGTCCCTTTGAGATTAACAACAAATATCACATCAGTACTCAAGAGAGACCCTAGTGCAATCATGACCTAGCTATTGGGGACTTGGGATTGAACTAAAGCCAATATTTTCATGTTAAAGTAGAATTCCCCTTTAGGTTGTCTTTGTTCCATATCTTTGAAGAAGGATAGACTCTTTGCGGTCTTGTCTGTGAAGAATTTATTCACCCTATTTGCTGCGAGTAAAATTGTCATCAATAGGAACTAGCACTAGGAGGGCCATCTTTGATATTTTAGGCCTTATTCTCTTGAATTGGAGGGCTATACTTTGAAAAAAATTGTCCTGAATTTGTTGAGGAGCTTGTAAGTAAAAATTGAGTGCAAGTTGGCTTTTCAGTATGGAAGTTGAAAAAAATTGGAAAATTTTTAAACAAAAATTGCATCCTTTGAGTTTAGTCACTTTTGGTAGAATCATTGAGTGTAGAATTCATGATACAACTAATCACGGTGAACTCGAGTGTGATTTTTTTTTAACTAGGGTAAGTTTGGCCATAAGTAAAGTAATTTCATTAATAGAAGAAGTTCTAACTTCTAAAAGAAAGGAATTGTTAACGAGAAAAATGTTTAACCCTAGTGGAATTGGAAATATTAAAAAACTAATTGATACATCAAAACAGTTAGAAAACTACAATTATTATAAAGAAAATCCTAACATTTTGTTGAGAAATAGGTGAGAATGTCAATATTCAAAGGTATTTCATCACAAATGAGGAAACGACATTGATGAATCATCATTCTCCTTATAAGTGGAAAATGTAGATAACGAGGAGCGGGAAACACATGTATTTTGCTACAAGTTGAAAATCCACAAGCTATAAAAAATTTTATTGATTTTACACAAGATACAAAATATCAAACTTTTACTTTTTTCTCTCTGATAGCAATATAAATAGTGATATATCTTGGTCTAACAGAATGCAAAGTGAAGACAGGGCCAAAGATGTGAAGATTTTTAGAGGAGAAAGCAGAAAAATGGACACAACCATTCATGGAAATGGACCAAGGCTAGAGGAAGGTAGAGTATGGTCAATCTCTAATGAGATTGTTTTCATACATATGATCCAAATCATTGGTAAGTACACTTTGAATTTATGATTATTAAATGCAAAAAATTTAAGATAATTCATTGTTACAGTAGAACAATGAACATTTTGTTAAATTAATTTAAAGATAAACCTGTTGTAATTCGTACTAAAACTACATGAGAAATTGTCACAGAAATTGAAATAAATT
The DNA here is from genome assembly GCA_007258455.2 of Sequoia sempervirens. Lineage (NCBI taxonomy): Eukaryota > Viridiplantae > Streptophyta > Pinopsida > Cupressales > Cupressaceae > Sequoia > Sequoia sempervirens. The sequence goes on along the minus strand of VDFB02047397.1, from coordinate 70,275,599 downwards.
GTTGTATTAGGGTTAATCTTTTGTTATGTTAGAGTTAGGGTTAGTTTTCTTTTTGTAGGGGTTTGTTTTGTTTCTTCGTTTTTTGTTCTTTTCTTTCATCTAGCCTTTGCATTAGCAAATTCTACTTAAACCTATCTTAAACATGAGAGTTAATTTGAACATTTGTAATATTGAACTGTGAAAAGTGAAATGATAAAATCATACACAATAAAACACGCTTTAAAATGCACCAAATAAATATATATATATATGTGTGTGTGTGTGTGTATTGCATATATACATGAGATATCAAAAATTCTTGTTTCAAAAGATCAAAAAGTCAAAAAAGAGTGAGAAAAGTTGCAGACGGTAGTAGCCATTCAGTCAATGTGGGATGCTTCTTCTATCAGGGCTAAATACCCTATATAGGCGAGTTCCCGGTGAACTTCAAAGTCATGAATATGGAGATCAGTAAGGAATGGCCGAAGTGGAACCACTTCCCCATGTTTCAGGAACCAAGGAATATCAACCAAGGAAGGAATCCCTATGGTCGGATGTGCAACAGATAAAATTGTATCCAAATTCTCTAGGTATTCAGGCTTCACTATCAAATTGGTAGTAGAGAAAACATCTTCAATAGGTAGCCCAATATCCATAAGCAACGCTGCAAAGTGAGAAGCCACATCAGAATAGAAGTGAACTAGCGGTTGGATTCAACATAATTTTGCCTGAGGACTAAGCAAAAGTTTGGCACAATGAAGCTGGAAGTCCTAATGAAGAAAACCTTTTCAAGCTTTTGCGGCGTGATGCTCCCTAAGAAAACATTCTATCAGTGAGAAAAACCCAAGCAAATTGGAGTGCCCCTAGCCAAGAAGAAAATGTAAATGCAAAGAGAAAAATTATAGAAATAAGACAAGAAAGCTAGAAAGAAAAAGTGTGAAGAATTTGAGAAGAAATGTAGAATTTATAGAAAGTCATAAGCGAGTTGTAGTACATAGTTGCCTTGAGTGAATAATTTTTTTTGAAACTGTAATCAAGGTGGTAGCTGGATAATTATCTTCAGAGATAAAGGTTAAATCACATTAATTCTTTTCACATATTTGGTGATAAATTGCTTCAAATTTGAGCAGTACGAAGATTGTGAATCAAGCAAGTTGAAGATTTTGAAATTAATAGTGTTCATTTCATTTTTTTTAAGAGTTGTATTAATTATGGAGGTGCTTATGTGTGTGGGGAATAAAGGAAAATGAAGCCGGCAAGGTAGTACATGTCATCACCTATGTAAGTTGAAGGAATAATACGTGCAGAATAAGGTGTGAAAATTTAATGCAGAATAATGTGATCATGTTTCAAGGTAATCATGACATTTTCAATCCATTAATGATTTGTAGCACCATCAAATTGGAATTGCTAGCATAAATTTTTAGTAGTTTCCATAAAATTTAATTAGAAGGGTGGTAACTAATGTTTCTAAATTTAGATTTAAATTTGGTGATTAAATTTTTTGTTGTTAAATTTTGATTTATGCATATTTTCTAACATATAGCAAGTTACAATTAGCTAGGATTTGGCATAAAGTAGTGATATTTAGCTGGAAACACACACTTACATGAAATTATTAAAGAATTTTTTGGGAAGTAGTGAATTGATGAAGGGATTTGCATTGAATGAAAAATAAAAAAGTAACCTTTGCTACCACTGTAATTCCCAACCTAATAACAAAGCTTCATTGCTTGCAAGTTGATAACAAGAGTTATCATTGAAATATAAAAAGAGAAAAAAGAGTTATAATTGCTATATCTAAAAAAAAAAGAGAGAGAAATCAACTCTTTAGGCTATCCAAATAACTCTATCGGGGCTATAGACACCTGATCGACAGTAGATCTATGTTTGGGGGAATTACAGAGATAACCTTGTTAGGGATATGGACGCTCGACTAGCAACAAAACTCTATCCCTAATTGGCTTTGGAGGATTACTATATTATGTAGTTCAATGTCAATGAACTGATTCTTTTCACTAAGTTCCAAAAAATTGAATTAATCAGAGCACACATAGATGCTTCCCATGTAATTTTACTTTTTTATGTCAAAATCTAGGTAAAGGTAAAAGTTATTGTTTTTAAATATGTATAAATTTTTAATTTACAATTGGTGATTTAATTTCAAATTTGGTTTTATTGGTTGCAAGTTGTTGTGTGGTCTCACAACATGCCCCAAGACTAAAAGACTTGGGGACCCAAGTGAAAAATAACTCTTATGGCAAGAGCTAGCAAATTGAAAGATCATTAGAAGTGAAGAGCAAAGAGAATTCTTTAATATAAAGTACTTTGTAATGTAGGTGTTTTGGGCACCAGGTACCAAAAACATTTGAAAAGGCGAAAGGTAATGCGAGTTTGAATGGAAGGCTCTGGTTTGATATTTGGAGTTCGGTATGATGGAAGTCCGGTATAACCAATGTCCACGAAATTTAGTGGGTAAAGATGAATACTAGATACCAGGTTGTAATGCGAAGTGAAAATTTTAAATTTTTAAGATTATCTAATGATTCTAGTAATCCGGTATATATATGAAGATTTATGATATGCTAGAAAGCATGTTATTTATGAGATTTTTGTACTAACACTTGAATAATGGTTTTATTTACATAAGATGTTATAAATGTTTTCTTTCTTTTAAAAGGGATTTAATGTGTGGAATTTGTGATTGTAGGAGATATAGATTACAATGCAAAGTTTGAGTATAGACAGTTAGGAAAATTATGTTTGCAAACAAATTTGATGATGTTACCAAGTTCAATGATGCACTTTAAAAGCTCATGCTAGAATGAAGTTCATTATAAAGATGTGCCAGACACCGAAATCTCAAAAGTGACTCATTCTTGGAATGTTCAAATTGAGGAACCTGAAATGTAGGAACAATACTTCCACCTGATCACTGTGATTTTGTGGGAAGTTCCTATATTTTGTTTGAGAAGATTTGTTTGGTTCAAAGAAGGAACCTTGATGATAAAATATTAACATCCGAAGAGCTTCAATGTGTAATTGGAGTTGACTTTCATTGACTTTGATTGCAATTCTCCTATTGGTCACTACATTCCATGTGACTTGATGTGATTGGTCCCTTGGATTTTCCCTCATGTATTTGTCTTATCCTATCCAATCCTTGTGTTCTATAAAAGGCTAGAGGATCCCTTCTTTTATTTTAAGTTCAGAATTAATGGATGTCAGAAGAGCATACAACTTTTTTTAAGTTTTGTTTGATCTGAGGGATATTTTCACTAAAAATTTGAAGAATTTCCAATGCCCTAGAGTTCAGCACCATCAAAAAGAGCATAGGATCCTGGTTCCAACGCAACTTGAATGGAGCGAAAAGGAGTCTATTTTCTCAAGTTACGACCAGTCAAACTGCCATCAGGGGTCGACTAGAAAGCAGAAAAAAATGATCATCTCAGAAATTGACAGAAGCAACATCAAATCAAAGGGATCATCGAGACAATTCTGGCAATGTTCATTTCATCGAAATCCGATGTCGTATGCCCAAGATATTGGCAGTTAAAGTTCTCAGTTGACTTAGTTGACTAGAAAGTACAGGTGATGACATTAGCATGACACCAACATGCTGACATGGTGGGTCATACCGTTCAGTGGCTGATGTGGACCAATCAAATTTTGACATGTGTCCCTTCGTACGGGTGATGTAGCATCCTCTGTGGCATCCCATACATCTCATACATCCCAATCAGCATTGTGGGGCATCACAGGTGGCAACCAGTCATCGATGAGGTGGTATTGATGTGTCTATGATGACCAATCAAGTGTTGACACATGGAAGCTCTTGGGAGCACCATGTGCCCCTCTGTCTTCCATCATCATTCGACAAGTTAGTTTGTTTGCCATTTTTTTTGGATGGGCTCGACCCTATGAACTCCCTCCAAACAGTTGACCATTTCCACCGTTAGAGCACGAGTGGTGGGATTTACCTATATAAGCCACCGGGTTTGTTTTGTTTAGGGTTTGGGTAGCGTAAGCAAACAAAAAGTGGTTGGCGGGGTTGGAACCCCCGACCAACCTTTTACCAAAATTCTATACTACCGATAGGCCACCGATGTATGTTTAATTATACATACGGTCTATTTTGTTTTGTTGTATGATTTGGCCCAAAACCTTACCAAAATGGGATATTTTTGTTGTTAATCCCCTAACCATTTAATCTAAAGGGTCTAAAAGAAAAATGGGGTATTGTACGAATTGTTGAAGGGGGGATTCTCATTTATTTCATTTGTTAAGCCTAGTTAGGCTAATTTTATGTATAAAAGGGGGGTATAGGTGTGAGATTATTTTCATTCAGAAGTTCAGTGAATGCAAAAGGAGAGAAATAGGTGATAGGTGATATGAAAGAGGAATTGTAAGGAGATCTTGGAGCCATTTTTTGTACGTCGGAGTATTGTCATGTTGCCGAAGTGCTAGAGGGAAATGGTCCTAATGCAATTGTAACTAATTTTTGAAGATTAATCGGATCAGTCTCACTCTATTGGAGTGGACCCAGAGACATAGTCATGATTGTGGCGAACTCCGTTATCAATTGTGTTTGATCTCTTCTTTCTTTTTATCTCTTTCTTTCAGTTCATCATCATGGTTATCATTTTATTATGCTAAGTTGATTAAGCATTTGAATGATATTCAATTTGTTCATTTAAGCATTGAATTAAGTTGTCATTTATGTTAAGCATTTTGTAAGCAATTAGTCTAGATCCTAATCAGATCATTGTTCTTTTTTCCTATTTTTTGAACCATTTCGGCGTAAAAATTTGTATGCACATAGACATTGATTAATATCATAGCCAATTAGATAGCTACCTATCTCATGTATCTTTTGTAGCTAGTTTTGTTAGTTCAGTCAAACAAGATTGTACGTTCCACCATTTAAGGGTGCATATAGAACCTACTCAGTGTCCAAGAATGAAACTCCTCTCTTTAAAAGCTCGCACCATCTTATATGTAGTTGTGAAGCAATTTGGTGAACTATATAGTGGTTTGCTTTGTTTTAATTGATTCTTTGGGGCTTGCATGGAGAATAACTGAGAGAAACTTTTTATTTTTTAGTATTTTTATGCTTTATTATAGAGTAGATGTTTAAATTCTTGAAAATGTTCCAAAATTTGAATGAATGGATGAAATTTTATTGAAAATCTTTCATTATCTATGAAATTGTTGAATGCTTAATGCTAAATCTACTTAAGTGATAGCAAAGAATTTTGATATTTCATGAAATATTATTGCAAATCTTTCAATTTCATGATGCTTGTCTTTATGATCCAATTGAAAATTAAATGCCTAAAATATTTAATCCAAAATAGTATCCCCTTTCAGATTAACAACAAATATCACATCAATACCGAAGAGCAACCCTAGTGCAATCATGACTTGGTTATTGGAGACTTGGGATTGAACTAAAGCTAATATTTTCCTATTAAAATAGAATTCCCCTTTAGGTTGTCTTTGTTCCATATCTTTCAAGAAGGATAGGCTCTGTGTGGTCTTGTTTGTGAAGAATTTATTCACCATGTTTACTACGATTAAAATCATTTTCAATAGTGAGGATGAAAAACATGGCTATTTCCTAGCATAACAAGTTGATACAAATCCTTAAAGCTTTCTAGACCTAACAAAAGAAACCCTTGGTGACCCTGGAAGTTGGAAATGAAGCAATGCCATCATGATGGCTCAACTTCCTTTCTTTCTTTTATGTCTTTTCGTTTCAATCAGCTATGGACATGAAAAAGAGGTGGTTATGCATCTTCCTATTTAATTGTATCTATTTTCAAATGCTCTCTCTCTAGACACTTTCAAAACTATTGAATACATATTTTGTTGGGAATGAAGTTATTGTTTTGTCTGTGTGCATTTAGTTGTGAAGTTAATCTGAGTTCTTGAATCTTTGTGTTTGAGAACATTTTAATGCATATCTTATCTTTGTGTGAGTAATGTAGTTTTCTTCATAATTGATTTCATTTCATAAATGGTATTGGGTGTATATTTTATTCTTGAATAGTTTAAACTAAAATTGGCCTTTGTGCTGATACTTCTTACTTGTTGGATCTTGCATCTAATATATGGAAATTTTCTTGATATTGGGTTTACCTTTTCTGATTTCTAGTTAAAAACATACATGGTATTTAATTTTAAGCATTTTAATTCATTGAGAATTTTGTGAGGGAGCTATACTTCAATAAAATTTAGACGATATTTATCTTTGTTTAAAGGTTGATATTCAGAGCTATTAGGTTAACTCTAGCACCTTTCGGGCATGGAATTGTGATATGTCAAGGTGCCTAATCTGTTAGCCAACAAATTTTTAGCGACTCTACTAGGGAATATTTGTCAAGATCCATTTGACTTATCTGGGCATGCTTCATGGCTAATTTAATTAAACCTAGATTCTCATAGATTTACTAGAGGGGAAAGAAGTAGAGGAGTTTCTAATCTTATTTTTGAAACCCTAGAAAGAAATAATTTTTCCTATATCATTCCCTCTAGGCGAAGGACTGGGGCTAGAAGTAGACTTGCCTCACCTACTAGAACACCTACCAATCACTCTATTTCCCAAGCACTTGTTTTACAAAGGACTCTTTTACGAGTTGTAATTAATTTTCCCCTTAATATGGCTCATCAACAACCCCAATAGCCCATCCCTTGGGGTGCTACTTGCTGGCCTCCTACAATTATTTAATAACTAAGCCTTTACAATCATGATTCAAAGACTAGAAATCTAACCTAAATGGCTATTCAATCATCATGAAGGTGCATTTAAGTTGTCAACCCAGGGACGTGAACTAGGGGCTCAAGTAGCCATTACATTCTACAGCTAAGAAAAACAATACTGAAAGTAAATTGCTGGAAAGAAATGAAACAAATGTTGAACATCAACTGACAAGTATGCTAAGCTGAAATGCAAAACAAGAATGGAAATCTGAACAACAAACAGGAAACTACTCTGTCTACTTTGGTTGTAGGAATAGTCACATAATGGAATTCTAGTGGCTATAGTAACAATCGATGCTAGATGTCTAACTAAGCACTAAACAACAAGTAATACTAAGATAATGCTAAACTATGAAGAAAGATTACTTACCAAGTGGGCCCCCTTGGATAAGTATCCTCTAAACTAACAAGAACTTAGATGCTCGAACTCAAAATTTTATTTCATTCACTGTAAATCATGCATACAAAGAGTAATGCATTTGTATTGTTGAAACTGGAGAATGAGAGTACAATATCAAATCATGCAACTCTTAAGGAAGGAGCATCAAATTATTATTTATACTACAGCTAAACAGGGTGGTCAACTCCATGACTGGGAGAAAGCCATTTAGGGAAAACAGGGGAAAGTGGAGTGATGGTGGTTACGCATGCAAGGAATCTAGCTAGACATGCAAGTCAAGCAAAAATTTAGCACAACAGTAACACCCATGCATGATCGATCATTAAGGTCCACTATGAGGTGGTTACACTCAATTGCATGAAGAATCTTTGTTGCCGGCTGCTTTTGACTTGGAGTGATTCCTCAGCTGGATGTTATGGTGCATGCCTACCTGGTAGTGTCTTCCTCAACTTAGCTCATTAAATCTGCATGACAGAGTCAATACACATAATAAATGCACATCTATAACCACTCTAAGAATCATCCATTAATCACATACAAAATCAATATAGATAACCCACATATTATGCCAAATGTCATTAAAGCTTGCAGAGATAGGATATTTTCAAATGTCAATAGTTTGAAGGAAACATTGTTCCAATACCAATACTTAAGCATCAAAGTCCATGACATCTATTAGCAAATAGACTATAGATTTTACTCAAAATTAGACCAAAAACTAGGTTCACCACTCCCCCCAACCTAACGTTTTGCTAGTCCTCTAGCAGGGGAAGAGTTGTTCTTTTGCTTAGTCAAATCTTTGAAATTTGCAACAGAGAGTTGTCCAACATCAGTGGTTGCAATGCGTGAGTCTAGGTCCTAATAGAATCCTCCCAATTTTTCAAACCTGCTCCATCTATGCCTCTCTGCAACAACATCAAATTGGTAAAATCTGAAATTTGGCATGGGCCACATGAGCATGGGTAGTTGGAAAGTCAGTGGAAGCCAGTTTCACCCTTGTGCTCTCCCAATCTCAATATACCTCTCAATTCTTTTTAGGGCTGCAACATAATTGTGGATGGGATGAGGCTCATCCTATTTCAGCTCATCAATCAAACTATTCCATCTATAGGATGAACATCTCCTCATGGCCTCTTCCTTTGTTGTTGTATTTACCTCATACTCACTATAAAATACTTCAATACAAGGCATAATTCTATTGGCATAACTTGGTTTGAGTAGCATTATGTGCCATTCTTTGTAAATGTCCCTTGGGTTGCTTGATTCAGCTCTAACATGTAGGGGAATATTTGATGCCAATTTTTTATAAGAACTATGTTGTTGTCCCCAACTAATCTCATTTTGTACCCAAGACATGAATGCTCTCAATTGAATATCTCCAACATACATCAGTAGATTCCAATCATGGTCTTTTGTGACAACATAATTATGTAAATAAAATTCACATAGAAAATTTTTCATTTCAAATGAGGCAATCCTATAAGCATTGAATAATTACATGTGGGTGTCAATAGAAGGATTCAAACCTGAGGAAATTCTTGACATCTTAAAAGAGAGATACCTCTCCTTCAGGAGTAGAGCATAAACTCTTGGAGGATCTCTACATTCCAGAATCTTTGGCACCAAGGCTGCCATATCATCTACTCTTTGCTTCAGGGTGGCAATTTCTGCATTTTTATCCTCAATTTCTTCATCCCTCTTTTGAATTTCCTCCTTTAATTTTCATTTTTCCTTTTTCCATTCTTCCTCTCTTCTTTATATTTCTTTCCATAAATTCAAGAGAATTGCATGCATTGTAAAATCAAGAGGCTTATGGATTCCTACCAGTATTTTCAGTGGTGGATCCTCATATGGTACTATCTGCATGGACTTGAGCTATCTAGTTATCTCAGGCTGCAAAGGTACTATTTTTTCTTCCTTTTTCTGTAAGGATTGTTGTTCTTGCTCTTGCAATGGCTGCAAGAACTCCTGCTACGATTCTAGTTGTTGTTGCAAGACTTCTTGTTGTAGGACTTCTTTCTCATGCTGTAAGAAGTCCTGATTTTCCTCCAATTCTTTTGCAATGTTAGCGAGATCAGCCAATGTTATATTTTCTACTCTCTTAAATATGTCTTCTTCTCCTTCAACATTCTCCTACTCCATTGGAGCTTCAAGGTCCTCATGTGAGGTCTCATTAGGTTTAGGGATTTCTTGTGGAGGTGCAGGCCCAGCTGGTCTTGATTTCCTTGGAGATCTCTCACATTTTCCTTTGGTTGTAGGATGAATAGTATCAACCTTCCTCTTCTTAGAACTTGGCACCTCTCTTTTTGTAGGTTTTGTTTTAGCCTTCCCTTTTCTCATTTCTACTTCTCTCTATTGTGCCCTAGTTTTCATGAGGGTTTCAAGCGGGATTTCATCATCAGAACTTGAGGAAGGGATTTCTTTTTTTTGCATGCTTTTCTCTAGAAGAACTAATTTCTATAGCTTCTTCTTCAATAGGAAAATTCACACCTAGATCCAACACTAGAGGTTGAAGCACTAGGAATGGCTTCAGCCATGCTTACCCTCCTGCTAGACCTATGGGATTGAGGTATAGCCCTAGATGGAAAATGATCAACTTTGATAAACTCTTCCCAAGTCATTCCAGATACATCACGAAAAGATTTTTCAACTAGAAATTTAATCAGACAATTGTGGGAAACATAATTATCCCTACCTTTTTTATTTTCATCCACAATGATTGAGAGAAGATTGTACAAAATGTTAGGCACATTCATCCTTCTATTGTGCCTCATATGATTCAAAATCTTGAAGTGGATAGAGTGCAAGTTTGAATGGTGACCCTCACAAGTGATGTATTTGATAATATACACAACTTTCTGCTTCCACGGCTCAGGAAAAGATATTCTATTTGTGCCTTGTTTGTCTATGCTCAATGGGGGATCATTTGGCTCTGTAAATTCATCCCTAGTTGGCCTGGTGTCTCTGGAAATAGGGTAATTTTCACCATCAACAAGTAACCCTGTAACCTCTACAATTCTTTCCTTTGTTGCCACAACTTCCAACCCTTTTACTATGGCTTTTCCCTTTGAAAATTTCTAAGAAAATTCAAGGGCAATGCCTTCATTAAAACCATCCAACTTAAAAAAATAATCTATCCATCCACAGTTTTGAAATTCGGCCATGCATTGTGCATCCTGCAGTAAAATATCATGCACAGTGGGTTCATTTTGAATTAACCCACCTCCCATTATCTGCAATCAAACAAATTCTTTGCAACTTCTTTCCTTGCAATTCCTCTTCTTTCCAGTACCACCCTGCTAAATTTCTAGCGCTACTACCAACTAAATTTCTTTTCTTTTGTTTTGCAATTGTGGCTCTTCAACTCAAGATTTCGATAGGGTCAATAATGGCAAGAAAAAGGGGTGATAATAGAGAATCATGATAGGAAGAAATGGCAGCTATAGTTACTATCACTTCACACATGCAAGTCGTCCTCTCACTCAGATTTCAAATCAACTCATTTCAAATTTCTAACATAGCCTAGTATGAATTGACACATGGGCAATAAATTCACAAAATATTTGCATCTTTTTCATTCCCCTCCCCCCAACCTAAATTTGGACATGTGTCCACATATGTGAGATGGGAGTGGTGATTGACAGGGTAATGATGGATGTGCTAACGTGTGATTAAATGAACACTCCTAAAAGATGATTAAAGATAGCAATTAATGTGCACATACCTGAATGTGTGGAAGATTTGTTGCAAAGATCACATATAAAGTAACACTCACCTTGTTGGAGAATGAATTGAGCAATAAATGAAGATGAAGTGGAATGAGGTGAGGTGGAATGAAGTGATGGAAGAGAGAGAAAGGTGGTGATGGATGGGTGGATGGGTGGATGACGAAGAAATGGACTTCCATGCAAGTGAAATTATTTATTATGAAAAGTACATACCTCAGTTAGGCAGAAGGAGGGACACTAGGTCGACTGCCTTCGGCTGTAGGAAGCTTGAGTGGTGAATGTTGAGTGAATTGTTGTAGGAACTCTTCTTTAGAGGCTAGTTTGTGGTATAATCAGAGGCAATGATCGTTGACAAGTAATTTGAACCTGATAAGGTCAATGGTGGTGAGCTGGATAGCTCCATTAGGAAAGACCTCAACAACTTCATATGGTCCCAACCACCTTGTCTGTAATTTTCCTGCATTGTCCTAGTATATGGAATCTTATAGTAAGGCCCAATCTCCTGGTTTGAATTTCTTGTCCTTGATAAATTTTTCATGCCACTTGATTCTTTGATTCTGCACTACTTCTATATGTTGAAGGGTTGTTCTTATTTCATCCAAAGCATTTAGTTGCATGATTTTTTCTGTCTATGCTTTAGAAATATCCATCCCGAAATCCACTGTAGTTTGTAGAGTCTTATATTCAAATTCAACAGGCATCATAGTTGTCTTTCCATATAACAACTCAAATGGGGTGAAGCCTGTAGTTGTTTTCCATGTTGTCCTATAGGCCCAAACAACTTCTGGTAATATGTTTTCCCAATCCTTCCTATGGATGGCTACTGTTTTGGTCAAAATGGATTCAATTTCTTTGTTTGTCACTTCAACTTGGCCATTAGCTTGGGGGTGATAAGGTGTATACTTCCTATGCCTTATATTGTACTCATTAACTAGTGCTACAACAAGATTTGATGTGAATTGAGCTCCTTGATTAGTTACTATCTCTCTGGGGACTCTGTATCTTGTGAAAATATCTTCATAAATAAATTTTGCAACGTTGTTATCTCTTGCATGCTTCATGGCCTTAACTTGTACCCATTTTGTTACATAATCAGTGCATACTAATATGTAAGACTTACCATTTGATGGAGGGTCAATTGGTCCTATGAAATCCAATCCCCACTTGTCAAAGGGAGTGATTATTACTTGAGGGCATAGTGGCATCTCATCAGATTTGGTTGGTCTGCCCATTCTTTGACACCTACATTTTCTGGTATACCTTCCTGCATCCTTGTGGAGTGTTGGCTAGTAATACCCTGTGTTCAAAACCTTCATTATTGTCCTTTTGGCTACAAAGTGTCCTTCACATGGTTCATTGTGAATGCATGAAAATTTTCATGTGTCTCATATTCTCTTACACATCTTCTCATGACATGGTTTGGTCTAGTATAAAATAAACTTCTAACAATCCAAGAGAAAGGAAAATATTTTTCAATAAGTGCCCTTTTCTCTTTTGGGGAGAAGTGAGAAGGAATTCTACTTGTGACCAAGTAATTGGCTATATCAGCATATCAAGGTGTTTGTACACTGAGAGAGAATAAATTCTCATCACGGAAAGAGTCATCTATGGGTTGAATTTTTTCTGATGTGGTTAGCCTTGAAAGAAAATCTGCAACAACATTAGCTTTCCCTAGCTTATCCACAATGGTTATATCAAATTCCTGCATCAACAATAACCAACTTACCAATCTGCTTGTGATCAAAGGTTTATTCATAAGGTACCTAATGGTTACATGATCAGTGTGCACAAAGATTTGGTAGCCTATTATGTAATGTCTAAATTTTTTCAGTGCATAGATTACTGCCAACATCTCTTTCTCTGTCACTATATAATTGAATTCAGCTCCTTGCAATTTTTTGTTGACAAAGTAAATAGCATGTTCAACAACTCCCTCTTTCTATCCTAAGACCACTCCTATGTCATAATCAGATGCATCGGTGTGGATGTGGAAAGGGAATTCCCAATTGGGTCCCTTGAGTACAAGAGCCTGAGTTAAAGCTTCCTTCAAGTTAGAAAAGGATTTGTCACAAGCTTCAGTCCACTGAAATTCAACATCTTTAGTGAGAAGGGTATACAATGGTGTTTCTACCTTGTTGAAATCCTTGATGAATCACCTATAATATCCTGTATGACCCAAGAAACTTCTAACATCCTTTTGTTTTGTAGGTGTAGGTGGATTTGTGATTACCTCAATCTTTGCAGGATCAACTTGGATTCCCTTGTGGGAGATGTAGTGGCCAAGAACTACACCCTCTTGCATCATCATGAAGCACTTTTCACTATTTAAGGGAAAGTTCTAGTCTTCACATCTTTGTAGGACTCTCTTGAGATTATCCAATGCTTGATTAAAATCAACACCAGAAGTGGTGAATTCATCCATGTAAATCTCCATCCAGTCATGAGAAGTGTCTGAGAATATGCTAATGAGTACCCTCTGAAAAGTTGTAGGTGCATTGCACAAGCCAAATGGGAGCACTGAATAAGCATAGGTCCCCCAGGGACAAGTAAAAGTGGTCTTCTCCTGGTCTTCTGGTGCAATTTGGATTTGGTTGTAGCCGCTGAATCCATCTAGAAAACAAAATTATTGCTTCCCTGCAAGTGTATCTAGAACTTGATCAATGAAGGGTAAAGGAAAGTGATATTTCTTGGTGGAAAAATTGAGTTCCCTATAATCTACACAAACTTGCCATTTCCCTCCTTTATTGGGCACAATCACTAATGGAGATACCCACTGACTATCTAAAATGGGGTAAATAAATCCTACATCTAGTAATTTATGTAGTTCTCTTTTCACAATTTCTCTTAGTGTAGGGTTAATCCTTCTTTGTGGCTGTCTTACTAGAGTGCAATCATCTTTGATATAAATTTTGTGGGTAAAAAGTTTAGGATCCAATCCATTCATATCATGATAATCCCATGTGAATGCATTCTGATGGGTTCTCAATAGATTTTCCAATATCAATTGCTGCTCTTCATTCAATTTTCTATTAACATTCAAATATCTTCCTTCTGACACCTATACTTGTGTAGTTAATTCTATCATGGTTGCTTCATTAACACATGGTACCTTTAGTTCATATGGAAGCAATGTATGGGACATACCTGTTGTTGTAGGAAATCTATCTGTAGAGATAGTGGCTACAGGAAGAATGTCTACAGGAAGAATATTTATAGGAAGAGTGGTTGTAGGAAGAGCATGCAGAAGTGTCTTATTCGAAGTAGCAAGATGAGAGGATGATGCTTCCTCCACTTCACAATGATTCTGAATGATGTTAGCCAATACTTCATCCTCATCTTGGAGCTGCATGAAAGAGCTTCTTCCTAGCATCATAAGTCGTGCCACATAATTAACTTCCTCGGCATCTTCACCAACTTGTGGCCATACAGAATCATCTTCATTATGAGATGGCTAAGTAGGCGGATAAAAAACAAATTTTTTAGTACTCCTACCATCTGAAATGGTCATTTCACCTAACTGACATCCAATGTATGCATCTGCAGTTTCCAACCAAGGCCTTCCAAGAATAATGGGATACACGCCTAGTGTAGCCTTGGGAGAAAGAATCATAAAATCTGCTGGGTACTCCCAGGAGTCTAGAACTACCACAAGATCCTCCACTATACCATCAAGCTTAACAGTAGAGCTATTAGTAAGCTGCAAGACAATAAGATTAGATCTCATGCTTGCAATATTTAGTTATTGCAAGATGTCTTTGGTCATTACATTTATTGTTGCCCCTAAATCAATCAAAGCATTCTTTACCTTAATCCTATTTATGACAATTGCTACCACAGGATTGCCTAGGTCATTATACTTGGGAATAGTCAATTTTCCCAACATGATGTCAGCTAACTAACCCCCCACATGGAATGTAGTTGGGTCTTTCTTCCTGGCTTCTTGAGAAAAGCTTCCTTAATAGCTTTGTCATAGATTGGAACATCCTTTATGACCTGAAATAGGAGTATTTGAACACATATATGCTTTAGCTGATCCAAGATGTCAAAAGTGGTATCCTCCTTTTCTTCTTTCTTCTTGGGAATTTCCAACCTTTGAGGGAATGGTGGTTCTTGTTCAATCTACTTGACTTGAATTGGTTCAGGATTTTTAGGTGCATTTGGTTGAATGGGATCATTAAGAGGCTCCTCTTCCTCTTCCACAAGAAGTTCAGTGATAATGGGCTTGGAAGGGGCTGATAGAGTAGTTCATGAATGCAAGTGGATGTCACTTACACTCACAACATATGTAGGGAATTGATTTGAATCAGAAAAGTATGTAGGCTAATGTTGTGGTTTGTTATTTGGATTGGGTGTGGGTTGAGCTCATAGCTAAGTGGGTTTAGGTGCATTTGAGCCTGGATTAGTAGGTGGAGGCATTATAGTGGGTTTTTGGGGCTAAGAAGGTGACTGCATGTAGCTAGTTGTCTGGGTAGGCCATTGTTGTCCTCCTCTCCATTGATTTGTTTGCTGCCAATTTCTTGGAGGTGGTTGCTAGTGCCCTTGAAATTGCTGCCAATTTCCCTGAGGTTGCTGCCATTGGGGTGGAGAATTCTAATGACTAGGCCAAGCATTTGGAGGGTTACTCCAAGGTTTTGGTGGATATCCTCCATAACTAGGTGGATATGGGGGCTGCCATTGGTTACCAGATGAATAAGAGTTAAAATATGGCCCAACATAGGATATTGGATCTGGTGGCATACCTTGTCTGGGAGCCCAAGGCTTCCTTTGTGTAACATAGTAGACATGGTCTTCTTTAATTTGAATTGGATTGAACTCAAGTGGGATCTACTTGCTTTCAAGATTAGCTACCATCTTACATTTGTAGTCCTTTTGTTTGTAGTGAGGGAAATACTCTGCTAGCATTGTCTCTGCCTCCTCTTGCTTCTTCTTGGCCTGAAGTGTATCTAGCTGAGTAGCTAGATTGTTGATAATGTCCTACTTGAAGTCAGCCAGCAAATGAGTGATCTCCATTCTTGAAACTCCACCGGTATTTGACTTACCCATAGAAGATTGATAAGCTCCCCATTTCTTTGAAGCTACCCTAGAGTAATTTTGGCATATTTTCTTGATATCCTCCCAAGGGACTTGAGAGATATCTCCTCCCACCATGAGATCCAAGGCATCAGCGCAACTGTTATTAATTCCTCTTAGGAAAAGCAACTTTTGTGAGTCCTCATTAAGTGCACAGTGTGGAGATTTTTGCAAGAAAAACAAAAACCTTGCAATGTAGTCTTCTGAGCTCTCATCTTCCTTCTACTACATCTTGAAAATGTCACCTCCTGTCATGTCACTACCCCTGCAATATTCCTTGTATTTCTCAAGGAATTTTCTCTTCATGTCTTCCCAAGTTTCCACAATTTCTTTTCCTAGGCTCATGAACCATCTTAATGCAACCTCTTTCAAAGTGGTGGGAAATAACTTAATCCTATGGGCATCAGTGGTATAATCATAACTCCTGTAGAGTATGTCAAACTCAAATAAGAATGTATCAGAATCTTCTGTCATGAGTCCATAAAACTTTGGGAGTGCTGAGGCAGGAATGTTCTTGATGTTGTCAACTTCATTTTGGTGGGAAATGGGGAAAGGAAAAGCTGGTTGGTTTTGTTTGTTCCTATTTGCATCACCCATGCCTGCTTGATGTGGTTCCAAAACAAAGGGGTTCTCAAACCGATTTTGATCTTTAGAGGAGACTTCAGAGCTAGTTAGATCAGGATATGCATCAACAAAGGGGTGTGGATCTTCTTCTTCTTCTTCTCACAGGTGCTGGTACTCAACTAGCTAGAATGGACATGGATTGTTAGGAAGAAATATCCCATGAACATCCCTTCTCCTTCCTCTATGCATGTGGTATCACCCACTATCAATCAGCTCACACAAATAATTGGTAAAGAATAAGGGGGGTCATTACTTCCTAAATGAGGATATGCTAAGAACAACTTCAAAAAACACTAGAACAAGAAAAAATTCCAATGACTCCAAAAGAATTCCTAGCTTGACACCATCCGAAACAACAGTGCCAAAAATGTTGGCTTCCTACAATGATTTAATAACTAAGCCTTTATAGTCTTGATTTAGAGACTGGACATCTAACTTGAATAGCTATTCAATCATCATGAAGGTGAATTTAAATTGTCAACCCAGGGATGTGAACTTGAAATGGGTCAACATAGTATGTGCACTAGGGGCTCAAGTAGCCATTCCATTCTATGGCTAAGAAACACAATACTAAAAGTACATTTCTAGAAAGAAATGAAACAAATATTGAACATCAACTGACAACTATACTAAGCTGAAATGTAGAACAAGAATGGAAATCTGAACAACAAATAGGAAACTACTCTATCTGCTTTGGCCTTAAGGAATAGTCACAGAATGGAATTCTAGTGGCTGCAAGAACAGTCAATTTCAAATGTCTAACTAAGCACTAAACAACAAGTAATACTAAACTAATGCTAAAATAAGAAGACAAATTACTTACCAAGTGGCCCCCCTAGATAAGTATCATCTAAACTAACAAGAACTCAAATGCTCGAACTCATAATTTTATTTCATTCACTGTAAATCATGCATACAAAGAGTAATGTATCTGTATTGCGGAAACTAGATAATGTGAGTACAATATCAAATCATGCAAATTCTGAGGAAGGAGCATCAAATTATTATTTATACTATAGATAAATGGGGCAATCAACTCCACGACTCGGAGGACACCATTTAGGGAAAATAGGGGAAAGTCGAGCGATGACAGTTACACATGCAAGGAATCTGGCCAGACATGC
This sequence comes from Sequoia sempervirens, assembly GCA_007258455.2. Taxonomy (NCBI): domain Eukaryota; kingdom Viridiplantae; phylum Streptophyta; class Pinopsida; order Cupressales; family Cupressaceae; genus Sequoia; species Sequoia sempervirens. The sequence continues at coordinate 70,257,912 of VDFB02047397.1, read as the reverse complement.
AAGTGTAGATTCAACACAATAGTAACGCCCATGCATGCTCGATCATTAAGGTCCACTACAAGGCGGTTACGCTTAGTTGCATGATAAATCTTTGTTGCTAGCTGCCTTTGAAATGGAGCAATTCCTCAGTTGGACATTATGGTGCATGCCCAACTAGCGGTGTCCTCAACTTAGCTCATTAAATTTGCATGATAGAGTCAGTATGTATAATAATTGCACATCTATAACCACTCTAAGAAACATCCATTAATCACATGCAAAATCAATATAGATAACCCACATATTATGCCAAAAGTCATTAAAGCTTGTAGAGATAGGATATTGTCAAATGTCAATGGTTTGAAGGAAACATTATGCCAATACCAACACTTAAGCATCAAATTCCATGACATCTATTAGCAAATAGACTATAGATTTTACCCAAAATTAGACAAAAAACTAGGCTCATCACTACTATTGGTCCTTTGTAGTTAGGAAATACTTTTCATTATTTACCCTAGGATTCTCGTAAGAATTTGCCTAAATTTTGGGGAGATGGAAACTTTTTACCAAAGGAACACATTGATGCCTTTTTTGCCACATGCAACATGCTTACAGTACAAGAAGAAGATGTAGCAGCCAGATTATTCGTAGAGTCTTTAGCTGATGCAGCGACACAATGGTTTTATTAGTTGCCTCATGGATTTATTACTAAATGGGCCACTATGCGCAATAAATTTGAAGCCATGTTCAAAAGCGTAGATGATGACCTAACATTGATAGCACAAGTTACTTAGATGAAGAAAGAAACAAATGATTCTATGAGAGACTTTGTGGCTAAGTTTAACAAAATAGTAAATAGAATTATGGTTGCTAAAAGATCTTCTGTGGAAATGCGGAAATGTTTCTTCATCAACGTATAACACCCTGATATTAGTCTTCTATTAAAGAGACAACCATTAAATACTCTAGAAGTTGCACAAGCATTGGTTGTTGAGCTAGAGGATGATTTTATTTCAGTTGGGAAATGGAAAAAGGAATTGTATATCAACAAAGAACTTGCAACTACCTCCTTTGATCCTATGATCCAGAGATTAGCTAATGACATAATTAATCTCAAAAGGAAGATTTCTAAAGGTAACCAACTCTATCAAGATATCCCTAAGAAGATAATTTTTTAGTCGAGGAATAAGACACTACCTTTGCCTCCAACTCAACAAAGGTTGGATTGAAGTTCCTCATCTAGACAATAAAAAGAACATGTGTGTATTTCACCTCACATTTGATCACGATGGCGTTGACTGCCCTGAAATGAATAGGTTTATGCAATTAACTACTACCAAGGAAGTTATTGAAGACATTAGAGGAAGGCACTTCATCTAATCAATATGGCAACTCTACAAATGGATACTTAGAATTCAAACCTGATGATGATAGAGGAGGATATGTTTACATCACTTTGGATGATGCTACTATTACCCGAAGCCAACAACATCATAATAAAAAAGGTACTCCTAATTCTCCTAAAGTTTTACTTACAAAATCTATTACAACCTCCAAGGGTGAAAATGTTTCACAAGGTTTAGTTAATAGCTTTCCTAAAAAATCCTACTACATCACCCCCAGAAGGTCAAGCAGGGGCTTTTGATATTGTGGAATTTTGTAAGACTACTAAAATCTAGAATTCCTAGTTTGATTATCTAAAGATGAACCCTAAGGAATTTGACAAGTTGATTGAATATGTTAGGCCAGGACATTATGAATCACATGCAAGCCTAGATGAAGCAATGTTTAAATCCCAAGATTCAACTGCTAATGTTGCATCTTGTAGTAAAACACCCTCTCCATCAAACTCTGATACAAAACCTTACCCATTCTATGTATCATTATTTGTAAATAGATTCAAAGTTAACTATTGCATCATTGATTTAAGAGATTTTGATAATGTCATGCCTATACAAATTGTTAAAGCCCTAGGGCTAGAAATGACTAAGACATTTGGAAAATGTTATTCCATGGATTCCAAGCAAGTTCCCTTACTTGGACAGATTAAAGATTCTCAAGTTGCACTTGTAGCTTACCCAAACACGTGACTTAAACTCACCATATTGGTCACAAATATACCTACTAGTTATGGAATGCTTCTGAGTAGGAGTTTTTGTAAAGATTTGGGAGGAGACATATAGTTGGATTGGTCATATGCCACTATACCTACTGGTAAGGAGAAAGTGTGCCTTGAGCCTAAATCAAAAGCCAAGATAATTGTGCTTAAGTTTGAAGATCCCAAAGCACAAATCTTGTATGAAGAAAATGAGTTCAAAAATTATATGCTCTTCTCAAGAAAGGAAAAAGAAGATGACATACATATTCTAGATTCAGAACTCAAGCTCTGGACAATGGAATTTGATGGAAGCTATTCCCATGCTGGGTCAGGAGCAGGGGTTGTTCTTATTTCTCCTTCTAGTGAGAAATTTCCTTTTGCCTATAAGTTAGAATTTGAGAATACAAACAATACTGCTGAATATGAAGCCCTCTTGTTAGGATTAATCAAAGCTAAGGGTATGGGAATTAAGATGCTTAAGGTTTTTGGAGATGCAAAACTAATTTCTAAATAGGTACGAAATGTTTTCATTGTCAAGAATGAAAGGATGAAGCACTATTGGAATCGAGTATGGACTGCCATTGAAAGTGTTGATGCCTTTTCAATAGAAGCCATTCCCAGGGAATTCAACATAAAGGATGACTCTCTAGCAGTCTTGGTCTCTTTGCTCCTTCCTCATCTAGAATTTAAAAATAAATCCTACAGGATTGAATTGATTTATCGACCTAACATTCTTGACAATGTCAATCACTAGTAGGTCTTTAAAGATGACAAAGAAATTCAAGATTTCCTAGAAAATTCTAGGGCTTTTTCTCAAGTCTTTTTCAAAGGAAGCGATAATCAATGTAAATATTTCTACCCTAGTAGCATGACTGGCCTCCAAGATGAATTTATTCAACTAAAGGGGAATAAAATACCTAAAGGGTTGGTTTCTCTTGAGGAATTGTTTGACCACCATGATAATTCTGTAAAACGAAAGATGATAAATTTTGTTGGGCACTCTTATGAATTTGAAGTAGTTAATATTGGGGACCTTGATTCTCCTAAGATGGTCTACATTGGGAAATGTTACTCTTTAGAGGAGAAGGAAAAATTGATAGCCTTGCTAATTAGATATAAAGAGGTTTTTTCCTGTTGCTATGATGACTTGAAAAAATTCTAGGATGGGAAGTTTCAACACCACATACCACTTAAAGAAGGGAAAACTTCCTTCAAACAAAAGCAGAAGAATTATAATTCAAAGGTAATTGATGCAAATTTTAGAGAGATTGAAAAAATACTGAAAGCATGTATTATATATCCCATACACCATTCTACTTGGGTAGCGAACATTGTACTAGTTCACAAGAAAAATGGGGAAATTTGGATATGTTTTGATTTCAAGAGTCTTAATCAGGCATCATTAAAAGATAATTATCCCCTACCTAACATGGACTATATCTTGCAAGTAGTTGCTAGCTCATAAATGATGTCCATGTTAGATGACTTCTTTGGTTACAATTAGATCAGTGTGGCAAGAGAGGACCAACAAAAAATGACATTCACTACACCGTGGGGAACTTTCACCTATAATCGGATGCCATTTGGACTCATTAACTCAGGAGCAACCTTTTAGCGGGATATGGAATTATCTTTTGGTGATCTATGAAACAAGATTATAGTCATTTATCTTGATGATTTAATAGTTTTCTTTAAGAAAAGAGCTGATCACCTGCAGGATCTGGAACGATTTTTGCAAAGATGTAAAGAACATGGTATCTCTCTTAACCCCAAAAAGTCTATTTTTTCTGTTATCGAGGGAAAATTTTTGGGTCACATTGTGTCTAAGGAAGGCATTAGAATAGATTTGGATAGGGTCAAAGCTATATTACAATTAGGACTTCCTTCAAATTGGAGTGATGTGAAGTCCTTTTTCAACCAAGTGAATTTCTTGAGGAAATTTGTTCTAGATTTTTCTGAAATCACTAAGCACATTGTGGACATGATGAAGAAAAAACAAGATTTTAAATGGAATGAAGTTGGGAAACAAGCCTTCAAAAATATCAAGGAAACAATTGCTTGAGCTCCTATCCTAGTCAATCCGGACTTCAAGAAAGAATTCATTATCTATTGCTATGCTTTTGAACATACTACATCCACCATGATACTACAAGAAAATGAGGATAAAATTTAGGTGCTTATCGCATTTAGGAGCAAGCCATTAAAGAAACATGAGCTTAATTATTCTCCAATCAAGAAACATGCATTTGCAGTATTCAAGGTATTTAATCAATTTCGCTTCTATATCCTACATTCACACTCAGTGGTATATGTACCAGACCCCATCGTTAAGAGTATATTGACTCAACAAGATATTGATTGTAATAGAAGGGGTAGCTAGATAGCAAAGGTGTAGGAGTATGAATTAGAATTGAAGCCTACAAAGTTATTCAGAGGAAGGGGACTTTGCAAATTGATGGCAGAAAATCTGAAGAAGAAGAAGAAGATGAGGATTTACCATTGGTTTTGACCGTCAAATTACAAAATGAATGGATTTCTGATATAGCCTACTTTCTCACATATGGAAAATGCCCCAAGCACCTCTCAGGTAAACAAAAAAGGAATTTAAAATTGAAAGTGGCTAAGTATTTTATTTGGAGTGACACCTTATACAAACATGACATTGATGGGACTTTCTTGAAGTGTGTGGATAAATCTCAACAAGAATGGTTGCTTAATATTTTCCACAATGAGGCTTTTGGGGGTCACTTCTCTTCCACCGTGACTGCTTTCAAAATTATAAGGCATGGTTATTATTGGCCTTGGATGCTCAAAGATGTGTATCATTGGGTGCCCAAGTGCAAAAAGTGCAAGTTATTTGCAGGAAGACCTCAGTTAGCAGCCTTACCACTTTAGCGTGTAGTTATTGATGGACCATTTCAACAATGGGGTCTCAATTTCATAGGCCCAATCAACCCATAGTCTAGTGGAGGTCATAATCACATCATCAAAGCCACTGATTACTTCACCAAATGGGTGGAAGCGATTCTGATCAAGAGAACCACTTCTAAATTAGTCTGTAACTTTATTAAAGAAAACATTTTGGTTAGGTATGGAGTTCCACACAAGCTAGTTGTTGACAATGCAACCAATTTTTCCTCTAGTGATATTTCACATTTTTGCTATGATTATGGAATTCCCCTATCTCATTCAACTGACTATTATCCTCAAAGGAATAGTGAGGAAGATTCCAACAACAAGAATTTGGTAAGTATTATCAAGAAATTAGTGGATGAGAACTAGAAATATTGGCATGAAAGACTATATGAAACTTTATGGGTAGATCGAATGACTCCTAAAAGGGTCATTGCTATGACCCCTTTTGAGGTGGTATATAGGGTAGAAAGTGCACTTCCTCTTTCACTGGAATTATTAGTTCGCAAACTACAAACTACTATAGAGGAGACTGAATTCAATGATGCCTTGGAGAGAAGGATTTAATATTTGACTAAGATTATGGAATATTGGGAAGAAATGGTTGATAAGATAACCATACATCAAACAAAGGTCAAGAATATTTTTGATAGAAAAGCTAGACCAAGAAATTTTATGGTTGGAGCATCAGTTTTTCTATGGGACAAGCCCAAAGAGCCTAAAGGCGACCATGAGAATTTTGACTCACTCTAAATTGGTCCTTTTAAAATAATTCATGAGTACAGACGTAATGATTTTCTTCTTGCATATCCTGATAGGACCCCCTTTCCGATTCCTTATAATGGGAAAGATCTAAAGCTCTATCAGCTTTAATTGCCTCATAGCCCCCCTTGTATTTAGTTAGTTTAGGGTTTTGGCTTTTGTTTTAGTTTGTCTTGGTTTTTTTCTTGGGTGCTAGAGAGTGTGTTTTCACTTTAGCTGACTCTATTGCCCAATGGGTAAGGCACTCATTGTACTAATCTGGGTCTGGGTTCATTGCTTCATCCTAGTCATTCTTCGTCCCCAGTCAGAGCCACTATTACCCTATATTTTTTCCTCGCTTCATGAAGAGTCATCCACCAATTATAAGTGGCTTAGTCCTATGCAAGTGATATTTTATGTAGTCATTCAAACCCAAGCAGTGTTTTATATAGTTCGTTGAACCACTTTCCTCGCCACTTATGCTTGTTTTATATCACTTTTCTATTTTCCCAACCCGAGCGATATTTTGTGTAGTTTGTCGAACCTTCTTTAACTTCTTGTGCAACATGATGATTATTGTTTAAGTGGCATATTGACATGTTGTTTGAACTCAGAAACATTTTTGTGAAGTTCATTGAACTCACCACTTCACCACTTATAGACATTTACTTTCAAATTTTTGAAAGACGATTATATTAAAAATGGTGAAGTGATAGCTACCACGTGTCATGGAGCAAGTTAAGACATTAAATGCTCATCTACTCCCATGTTTTTCTATGAAGTTTTAAGAAAGTTTAAAGGGTCGAACAAACATTCTCATTGTGATGAAATTCTCTGAGGATGAGCTAAATGAGACGCAAAATTTTGTGTTGCAGGATTCACCAATAAGGTATTTACAGTATTCATTTGTTTCAATTTGCTTTCTTTGATTATTTTTGCCTGCATTTCAGAAGGATATCTATTGTTAGAGCTATAAACACCCATCCATGGTGAGGGTTAAATATGTGGATTATGAATACGTGTCTAGGCTAACCTGCGATGGGCCAGAAATTTGTGATATCACCTATCTAGGGCTTGTGATTTTGGATGAATTACGAAGAAAATTCAATAAACCCAATCCACTGCCCATTATTGAATGAGTGATAAACAACAGGTTAGTTGAAGTTGTTGCATTCCCTCTAGCTGTGCAATTCCCCAAACTCATTTTAGAGTGCATTAGGCATTATAATTCATAAACACGAGAGGTTAGGATGAAATATAATCAACTAGTCCTGAAAGTCCAGAGGTCCACCTTTGTGTCTTGCCTAAGGATCCTAGAAAAAAGATGAGTATTCACCAATGAACATGAAAAATTCTTAGATTGAATTTTATACAAAGAAAGGGGTTTATAGAAATGAAATAACAAAGAATTGGTTGGCCAAGCCTAAGAGGGGTAAGTCCCAATTGCCCCATAAACTAGACATGACCCATTTTGTGGAAGAAGTGGTTGACATTGTGGTATTACTACACAGGGTAAGGGGAAACAAGGAAATTCATGGATTTGAGGAATGGATGTATTTCTTCATCCAGATTATGTTAAGCGAGGAACAATTCTTGGATTGGGCAGAAATTATTAGTGATCGCCTACATGAGTTGATGACATTCTTTACCCTCAACACATTTTTCTACATATCCTCTTACTTGATATATGCCATCGCCAGCACTAGACCTTGGCCTCAGTTAAGACCAAGTGATTTAACTCTAGGAAAAGTGCCTATTTATGATTATTTTGATAAACTTCAGCTTCATAAGAGCTTTCAACATTTTAGGAGAGTGATTGAAACTTTCACCATGAGAATGGTCAGGGAGTTACAAGGATGCCCTACAATGAGGTTATCGCCTAAAGCAATACAATTTGTAGAATTCTATAGCAGCCATTTTATTCAGTTTCAAAGATTCTCCTACATAAGGGTTGGTGGATATGCAGGATTCCAAATCAAATTTCCTTAATACCCTGAAGATAAATGGGTGCTCATTGAAGTAAGCAGGTAGTTGGCTGATGTAAATAGATTTTGCCAAGGTAGGAAAAGGTTGACATTTTTCTTTCCCTTTGGTTTTGGTGCTTATAGTTTCCAATCTATGTCTGATGTCCTAAATATTGAAAGAGAATTGTCCAAGTATAATCTTCTTTCATATGAGAAGCATACTCCTTTTGATCTAAAATATTATATTTAAAATAATTTGAATTTAAGCTCTATTTTTTATCACCAGCCTAGCCTTGGAGATTATTAGGTTGACTGTTTTGATGACTATGAGGTTAGGAGAAGGAGTTGGATGAGACTGGTAGTGGAAAAAATAATTATTTATGATTTGAAGTGGGATCTATAGGGCATTGTAGAAAATGGTTCTGACATGGTAGACCCAGTGTATATTGAATTGATATAAAACTAGCCTATCCCTGCTATGTACTTGAACTTTAGAGAGAAATCCACTATTGAAGCAAGGATTACCAATGTTTTGACTAGAACACGAGAGTGGGTGATCGAGAAAAGAACTGAACATTTCATCCTCACAATAAGTCTAAAGATTTATGGCCCGTCAAAGGCACTTCTTAGGCCTCTGCAAGTGGGAAATCAACTACTGGCACTTCCCAGTGATTACCATCAGGGGCCCAAGGAGATGGTGGTGAGGATCCACCTGGCAAGAATGTGTTTTCACAAACCTATGGCGAGGATATCTATAACTTTCCCACTCTAGAAAAATAAAATGAAGGAGAAGAGGAAGAGGAGGGTTTGGAAACCCTAAATATCAACTCCTCTACCTCTCAAGATGAATCATCAGTTAGAGAAGTAGGTACATCTTAGAAGTCGCAAGTAGTTGCATCTGCAAAAGACACACCTCTAGTTACTAGGGCATTATTCGAATATCCAAGTTTTAAGACAACCAAGGTCTCGATGACTCCAACCTGCTTAGAGGACTCTTTGTCAAAGAAAAGGAAATAAATACAACCTATTTTACCTAAGTAGGATAGGGTGGTCCAATTGTTATAGATGACTTTAGCCCTGAAATCAAAGAAGTTAATGACTGCTACTAGGTTGATAGATGATACTGAATCAGGAAGCCTCCAAATAGAGATTGTGTACCCTTCGACGCAAAAGGATTTTACTTGGGAAAAAATAAGTGATTTTGAAGTGAATAGAATAGACCTTGGCCCTCCTACTAGAGATGGAGATGTTTAGATTGTTTAAGTGTCTGTGGAAAGAATGGTTGAAAGATCAAAAAAGGACAAAGAAAGTAAGAATGAATTAAAGGCCTAGGTTTGTGACTTGAATGAATGTATAAGGTCTATGTTTGAGCTTGTTCCTCAACCCCTTTCATAGGTTGATTCCTCTGTAGAATTTCTAACTGTGGTTGGGAAGGAGGCCATGATCAAAATTAAAAATTGTCAAACCTTGAGTAAGGTTGCAGATGATTGGAGTGGGCCTCTGATTAAAAAAGGAAGCTTGTTCATTTCTTAATCCATAAAATGCTTCCAAGAAACAAATGCTTTGAAGACCACTTTGGGGGATGAAATCACTATAATTTAAAAGGAGAAGAAGCTATGGAACAACTATTAGACTGAATTGAAGATGTTAAGTTGGGACATGGAGAAGCTGGTTGCAGAACAGGTTATACCCAATGCTTCAGACACCCATTACTTGATATGGAACCAAGGGGTGGAGAGGAAACTGTAGATTGCTAAACAAAGTATACAAAAACTTAAGGAAATCATTGATGAGTGTACTACTATTTCAAAATAAGAACTGGGCACCTTGGTGGCTCTTGGGTTACTCCAAGATAAAGTTGAGATTAGGAATAACATGGAAACCAAGAGTCTGATAGATGGTTTCTAAAAAATGGTTAATTCACCTTCACTGAATGTTGAGCATCTGCAGAAGCTTAGCAAGTCACGTTTGGTCACATCCCAAACAATTGATCTCATGCAGGTTTGTGAGAACTGCTTGGAGATAGCTAAGGATAATCATATGATGTGGAAAGTGAGGATGACAAATGTTGCTATTCCCTAGCATAAGGAGTTGATGCACATCCTTAAATATTTCCAGACCTGGTGAAAGAAACCCTTAGTGACCCTAGAAGCTGGAAATGAAGTGACGCCATCATGATGGCTCAGCTTCCTTTCTTTCTTTTATGTGTCTTTTTGTTTTGATTGGCTATGGACATGAAAAAGAGGTGCTTATTCATCTACCTATTTAATTGTATCTATTTTCATATGCTCTCTCTAGACACTTTGAAAACTGCTCAATACATATTTTGTTGGGAATGAAGTTATTGTTTTGTCTGTGTGCATTCGTCGTGAAGTTAATCTAAGTTCTTGAATCTTTGCATTTGAGTACATCTTAATGCATATCTTATCTTTGTGTGAGTAATGCAGTTTTCTTCATAATTGATTTCATTTCTTAAATGGTATTGGGTGCATATTTTATTCTTGAATAGTGTAAACTAAATTGGCCTTTATGCTGATACTTCTTACTTGTTGGATCTTGCATCTGATATTTGGGAATTTTCTTGATATTGGGTTTACCTTTTCTTCTTTCTAGTTAAAAGCATACATGGTATTTAATTTTAAGTATTTTAATTCATTGAGAATCTTGTGAGGGAATTATACCTCGATAAAATTTAGAGGATATTTATCTTTGTTTAAAGGTTGATATTCAGAGCTATTAGGTTAACTCTAGCACCTTTCGGTCATGGAATTGTGATATCTCAAGGTTCCCAATCTGTTAGCCAACAATGATAACATGATGCTTGAATCTCAATATGATCATGTCTGTATTTCGAGTGCTATAGATTTGGGCTCACCTTTTGGTCAAGTACAAGCCAATATATATTTTAATTTATGTGGACATATCTAAATTAATTTGAATTTGTACACATGTTTGAAATGACATATTATATCTAGATGGAAGAGGTCATGCGATACCAAGTATCGACCAACCACAAGTTGTGGTGAGCACTCCTAAGTCATCATCAACTTAGGTGCATTCTTTCAAAAGTTTGTTAAGTTTAAATTAAATACACATCATAGATCTAATTTAATTTGAATTTGTACACATGTGTGAATGATCTATACATTTTTGTATCTATATGTAGGGATTTCATTTGATACCCATGGTGGGTGCACTTGAGACATCATTAGAATTTATGCATGGGAAATCTCAGGTGCATGATCATGAGGTCATATCATTCGAGGTTGTAAAATTTACTAAATTTCCTATACAATTTTTAGGGACCTTTTAAATATATATATTCGAGGTTTTAACATATTGTTTGGTTTATATGAATATGCAGGATATAGTAGATCAAGCACTTGGACCTTCTCAACTGTCAGTCATGCTACCCATTGAACAAAATGTGTCAATATATTCACATGATCATATGGTAATTTATGCATACTAAAAATTATTTTTATTGTATTTACTAGATATTTAATTAAATTTATTTTTATCAATTTTATATTTTCAAGTTTATATGTTAAATTATATCAAAAAAATTTAAATAACTTTAAATCTAATTCCAAGCTTCTTGTACTCTTTTACCGCATGATACAGGTACATCTAGTCCACGTGGAGCAAAGAGGAGACTTGATTTGACTAATCACTCTAATAGTTAGATGGTTTTAAATTTTATGGACTATAGATCTCTAGTTTTATTTAAATATGTGTTGGACATAACATATACATTTTGAATATGTTATTTCATGGACCATTTGACATACATTATATCGATTAATATGATCATTTTTGTGTTTATTTATATCAGTTGACTTTAATATGATGATTATATATGCACTCAATTATGATCGTGTTATGTTCATTTTGATGATTATATGCACTCATGTGTGTATAGGTATTTTGTTTATTTTTCAAGTAATATGCACTATATAAATTCATATCTAAAATCCAATTTCATATACATAATTTATCACATGGTTAGATGACAAATTTAAAAATTCCTTAAATAGTTTAGATCATATTCATAATAAATTAAGGGCAAGTAATTTTAACTATTTTCCAATTCTAAAAAATATTTGAATCACTAAACAAAAATCTATCTCCTTGTATGTATAAAATGTATAATCTATACAATTAAACAACTATATAAAATGTGGTAAATACAAGACATGATTTTTATAAGATAAAATTGGAATAAGATATTTAAAAAGTGACTAATAAGTTCATTGAAGTTCGCACATCAAAAAAACATATATAATGTATATTGATGATTAATACACCTATATAACATGATGAAATATATATGTGCATGTAGATACAATTAAAGCTTATCAACTTTTAGGTCAAAACCACAAATTGATATCTACATAGTCTCTTGATAAAAAAATTTTATAGTGACAATCACATGGTAGACCGACTTGATGAGAACCTGCAAAAATAATTATTGTAATTAAAGTAACTATAGTTTTTATGAGTCTTTTAACTAAATAATTCATGCGAGAAAAGAATAATATACAGCCAAAGTTAGAAAATTGGATCTTATAAATTCCTTACAAATTCAAGTGATGTTTTCCATAGGATGGATTAAGGGGACCTAAGAGGATATAGCTTAAGGGTCCTAAGAGAATGCCTTAAGGGGAGTTAAGAGAATGACTTAATGGGATGCAAAAGGGTGGATTAAGGGGAGTTAATAGAATGACTTAAAGGGATGCAAGACGGTGGATTAAGGGGAGCTGATAGAATGACTTAAAGGGATGTAAGAGGGTGGATTAAGGGGACACATGTTATGGACCCTAGGATATGGCTTAATGGGTCCTGAGAGGATGGATTAAGGGGAATTATGAGAGTGACTTAAGGGATGTAAGATGGTCGATTAAGGGGATGTAAGAGGATATGACTTAAGGGTCCTTTAAGAGGATGGATTAAGGGGATGCAAGAGGGTTGATTAAGGGGAGTTGATAGAATGACTTAAAGGGATGTAAGAGTGTGGATTAAGGGGAGTCGATAGAATGACTTAAAGGGATGTAAGAGGGTGGATTAAGGGGAGTTGAGGGAATGAATTAAAGGGAGCATCTCATGAACCCTAGAAACCCTAAACCATAAACCATAGGACCTAAAGCCTAGGAGATGAACCCTAAATCATTAACCCATATAGATTTGTAATTCTAAGCATCTCATGAACCCTAGAAACCCTAAACCATAGGCCTAAAGCCTAGAATATGAACCCTAAACTATTTAAAGCCATATATATTTTTTATTCTAAGCATCTCATGAAACCTAGAAATCGTAAACCCTAAACCATAGAACCTAAAGCCTGGGAGATGAACCCTAAACCATTAACCCATATAGATTTATTATTCTAAGCATCTCATGAACCCTAAAAACCTTAAACCCTAAACCATAGGACCTAAATTCTAGCAGATGAACCCTAAACCATTAACCCATATAGATCTCTTATTCTAAGCATCTCATGAACCCTAGAAACCCTAAACCCTAAACCATAGGACCTAAAGCCTAGGAGATGAACCCTAAACCATTAAACCATATAGATTTGTTATTCTAAGCATCTCATGAATCCTATAAACCCTAAACCATAGGACATAAAGCCTAGAAGATGAACCCTAAACCTTTTAAACCCATATAGATTTGTTATTCTAAGCATCTCATGAACCCTAGAAACCCTAAACCTTAAACCATAGGACTAAAGCCTAGGAGATGAACCCTAAACCATTAACCCATATATATTTGTTATTCTAAGCATCTCATGAACCCTAGAAACCCTAAACCCTAAACCATAGGACCTAAAGCCTAGTAGATGAACCCTAAACCATTAACCCATATAGATCTATTATTCTAAGAATCTCATGGACCCTAGAAACCCTAAACCCTAAACCATAGGACCTAAGGCCTAGGAGATGGACCCTAAACCATTAACCCATGTTGATATGTTATTCTAAGCATCTCATGAACCTTAGAAATCCTAAACCCTAAACCATAGGACCTAAAGCCTAGAAGATCAACCCTTAACCATTTAGACCCATATAGATTTGTTATTCTAAGCATCTCATGAAACCTAGAAACTGTAAGCCCTAAACCATAGGACCTAAAGCCTAGGAGAGGAACCCTAAACCATTAACCCATGTAGATTTGTTATTCTAAGCATCTCATGTACCCTAAAAACCCTAAACCCTAAACCATACGACCTAAAACCTAGGAGATGAACCCTACACCATTAACCCATTTAGATTTTTTATTCTAAGCATATCAAGAAACCTAAAAATCATAAACCTTAAACCCTAAGACCTAAATCCTAGGAGATGAACCCTAAACCCTTAACCCGTATACATTTGTTATTCTAAACATCTCATGAACCCTAGGATATGAAGATTCTAAACCCTTAACCCTAGGATCTAAAGCCTAGGAGATGAACCCTAAACCCTTAAAACCCATATAGATTTGGTATTCTAAGCTTATCATGAACCCTAGGATATGAAGATCCTAAACCATTAACCCTAAGACCTAAATCATAGGAGATAAATTAAGGGGATGGAAGAGGATGGATTAAGGGTAGATATACAAGGATGGATTAATGGTATATAAGAGGATGACTTAAGAGGTGTTGAGAGAGTGACTTAAGGGGATGCAAGTGGATGGATTAAGGGTAGATATATGTTCCCTTGCTCCATTGTGTTCCCTTACCATGTCTAGCTTTAGAAAAACTCCACGTGTTGTATATTATTTTCCTTATGAACTCTACATAACCAATAAAAAATTCTAGCATTCATGAATTGACCCATGCAATCATCTGACCATATGAGATGTTCTCTCATTTGAATTCCTTTCTTTTAATTTTTTATAAAATATATCAAAAAAATATTGAACAAACTTAGATGAATGTAATTGATTATCGCTTACATAAAAATGGTACTCTCCCAAAAAATTTCTATTATCTTCTGTACTATCATTTTGCATGTCCATAAAAAATATGAACAAATATAGCTACTTGCACTGAGTTATAATACTGTGATTGAATTTCTTCTTGTGGAGCAAGAGTATAATTTTTAGCAAAATCAACAACTGACAATATAGTTCCAATTGGGAATGTGTTTTTACATAAGCGAAATTGATTATCAAGCCAATGAGCATACTAAGAGTGTTTAACATATTTAGGTACAATCTTATCTTTAAATTCTTTAATAAATGTATGAACACTAAATTTTTCCACAATTAGCAAACAACGTTTTCTATTTTTCATCTTTTAAAGAATACTCAACATTTTTAAATTTGTTTACATCCACTAATTGTTTTCCAAATTCATCTAAACTACTTTCATGCATACATTCTCTTAATAATGAAAAGTTACCACATCTATCGCATTCTCTAGAAATAAATGCTTTTAAATAAAATAAGTTTCCATTAGAGGGTTCACAAAACAAACCTGCTATAAAATCTTTTATTGTTTCAGATGGCATATTACTACCACAAATGTCCTGCATAATTTGGTTAGCATGCAAAGTGCATCATATATATCAAAAAATATCATAATAATAACGAAATTGTGCATGAGTCTTACAACAATAAGAGATTTGTTGTTTATTAATTCTAAGGTTTACACTTTTTGAATGATCTTTGACTTATGCTAATATTAAATGGTAAGATTGAATCATCTAAAAAAAATTATATAATTCAGTTTGAGTCATATCTAAGAGATGCTTTGGATGAGGTTCATGAATTTTGGAACCCACCCTTAATTTTAAGACATCTATAATGTTAGGTGATACTCTTGTATTATCATGCCAATTTTTTATTAAAGATTTAATTTCATTAGTTAATTTCATGTTTGATTTTGGGAGTCTACCACTAAAACTCCAACATTAATTAATTGGATCTTTTTCAATACTTTCTCTTTTTTTAGCAACTCTTATCAAAGTTTTAGGATTTACTTTTATACATTTACTAATCTTACTTAACATTCTTGTATTTGAAGTTGCTTTATTAACTAGAGCAGTTGTTATTGCACAATGAGTTGCATTCTTATCTTTAGATTGACTTTTCTTACCTATACAATCAATAGCATTAGCAACACTAGGTATGACTCATTCTAGTGAATCATCTTTCTTTTTTGGTTTTACAAAAATGAATAATTTTTTCATCACTTTTCTCATTTTCAACATTCCCATCAATTGCACCATGAGTTGGCATTGAAATCCTAATTTCTTTCTATAAAAAAAATTCTATATATTCTATTTCCATAAATTCTCATTTGTCTCCAAGACACTTTACTAGGAAGGTTATCTAGCACATCTTTTTCAATTGTAAAAAAAACATTTTCATATTCATCCATACAAGGGGTTTCATTTTCATTCACGCAAGGGGTTTCATTTTCATTTTCAAACATAAAAGGGATTTCACTCTCATTTGCATTCTTATAAGATATTTCATCATTTCTTTTTTTGTTTTAGCATTATTTCAACCCTAGAATTATTGATAATCCTCAATAGTGTATCCAACTTCCTATAAATAACTAAGATCAATATTATCAAGACTTGGGTTTGAAGACATACTTGGATAAATTGTTTGAATAGGCACATTTTCCATATCATTGGTAGGTGGATTTGAAGACATACCTGAAGTTGTTTGCATAGGTGCTATTTCCATATCATTCAAAGTTGAAGTTGAAGGCATAGTTGGATTTGTCTCCATAATTGCATTTTCTTCCATATTCACCATCTCCACATTTGCATCATCTACATTCATCTCATCATTCATGGTTTCCTCTTCAACATTCATTGAACTAGATGCTTCCAAATTTTTCATTTGGCGAATCATTTCTCTTCTATCCCTTTGTCTTTGTGCCTCCATTTCTTTATTTGCTTGAATTTCTTTGGGTGTCATTAGCTTTCTACATTTTTTTTTGCCTTTGCTTTGATCCCATGGTTACCAAACCCTATTTGATAACAGAGAAAATGATTCTTAACCTATTTTCAAATTTCCTTCTCCTTCAAATATTCAAATAAAATTATGTAGTATGAAGATGCATTCTTCTATAAACTTTGAAGTACAAAAACATCATGAATACATCCAAAAGTTCTCTTTTTCCAAATCTTCTTGTAAAATATTCTTGTACTTGATTCCACTTCAAAAAATTCAACTTGCACTTGTCTCTTCCAACAATTTGAATAGAATATACCCTGTACAGGAAAAAATTGCAATAAAACAAAAAATGGCGCTTTTGGACTGTACTACAAAAAAGGAATGTTGCAAAAAAAAGTGCTTTATCAGTATTTTCCAAATCGGTAAAAAACAACTAAATAAGAAACACATACACATTATAAGATGTGTACGCATTCTATTTTAGGAACATGTATGCGTTATATAACACATACACATTCCCTTTACCCAACGGGTAACTAGATAATGCGTACGCGTTATATTTAAATAACACGTACACATTTTAATAACGTGTACATTTATTAAAAATTTGAATCTCCAACCCACATGTAGCCTTGGTTTTAGGCTCAGGAAAGGCTTGGCAATCTAACCCTTAGCCTTTGACTTGCAACTAAAAAACTAAGGCAAATTGAAGAAGAATTCCCAACTTTGGCAATATGGCTGATGGACTTTTTTTCTGAATCAATCTATAAAATTAAATATCCATTAGAGAACATGATGTCTAGTTTCCAAATATATAATTTTTATTAAGATTAGAATATATTTTTTATTTTTTAATTAATTTCTAAGAAAACTAGTCCTTAAACTTGAAATATCAAGCTTTTTTTGTTTTTTAATAACTTTTTTTTGGTTAAGTTTCTTATAAAAAAATTATATGGCATCAATCTTCAAACAACTATCTACACAATGAAAAAAATGATTCAAAAAATGTTTATTTTAGGTCCAATTATGTTGTCCGTACAGGTTGATTCTTAAAAACAACTATTAAGGCCAATAACAATTCATTTTATTTTTTAAAAAAAATTACAAAAAAAATTCTTCATCAATCTTTATGTTGTTAGCTCTCTTTCCCCAAAAGGAATTAGAAAAATAATTTTATTTGGGTAAAAAAGTGGTGTACGCACACGTGCATGGTATGGTAAAAAAATGAATTTTAAAAAGTGGTTTTTATACATCCTATCGAAATTTAATTTCTATCATCTGGGTATTTGAATAAATTACATATTTGGAAACTAGATTCAAAATTCAAAATTTCATTTTACTCACTTTTTTTAAGATTCATGTTGGTAAGTGCCTCAAATTTTCAGTTCAAATGTGACAAATTCTAAAAAACAACAAAAACACTTCCACTTTTTGAGCTTTTTGTGGACCCAACTTCTTACATCAGCCCAAATGATCAATTATAGTGAAGTGGTGGGGGTAGATCAGTGGGAGTTTGTTCTTGATGGATCTCTCAACCTTTCAATTATTGCGTCAATTTCTCTCTTGATTTTTTTCTATTTTCCCTAATATATTTTTTTGCATCCTAGGAGGATTTTGACAGATTATTGGAGTGGTTTGTTGTGGTTTTTCTTTAGCAGGGTTTTCATGAATTAGTGAATGAGGGTTTTCATCAACTAGTGGGGCATTCTTAATTCCTAGAAATTAAACAAAATTCAATCAAAACCATTTCTATCTATATATTCAATTAAATTTTTACACTTAAAAACTAAGAAGACTTACAGGTCCTTGAACTTGAGAACATCATGGTGGCATTTTGGTGACAATTTGTTGGAGAATCAATGATGATATGAATACTCCATAATGCGAGCACGATCTAAAAGGGTTGTAGTCTATTATTTTTTTTATTGAGAGGCCAAGTTCAAATGAGCTCAACCTCTTGTTTTATTTTTATTCTCAACATAATACAAAAATGTTATAACATATGTGTGTTATGTCTATTATGGGGCTAAAAAGTGGTATGGGCACTTTTTGGTCCCCACCTTTTGGCCCCCCATATTTCTATACTTACCCGCAAGATAACTTAAAATAAAATCAAACACATTAAAATGAGCTACAATAGAATCACCAAATTTTATTTTTAATGAATATACTGATCTCTTGAGATAAAAATTGTTAGACTAGGTCTACCCTCTTCCACAACTTGAATGTAGTGGTCTCCTTGAAAACATTCAAGAGAGAATAATTTTTAAGT
The DNA here is from genome assembly GCA_007258455.2 of Sequoia sempervirens. Taxonomy (NCBI): domain Eukaryota; kingdom Viridiplantae; phylum Streptophyta; class Pinopsida; order Cupressales; family Cupressaceae; genus Sequoia; species Sequoia sempervirens. Next base: position 70,239,041 of record VDFB02047397.1, on the reverse strand, counting down.
TACAACTAAATTGTTACTCATACAACCAATCTTCATCAAACACATCTAATAGCTTCTTTTCTTTTGAAGTAGGAAACTTGTAATCACTTTCTTCAAGCAGATCTTCCATATTTAATTTTCACATCCTATAACTAGTATTATTGAATTTATCATATCCATACAAGAAGGAGAAGCCATGGTTTTCAATCCTTTTCATAAATCTATAAAACCACAAAAAAGACCCCACAATAGCCAAAAGAAACTTCAACACTAAATATAAATGTGTACCTCTCTATGTACACCATTATATTTGATATCTAATATTGAGAAGCAAGGTGAAACTATTATAATAAAATCTCTTACAAGTGTACAAAAATCTGAAATATAATTCTTTGTTCAAGGATTCCATATGATAATTATGTTAAATTGCATAACATCAACAACAAGAATAAAATTAGCAAACCATATGAACATAACATTTACATGGATAAACCCTTTTAGGAAAAAAAATCACATGAGAAAGAGGAAAATTATGCATTAGTATTCAACAAATAAATACATCCAACCCACTAAAAATGTATTCACTCTAACAACACTCTAGCAACACCTATGTACCTATAAAGAAAATTTACAAAACCTACTTTTTCATGCCTCTAATTTATAGAGGAATGTGAGAGGAATACCACAAAGAGTTTCCAAAATGAAGACACTTTTTCAAGACTAGTAAATGTAACTCCTAATGCACCACAAATAGAAAAAGAACCTTCATATGGATAATAAAAATATTATTTGACTTGTAACTCCTCCATAGAGGTCCACATCCCAAGGGAGGAATCCAAAAGCATCACTCAAATTATATGAGACCACCAACAACATGCGAGATGCTCCACTACTCAATTCTCATGCCCAAATTGAGAAATTTTCTTAAATAACTTTGTAATTGCAACTTCCAACTCCACCTCCTTCATGAATACATATGACAACTAAAGTCAAGATTCTTGGGAAATATTAACTATAAATTATTTTCCAATTACACCTTAGGCATCCTAGGAATCTTTCCAAGAGTGTTGGAGATGCATAAAATATACATAAGATTTCAAGGTAAATGGTATCTTTATCCTAATAAGACCTTCATTATAAGGACCTTATGTTGCCCTAGTCCTTTTGAACACTCAAATTTTGACAAAAAAAGAGTTTTGAAAAGTAATGTTTGGAAAATAAAATGAAATAGCCATGACATGAGATTTTGTAGGATAATTACCCTCAAATTAAGTTTTTTTGAAAAGCATAATTTCTAATATATTTTTCTTAATTATTATATTTATTTTTATTTTCTAGTGAAAATAGATTGTTTACCAAACATAAAGGTATTTGTTTGACACACATGAATTTTTTTGGAAAAGAGAAAAATAATCCTAAAAAATATGATCACCCTCCATACTAACGTCCTTGTTTATTTAAATAATAATTATTTATATATACAAAGAATAATGACATAATAATCCTCTAATTTATAATTAATTTGAAATAAAAATATTAATAAATAAAGTATGCAACAAAAAACTACAAAAATGTCCATGCCCTAGATATCAATGTTAATGATCTATATTTAAGAAATGAATTTATCTTATTTCTTAAAAAAATTATTCATCATGACATAATATCACTCATTAAAAATATTACAAAATTATATAAAAACAAGTTGCTAACAAATATTCAAAATTGAGAAAAACTATTTTATAACTTTTGTTTAAATATATATTTAGAATCAACACACAAATCACCAGTTCATATTATCTTCAAAATTTTAAGAGTTTTCTTTCTATAAGTGACAATAATTAAAATTTAGATTTAAAAAGTTTATATGAGTGTCTCACTTAAGAAAAAAAATGGGAGACCCTATTGTGCTATCACCTTGATAAACATGTGAATACCTCCTATATCTTAAAAAATATTAGTTAACTCTCATAGTTATTTTCTGATAAGATAGTTAAACTATCAAATTCTAGATGATTGAATTCCCTTAGTTACACCACAAGCTTACTCTAATGGATAAATTTCATACCTTCCCCTTTTACCACTTTTTTGCACCTAATATTAGTCCTAAAATAATGGTCAATTTGTCCTTAAATTTGTTCACAAAATGACCATATTCCTAAACCTATTAGCCAACCAACCACTCCCCTCCCTAATTGTCTCTACCTATCATCCCATATAGCATCCCCTCGCCCCAAAATGAACCGAGTCCAACCTTTTCTCTTAGAGAAGGTGATGTCATGGTCTAGTCCTTCCTTCATAAAATATATTTTTCCTTCTCCTTAAAAGTTGATGCTTTCTAAATTCAATCATTACCTATTGAATTGTAGGCCATAACACCTCAAATTGACCATCTAAGATCTTGTATTTATAAATAGTCATAGTTCATTAACTTACCCATGATTAAAGATAATCTAAAATCATTATTGTAGAGGATCTACATCATTGCATTGAAAACATAAGGACTTGCATTTCTTTCTTTGCATGTCTTTGATTTTTGCACATTAACTAGGGGGTTTGATAGCTTATGGAGGAAGTCATAAAATATTCCTCTACACATGTCACAAACCCCATGATGCTTTCCAATGCCACCCTTATCTTATAAGCACATAAGAGTGCAAGTGAATAAAATTATGTTGGTTGCAAGTGATAAAAGAAAAATCATTGCATAGTGGATAAACACTCTAAGAGGGACAATATGTGTCAAAGGGATATAACCATGCAAGGAGGGACATAACTATTGACCTAGTATAAGAAAGGGTTAAAGGATTTGTTGATACAAGGGTTAATGAAGCTAATGTGACTAATGCAAGTCATTGCGTAGTACTAATTGACTAATTATTTACAAAATATAGATATGGAGGGGTTGTCTTAAAGTTGGATCGAGTTCATAGTTTGATTACTAAATCCAAATCACATACAAGTGGTGTCCTTTTATATATGTCATACTTTGAAAGTTTTGTTATAAAAATGGATGGGTAATGATGAGTTAAAACTTAGTTGTTTTGGGCAGATAATTAAATTTAGAATTTGAAAATTTGAGTTTCCTATGGATCTAACTTGGGTCAAGACCACACTTGTGATTTGAATCTAATAGAGGAAACTATGATCTAAAAGCTTGAATTATTTTGAATAAGGATTAAATGATATTTATGACTATCACTTTAAATTCAGATTCAACAGAGAAAACCAAAACAATTAAAATCATTTGCTAAAATAATGTGTATAACACACCTAAACAAAATAATATTAAAAAAAAACATACAGAAAATACACTTTTGACTTATAAAAGAATATTAAAAAATTTCATTTTCATACAATCATTTTAAGTTTTTGAATCAATCTTAGTTGAATAAGAGGATTTCTTCTCAAAGTCAATATATGGTATAAGCCAAAAACATCTACTTTAATATTTTTGAATTTATATTATTTTTAATAAATTCTGTCTACCTTAATCAATCTGAAGAGATAGAGAGAGGAGCTGTCTAGCTAAATTTTGTGCGATAAGACCATTCTGGAAGAAAACAAAAACATAGGAAAATTATGAACAAATTCAGCATAGACACGTTCATTACTCATGATTGCTTTAAATGACGATATGATCGGTGGAGTAACCATCCTCCAAATACAACAAAATACAGGAGAATAACGACATGAAATTCAAGATACAAATACGATAAAATTTTTTACAAACCCAAGAAAAATGGATCCAACGTCGAGGCGTTGCAGCGAACGAACGTAGGAATTCCATTATAATATCATGGTATTTACACATAGGAATTCAACCATGCAATTATAATATATCCACCAGATTCTTCTTTATCAATAGCGTCAATTCGTTTCTTCTAAGAGCCAAGAGCTTCTGTATATCTTTAAATATGTTTCCCTACCTTTCTCTATATACGATTTCTTCTCCTTTGGGTATCATATGTGAAGTTTTATGATTTCAGATCAGTCATGGAGCTAAGTGGGCAGGTGGCTTGCTCACCGTTACGCGCAGTGAAGGAACAAAAACGTGTAAAATCTGAACAAAAATGTGTGAAATCTGAACAAAACTGTGTAAAATCTGAAGAAGTACTTGTGAAACCACAATCAACCAAGGGAGGATGGAAAACTATGCCATTCATTCTAGGTAGGAGATGAGCTCTTTCTTTTCTCTGGTGTTTTTTTTTTTGTTTCTCAGGGATCAATTGCATGGTATGATTAGATCTTTATTTATTCGATCCATCAGAAAAAGAGAAAAATTGCATTGTTTCTAACAATTTTTCTAATTGTAGTCAACATTTCGATTGAGTTCTAAGATCTATTTAAAATCTTTTTTTTTTTTAGACTACAGGAATCGGTGAGTATCCGCCGCCTTATAAACTGCAGTGCGCTATTTAAAATCTATTTATTCTTAATAAAAATATTCTGATTGTTTATGTGATAATCTGAATCTTAATTAAATAGTGTGGATAAGTTTAAACAACACATTCTAGATTTTGATTTGTTTAGGTGATTCATCTAAAATCGCACTAGCTTTTCTGATAATACTTATTAGTGTGATTTCAGATGAACGACCAATATTGAACTTAATCTTGTTTGATTGAAGAAGAATATTGTAATTTGTTATATAGAAAGATCATTTCTAATACCAGTATAATGAAGACGGTCTTATAACCTGGCAGGAAACGAGAGCTGTGCAAATCTGGCATTGACTAGTTTACATGCGAACCTGGTGGTGTTCTTGACTAGTGAATATCACAAGGATAGGCTCACAGCTGCAAAAATCGCTACCATATGGGGTGGAAGTAACCTTTTATCGCCATTAGTGGGTGCTTTTATTGCAGATTCATATTTGGGAAGGTTTGGGGTCATTGTCCTTTCCTCTGTGGCATACATACTGGTAGGACAAATATAATCACAGTCCAAATCATTAGTTTTATTCTCTTACTTCTTTATGGTTTAGATTATAAAGGAAACAATTTTTGTATTATGGGGAAGAGCTCTAATAATCAATACCTTAAAACTTTTTTTTAGTTAATATCTTATGACTGTTTAGGTGGGGAGAAGCCCCCAACTTGCTGCATGTTTACTCTGTTTTTTTTTTTAAATTATTCATTTACTGTTTAATTTTTTTCAAATCAGAGATTGCATAAAATTGTGCCTTCTTTGTTGGTTGACAATTTAATTTAAAATTGAAGAACAAGAATCTAACATATACTTCTCAATATTGTTATATCCTTTTATTATCTGATTTGAACCCTCCTTTAACCGGATTTCTTTAGCTATTACCCTATAGTTGAAAACCCTTATATTATTTCAACTATGACTAATTTATCTGATTTAAACCCTCCTTTAACCACCTTTCTTCAGCTATTACCTTATAGTTGAAAATCCTTATATTATTTCAACTATGGCTAATTAGGGTCTAATTTTTTTGCCTTGGGCTAAACTCTATTCATGGGTATGAGTTCGTCAATCCAAAGCCTAGAGATGGGCTATAATGGAAAGGGAGTCAAAACTCTGATTATCTTAAATTTGAAACATGATCTTACTGGAAATAGAACAGGAGCCTACTAACCTTGATTATCTTAAATTTGAAACATGATCTTACTGGAAATAGAACAGGAGCCTACTAACCTATTTTATTTCAATAGTTGTAAACAATTATTGTCCTTATATCTTCAATCTAAAATAATAGACCACAATCCATATTGTCCTTTTGTTTCTCTAACCTTTGAAAAGGAATGAGGAAGTATTTGTCAGTTGAATTCATGACTTGATTCTAGAGATGATTTATTTTAATTTATTAAAAATATTCACACAATTATTTTCAACTATTAAAATATTCATCCAATAGATTGGTTGATGCAGGCAATGAGTCTTCTTACACTCATATCTCTTTTTCATGGATTAAGGGATTCAATTGTTGGAAATGTACTACTGTTTACCTTCTTGGCATTGATGGTTTTGGGGTCCAGCGGTATGAAGTCTTCAGCCTTAGCTTTTGGTGCAGACCAATTTGATAATGAGGATGATGGGGAAAGGAAAAAGCAAGAGAGATTCATTAATTGGTATTATTGTATAGGTACCATATCTATCATGGTGGGCTTAACTTTCCTTGTTTATATAGAAAGCATTTGGAGATTAGGATTTGGCTTGGCTACCATCTTGATCATTATCTCCACTGGATTTTTTCTGTTGGGGACAAAGTATTATGTTAAAATGAGTCCAGAGGGCAGTCCCTTGACAGGATATGCTCAAGTGATGGTTGCTTCTTTTAGAAAAAGAAATCTTGCACTGCCTTCTAATCCAAAAGACTTTTATGGCACTCATTTGGAAAAAGGAGCGGTTCTAGACCTCTGTTTGACAGACCAGTTCAAGTATGCACCTTTTCTACTCATTATCGTTCAATGATATTGAATACAAAAGCACGATATACATCTAATCTCTTCTAATCAAAAGTTTTATGATAATTATGTTAAACAATAAACAATTCTAATCTCTCTCTCTTCCTTCAGGTTTTTGAACAAAGCAGCCATTATAAAGATAGAAGACTTTGAAGAGAATGGCTCAGAACCCAATCCCTGGAAGCTTTGCACAGTGAAGAACATCCAAGAGCTAAAGTCAGTGATAAGTGTATTGCCTGTTTGGAGCTCTGGAATTGTGGCGTCCTTCATGTTAATGGGTTCTTCGCACACTTACATGGTATACCAGGCAGAGCACATGAACACGAAGCTGGGCAGCTTGAAGGTACCTGCGTCATCATACATCATCTTCTCTCTGTTGGCCACTTCCATATGGTTGCCCTTCTATGACAGAGTTGTTCTTCCTTTCTCCCGTCGCTTAACAAAGAGGGGCCAGGGAATTTCGGTAATGGAAAGGATTGGAATGGGGCTTATCATTTCCGTGCTAGCCATGACAGTTGCAGCAATGGTAGAAGTTAAACGGAAAGAGAGCATATTCAAGCCTATCTCTGCCTTTTGGCTTGCTCCGCAGTATGCTTTGATAGGCTTGGCAGAGGCGTTTTATGCCATTGGCTTGATCGAATTCTTTTATGAGAAGTTCCCCAAGAGCATGAGCAGTACGGCTGTAGGGTTGTTTTGGTGCAGCATGGGGATTGGGGTGTTGCTCAGCAGTGTTGTTTTCACAGTTGTGCATAAGGCCACCGGGGAGAATGGTAGAAAGGCTTGGCTACCTCAGGACCTTAATCATGGCCATCTTGAGTATTATTACTATTTTTGTGCTGGACTTGGTGTTTTGAATTTGCTTTATTTTCTTATATATGGCAGGGGTCTAAAATATAGAGACTGATGGGAAGAAAATCATCACAAAAATGAGGGAAGATGGAACTTTCAGCTTATTGTGATTGATGGTGGAACTAAATCGCACCTTAAAAGAACCTTTCAAACTTATTAATAAAGTGTAATATTATAATGGTGAAAATTTCATATTAAAGCATTTTTTTCAATGTTTTGAGTTTATGATTTCTGGATTAAAATTGTGTTGCATTTTTTTACATCAACGTTTCGGATCAAATTCCATGATCCATCATCAGGATGCAAAGTAGAGTCGAAAAATTGATAACCATTAATATTTATTACATTATACAAACCTAAACTTTTTAATGTGATATTAGTAACCATTAATATTTATTACATTGTACAAACCTAAACTTTTTGATGTAGCCTTAAACTTGTAGAATTAAAATATTTTATGCTGATAATAAAAAATTACATGACATTTGTACTTACAATAGAGAACTTGGTGATGTTGAAAAACATCATTGAAACTTGTAATACAAGAGAAAATTTGACTTGATTGGGCTTCTTGTGAATAGTCAAGCCTCATTGATCAATTCCATGATTTTGATACAGCTAGAAGACAACAAGCAGCAAGTGTGACTAAGATTAAACATATGTGATTATGCTTAGTGCTTGAAAATTAATATTTTATGAAATGGAATGTGATGCATGCATTCACCGTATTAAAGTGATCTAGTGTAAGAAAGTTGGGATTTTAGATTTGTTGGTACAAGGGCTATAGTTTATGTGACTAATGCAAGAAACTGTGCAATTATAATTGACTAATTATTTGCAAAAGATTAATGGAAATGGGTTATCTTAAAAATGGATATAATTTAAAGATATATCGATGATTCAGATGACATAGGGGTGATGTCCTTTTACACGTCACAAGGGCATAATTGGAAGTTTTGGCATATAAATCAATGGGTAATCACAAATTGGAACTCAAGTAGTTTGGACCCGTAATCAAATATGGAATTTTAAAATTTGGGAAAATCCTCACCTATGGATTTGACCTAGGTAAAGATACTTATAGTTTTGAATCTAATAAAGGAAATACTGATCTAAAAGCTTGAATTATTTTTAGCAAGGATAAAATGATATTTTTAAGTATTACTCTAAGTTTAAATCTACCAAAAAGATAAATCAATCAAAATTATGTGCTTGAGGCAATTCATATAAGACACCCATACAAAATAGTACAAAAGAAAATGAAAAAAATGCAAAGATTACACTTTTAACCTATACAAGAGTATTAAAAAGCTGAAATCAAACATAAAGAATAGTAGGATTTATATTAAATAAATGAGGCTATTATATAAGCTCAAAAAAGTTAATGTTCAAATTTATATTTTAATTAAGGGTAAATACTTTTGGTTGGATTTATGAATTATAAATAGAAATTTTCATAGGGCCCCATCCTTTTACAAAGATCAGTAAAGATACAACAAAGATGTCACCATATTAACATGTAACAACAATGTGGAACACCAAGTTGCAAGTTAGCAAAACATCAAATTAGCAATACTCCACCCATAGGGGCAACGTAGAATAAAGAAGGTTGATTACCTAGAAACATTAGCAAAGCTAACATTTCACAATAGCTTGAATCCAAAATGCTTCAAGGAGCTCTATATTATCATCACCCTTATCCTTTGTTGTGAACGAACCTATTTCCTTTCTAATGGAGTTTCCATCTTTAGTTTCCAAAATTGAGACCAAAGGGAATAAAGGGTTCCTATAATGCTTCTCAACTTGAACCACCTTCATATTTTCCTTATTAGAAGCCATACGAAGAGGTGAATGTTGCAATTCAAGCGAATGGTATTGGAATGAACTCCAACCAATCTAGATCCTAACATGCTTCTTCTCTCTACCAATCTCCTCTAAATTGCTCTTGACAAGACCATTTGAATTAGTCGTGTCTAAAAAAGGACCAATCGCCCCTCCATTATGCCCAAAAGAAACCTCAACAAAAAGAAACCATTGTCATGTTTTTAGCTATGCATCTTTAAGTAAACAAGGCTCCATCTCATCCTTATGCATTTTGTGACCTTGCCTTCCTTTAAAACCTATAACGTTCCCAAATTTTATAAGTCAACATTGTGGTTAAATAATTAATTTAATGTTGTCAAAAAGACTAAATTTAAAAGACAACTTAAATTAATTATTTAAATAAAGCAAAAGTAACTTAAGTCGAAAAGTTAAATTAATTAACTAAGTTACTTTTTATGAGTTCTCAAAAAGAATTAAAATAAAAGTGAAATAGAAAAAGGGGAATTCAAAGAGTCTGGGAGGAGTTATAGGAGTGGAGTGAATAAAAGATTGTTGGAAGCTTATTATTGTAGATTGGATTTGGTTTTGTGGAACAGGTATTTGGCTGGAATTTATCCAGAACTTTGTGAGGACGAAATCCTTCTCACAGAGAATATCATCTTTAGTGTTGGAAGATACCCCTGAATGATTGCTAACAGTCCTACTTCAGGGTTGTGCTAGTGCTTAAATTAGTGAAAGTAATGAAGTATTAGATATTAATAAGATCAATACTTTGAGAAAGAAATATAATTTCAATATATCTTGGCTTGTTGGTTGATTTCTAGTTTTTTCCATACTAGTACATGCTATGGAAATACCAAAAAATATCATATTTTATTACACTGAAGTTTAGAGAGGGCAAGGTTGATCATGGGTGTTATTTCATTGTTCTTATCCTGATTGGGTGATTGATTACAAGTATTAAAGGCAATTTTTGAAAGCATATTCAAATTTTTGGAGAAGGTCATACAACTTTGACAAGCCATTACCTCATATTTTGCTTGTAATAGTTGAATAAAATAATTACTGGTTTTGGGTATTGTGGCATTGTTTTCTATTAGCTGGGTGATCAAGTTTATGTAATGAGAGTCAAGTTAAATGTGGAGTTGGAATTTCTTTGTGAGGCTGTACTTTCCAACAAGTATGTACCATGTACATTAGTCATACCACCTTGTTTGGATTGGAAAATTTTTTGGAAGCTTTTGATTTGTATGGGTATTGTTTGGTTTCATTTCTTTTGATTGGACGATGGATTTTGACAAAATTCGTGGAGTAGAAATTATGAGCAGAGACAAAATTGGAAAAAAGTAGGGGCATCTAAACTACCTTCTCATCATTAACAAAAGCATTAAATAGATTACAATGCACTGTCTAATTGTGTAACGGGAATTACTAAAAAATAGCCAAAAACTCAAACTAGAGTTAACTGAGAATGTCATAAATGCAACTACAACCTAACTGCTAGAAGAGTGGAGATTAGTTAGAGATATTTCAACACTCCTCCATAATCTCAACTGTTACATTATTCAACACTAATGCAGCCTAAGTGTTGTCTCTGAAATTCAAACACAACTCTTCCCAATGGTTTGGTGAAGATATCTGCTAGTTGATCCTTAGATCCATAAAACTGAAGTGTGATTTCACTATTGTTGACAAGCTTGCGAATGAAATGATAGTGAGTGTTAATATGTTTGCTTTTCCTATGAAATACATGGTTTTTACACAAAGTTATTGATGAGTTATTTTCACATTAGATAGTAGTTGGCTCCTTTTCCACATGTGCAAGATCCATCAAAAGTCTTCGTAGCCAAACTGCATGGCATGATGTTGTAGTTGTTGCTACATACTCTACTTCTGTAGATGAAATGCTAACAATGGACTGCTTTTTGGAAGCCCATGAAATCAGGTTTGTCCTTAAATGTAAAACATATCTAGAAGTGCTTTTCCTGTCATCAAGACTGCCTGCAAAATTACTATCTGTGTATCTTGTAAGTGTGTTGTCTTTAGAATATGTGTACCACAATCCATCATTAGTTGTACCTATAACATATCTCAAAATTTTTTTTCCAACTTTCCAGTGAGAGTCCTTAGGAGACTCCATAAATCTAGAAATAAAACTAACTATATACATTAAATAAGGTCTTGTTGCAGTAAGGTACATGAGATTGCCTACAAGTCTCTTATACAGTGTTGAATCAACTTCTAGTCCATCATCCTGTCTGCTCAATTTTGTTCTTGTACAACAATAGGTGTTTCTACTAGTTTAGGTTTGTCCATCCAGAATCTATTCAAGATATCTGTAGCATACTTATGCTGACATATATAAATTCTTTGAGCAGATTGCTCAACTTCTATTCCCAAAAAATACTTCATGAGACCAAGATCAGTCATCTCAAACTCCTTTTTCATGACTGTTTTAAATTCATCTAATGGCAGATTTCTAGTATAGATCATGTCATCAACATAAAGAAAAACAATAAGTATGTTACCTTGTTGATCTGCTTTTGTATAGAGATTGGGCTCATTGCTGCTCTTGCTGAACCCATTGTTGATCAGGTAAGAGCCAATTTTGTTATACCAAGCTCTGGGAGCTTGCTTAAGACCATACAAGGCCTTCTTCAATTTGTAGACTTTAGACTCTTGGCCTTTAACTACAAACCCTAGTGGTTGATTCACATAAACCTCTTCCTTTAGTATGCCATTGAAGAAGGCCAATTTCACATCCATTTGAAACACTGGCTATTTGTTTTGGGCTGCAATGGCTAAAATAGCTCGAATGGTATCTAACCTTGCTACTGGAGCAAAAGTTTCACCATAGTCAACACCAGGCTGCTGAGAAAAACCTTTGGCAACAAGCCTTGCCTTATGCTTCTCTACTTTTCCTTTCTCATTCAACTTTGTCTTGTAAACCCACTTGACACCAATGCTGGTTTTGTTTGCAGGAAGTTCAATAAGATCCCATGTCTTATTTCTCTGAATTGCATCAATTTCTTCATTCATGGCTCGCACACAATGATCTTCTTTCATTGCTTCTTCAAAATATGTAGGTTGACAAGACAAAAAGGAAAAGTGAACTTGCTGATCCATGTCACTATTTACTTCATAGATATCTCTTAAACTCTTTGTTCTTTGATTTCTTGGAAAATAATCTATCTCACTGCTAGAAGAACTATTTGTTGGTTGTTCTTCTTGTCCCTGCACTTGTAATCTCGGAATCCAAATTGAAGAAGCTGGCTGTCATAAGCTTTCCTCCTATTCACCATTTGCTGGATCATCTTCTTTGTCAATCCAAGAGCTATCTTCTAGGAACTTGACATCCTTGCTCACCACAAATTTCTTGGAAATTGGATCAAGTATAGTATATAAGCTTTGGACTGTTCACCGTATCCAATAAAAATACACCTCTCACTCCTATCATCCAACTTTCTTCTCAATTCCTCTAGTACATGGGCATATGCAATGCATCCAAAAAATTTGAGATGAGAGACACTTGATTTAGTGCCACTCCATGCTTCTTCAGGAACCTTGTCCTTCACACTCATTGTGGGAGATCTGTTCAATATATATATACTAAACATGCAACAGCTTTAGCGCAATAATCATTAGACAAATTCTTTGCTTTGAGCATGCTTCTGGCCATATTCATGATAGTCCCGTTTTTCCTTTCGGCTACTCCATTCTGATGTGGAGTGTACCTTATTGTGAGCTGCCTCTTGATTCCCTGTTGCTTGCAAAAATTTGTAAATTCATGTGAATCATATTCACCTCCTCCATTTGACTTGAGCACCTTGATGTATTTTCCACTCTGCTTTTCAACCAAAGCTTTGAACTCTCTGAACTTTGAGAAAGTTTCAGATTTGTTCTTGAGAAAATAGACCACCTTGATGTATTTTCCACTCTGCTTTTCAACCAAAGCTTTGAACTCTCTGAACTTTGAGTAAGTTTCAGATTTGTTCTTGAGAAAATAGACCCAGACTTTCCTGCTAAAATCATTAATAAAGGTTAGAAAGTAAAAACTCCCCCCAATGGACTGAGTTTGCATGGGGCCACAGAGGTTTGTATGGACTAGTTCTAGATTCTCTTTAGCTCTATAGGAGGCAGTTGGAAAGCTGTCCCTGTGATGCTTTCCTAGGATACAATTTTCACATGAATTGGACTGTTCATTCATCATTGACAATCCCTTGATCATTGACTACTTTTGTAAAAGACTAAGACTCTTAAAGGGTAAATGATTGTACCTACAATGCCACAACCAAGTCTCATCTATGCTTGAGATGTGTTGTGAATATGATTGTGACAAATTGATACTTCTCAAATTTAGAGGGAACATTCTATTTTTGGTCATTTCCACCTTAGCTATGAGTCTCCTACTAGGTGGCTTATCTATGATGATGCAAGTAGAGCCCTTGAATCTGACATCATAGCCATTTTCACTTAACTGTCCAACACTGATCAAATTATGTTGAAGATGTGGCACATAAAAACATCATGTATTGAATTTAGTTCATTTTGACTAGTTAGGACAGGAACAATACCTTTACCCTGGGCTTGAACCTGAGAGTCATCACCTAGCTTAATTTTTGAAGTGGTAAGAGCTGTCTATGCTAGAAAATAAGTGTTTGTTACCTGTTATATGATTGCTGCAGCCACTGTCCAACAACCAAAGATCCTTGTTGTGATCTTCTTCAGTGATCTGGCATGAGAGGAACATTAACTCAGATGTCCCTTCTTTAGTGTTAGAGATATTGGCTCTGCCTGTGTTCTGATCTGATTGCTTCTTCCTACATTCACTTTCATAATATCCATACTTCTTGCAATAGAAGCATCGAACGTTGAACTTGTTTGTCCATTTTCTTCCTCTCCCTCTTTGACTATGAGAATGTCTATGTTGGTAGATGATTGTCCTAACTGTTTAGGAGATAAACTCTCTTCAGTGTGATGATAACCTCATCCTCTTCTGCCTCTGCCTCTTCCTCTTCTACCTCGGCCTCTACTGAAGGAAACCTGGGTCTGGAAGGCATTTTCTAAGGACTCTTCCTCCATGATGAGCCTTGATTCATGAGATAGAAGGGAAACATAATTCATCAACGGTCAATTTGGACAGATCTTTCGACTCTTCTATGGCTATAACCATCATGGAAAATTTCTTGGTTAAGCATCGCAACACTTTCTCAACAATATTTTAATTTGTAATATCCTCAGCATGAATCTTGAGTTGATTTACAATTCCAAGCACCTTGGTCATAAATTGATCAATAGTCTCAGTTTCTTTCATCTTCAAGGTTTCAAACTCTCTCCTAAGAATCTGAAGTCGAACTGTTTTGACTTTTTTGTTACCCTGGTATCCCAAAGCCAGAGTATTCCAAGCCTCTTTTGCACTGAATGCGCCTATGATTTTTGGAAAAATTGCATCTTCCACTGAACTCTAGATCAAAAACTTTGCATGTGTCTCCTTTTTCCTTCGTGCTTCGAGAGCATTCTTCTGAGTATTATTCATAGTTGTTAGAGTAGCTTGATCAGGCTCATTGAAGCCACTCTCGACCATTTCCCAACATTCCTGAACTTGCAGAAATATCTTCATTCTGATAGACCAGAATTCATAGTTTTTGCTTGTTAACATTGGCCCTTGCATTTACCGTAAATTGTTGCTGGATGCCATTTAAACTCCAAGCCCTTTTATTCTCTTCTCCTTTTATTCTCCTTTCTCTCCAATCGATCTTCTCTCCACTCTGTGAAGAGGCTTAAGCTTGCTCTGATACCATGAAAAAATTTGTGGAGCAGAAATTATGAGCAAAGACAAAATTGGGAAAAAACAGGGGCATCTAAACTACCTTTTCATCATTTACAAAAGTATTAAATAGATTACAGTGCACCGTCTAATTGTATAACGAGAATTTACTAAAAATAGCCAAAAACTCAAACTAGAGTTAACTGAGAATGTCATAAATACAACTACAACCTGACTGCTAGAAGAGTGAAGATTGGTTTGAGATATTTCAACAGATTTTGAGAAGTAAAAACAAAGCTTTAAAGCTTATGCAATTTCCTGTTGGGGTCGTACCACCTTAATTGGGTCGTACAAGCTACAGACCCCATGTTTGAGTTTGTATTTTGTATTTGAGGCAGAAAATGGATATGGGTAGTGTTTCAAAAGTAATGTTTTAGCTGGACAATCATTTTAAAAACGAAGTTTAGTGTTGAGTTAAATTTTGTTGAGTAAGTCATACACTTGCAAGGATCTGTACACTGTGATTGCTTAGAATCTATCATTGGGAGTTAAAATGGTTTGGGAAAATATTTGCTAATGCTCTTTTGGCCTTGGCATACATGTTAGAGCATATAAACTAGAGATTTATGTTGTATTGGAATTATTGGATCTACCTATACAAATTGCCAGTCGTACCATGTGTTGAATGTTGTACCTTCAAATCTAGTTGTGTGGTTTGACTGAGGTGTTTATAGGTTGTGGGTAATGATTTTAATGACTTCCCTTGGTGGTATGAATAAGATAGACAGGTGTGTAGCAAGTGATTAATCTGCCGAGTTATTTCTTGGATTGTGTTGTATCTCTTCCTTTCTTTTGTACACCTTGCTTGGGTCAAGCCATTTTTCAATTTGCAGAGTTAACAGTTAATAGATCTGAAGTCAAATTTATGACATAATGTGAACTCCATTCAATTCTGGAAATGAATTTTGATTGATTGATTGATTTTAATTACATCCATGAGACCAGCCGGTCTATGGGACCCATGAAATGAAACCGAAAATCGTCTTGGCCAAAACCACAAAACAATAGCCGACCCCACCAAAATACTTCCTGTTGTTTTCTAACCCTTTGCTGATTTTGTTTCTTTTGCTGTGAATTTTGATCAGGTAACCTGTTTTATCGATCTTTTCCTCTTCAAACAAAGCCGCTAAAGATTTTACTTTTAGCAAATCTGAGTAACAATATCGGATGTCCTCGTAAGCCTTACACTCCATAATGTAGTGCCACTCTATCTCCACTAAACCCAAAGACCAAAAACAACAAATCCTATCTTCCCATACCTCTCTGGGTATTTTCCACCTTCTTGTTTCACATCTCAAATGGTGTGAGTAGTTCTTAACTGGGCTATTAGCATTTTAGCCTTCCACTTTATATCTGCCCCACGTAAAATTATTGCTCGTGATCCAAGTAGGGTTAAAATGCAAAACATAGTGTTCTCTTTTTTAGTTAGGTTGTTTCGACCACATGGTATTTTTGAATTTCTCTTTTACATACCTTTTCATTTCAACGTTTGTGTTTGGACACTCTTGCATGTTGATCCCCCATTTTCCCATCCACTTGACATTTTGTTTCATCCACGTGCTCTTCCTTCTAGTTAATTTTTCTTCCACCACAATTTTGGGCCATTGGTGTTCCCCCATATTCTCTATTCTCTGCAAATAGCCTAATAAATAAATTAACGCTGCCATTTCTATTGGGAACTGCAGCTCCAAACTTTGCAGCCATATAAAATCACAGGCGTAACAAGCAGCTCAAATAACTTATTTCTTTGTTTAAGAAAGGAAAAAAATGTTAGAATAATGTGTAGCCATATTGGAATTATATGAGAAGACAGTCGAGTGAGTTTTTAAGTACTATTGTTGGCGTGAGTGATGCACTGCAGACAATATCTTTCAGTTCCTTAGCTATCAATATGAACTCCAAGCTATCAATTCTGGGCTAGCGTGTGTTTGGGGGCCAAATTCAATAGCATTCTGAGTTGGCTTATTTGGTGATCTTGCTCATTCTCAAGACTATAATCTGCAACTTGCAACTAGAGGCTAGGTGTGGGCATCATTCTTAACTTCTACCATTTCACAAGGTGCTGCTATCTATTCCAAAGCCAAGCGTGGAGTTCCAAGTTAGACATATCAATAATATATTGGTCGTTCATTGTTGTGTACGGATCAGAATATTATTTGAATGTAAATTGTTCATTACTGTAACACAGTCCTGATTGTCATTAATCTATAAGTCTGTCCACTGCCATTGTGCAGTCTGAATGTAATTGTTTCTGAATTAGTGGGAACTCTCTATATTGAATGTTTATTAAAAGACAATTATCAAATATTGAGCTCAAATTGGGAAGCAAACTCTGAACCATAGTTGCAAGACTCGCACAAAACCCGGCGAGTAGTGAAAAACTCGCGAGTTTTTCCAGGGGGCGAGTTTTTCAGGCACTTGTACGCCAGTAAACTCGCCCGTACTTTCTGGAAAAACTCGCCGTACTTTTGGCGAGTTTTTCCAGAAAGTACGGCGAGTTTTCAGAAAAACCCGCGCGACAGTTAGAACGCCCAAGCAGCCGCTAAAAAGCAATTTTAAGTTGTCTTTTTTCATTCACTCTCTTCTCACACTCAGCAAAAAACCTCTCCAAGGCATTGTGCACTCATTTGCAGTGATTTTGCATCCAAAAGACAAGATTTGAAGGGCATTTACATCGAATTTAGAAGGCAAATTGGATTTCCAGGTAGGGTTTCTCATTTTTCTTGTTCTTTCTTCTTTTTTAAAAAATTCTTCATTCTTGTTGGTTCTATGTTTAAAAATCATTTGATTGTAGTGTGAAAATGATTTAAATGCATTTAGATTCATCAAAACAAGATTTAGATTCATCAAAACAAGATTTTTTAATGATTTTTTCTGATTTTTTAACATATTTTGCTGATTTTTTCATTTTTTTAAAATTTTCTTTAAACCCTAGTTATTTTTTTTTTGTTTTGAATGATTGAATCCTCTTTTTTGTTGAATAACATGCTTACAATCTTAGATTAGCTTAATTTTTTACTAGTTTGAAGTCATTTTCATATTTTTTACATTTTTTCACATTTTTTTGAAACCCTAGTTTTTATTTTTTATTTTTAAATCCAATTTTTTTGTTATGAAAATGTTTAGATTTAGAATCTAGTGATAGATTTTTAGTAATTTAAACTTAAAGTAATCTCTCTTGATTTAATCTAATTTAGTTTGTTTTTAAATTTTCTATCAAAAACTAACAAGTTGTGCTATGACTTTCACTTTGTGTAGGTTAATAATTAATTGATAATGGCTTCTGAACCCACTTCTGCCTCAGGCTCTGCCCCATCCGTGCCTGCGGACTTTGTAGGTAAACGTCCTCCAGGAGCTAGAGATCCTGCTTGGAAGTATGCTTATCTAGGACCCATACCTGGCACAGTATATTGCATTCCATGTAAAAAAGTATATCGTGGGGGCATCAATCGCCTCAAGTACCACCTTGCAGGCATCCCTCAACGTGATGCTAAGGAATGTCCTCATACAACAGAGGAAATAAAAAGACAAATGAATGCCATACTTTCAGCTGCAGAAGAAAAAAAAATGAAAAGAGAGATGGCAAGAGCAGCAATGCAAGCAACCATTGCCTCTTCTCAAGGTGTTCCAGTTGAGTCAGATGATGATTATGATGTTACTCAGGAGATTCAGGAGATAGTGGGCTCTCTTCGTGGCCCACGTGTGCGAAGGTCAAGGCAACCCATTGGCACCTCAACCTCCATCCCTTCATCTTCCTCTAGTAGAGCACCAGGGGCAAGGGCAGCTACAGGACCTACACCGACACGGTTGGATAGTTTTTTTGTGCCTAGAAACACAACTGGTGCACAACCTTCCTTAGAGGCGACTGGATGGAATAGGGAGGTGCATGAGCAAGCAGACATTGCTTGTGCAGATTTTTGGTATTTTAACAATATTGCTTTCAATGTGGCGAGTTCTCCTTACTGGCACAATTTGGTCACCGCATTGACAGTTGCAGGAAAAGGCTACAAGGCGCCTTCTCGCACGGACTTGAGTGGGAGGTTAGTTTATGTTATTTAATTTATGTTTTTTAAGTTTAATTTATGATGAATTTAAGCTATTTTTTTGTTTACAAATTAAAATTGTGTACTTAATTTCACTTTGTACTTGTAGGTTGCTTACTAATGCAACTGAAAGGGCAAGGGCAGCAGTAGAGGAGCAAAAAGAAAAATGGCAAAAATATGGCTGCTCTATTCTTTCTGATGGGTGGACGGATGGAAAAAACCGTACCATCATTAATTTTTTGGTTGCATGCAAAGAAGAGGTGGTGTTTTTAAAATCAGTTGATGCCTCCCACATTGTAAAAAGTGCAGAAAATTTGGCTAAGATGTTGGAGGGAGTTTGCATGGAGGTGGGGATTGCAAATGTTGTGCAAATCATAACTGATAATGCAGCAGCATATGTGGCAGCAGGAAGACTTCTCCAAGATAAACACCCCTCAATTTTTTGGACACCATGTGCAGCTCATGTCCTTGACCTTCTTTTGGAGGACATAGGAAAACTAGATTGGGTCACACCAATTGTAGAGGACGCGAGGAGAATCACTAAATATATCTACAATCACCCTTGGGTTCTTCGCTTGATGAGGGAGCACACCCATGGGAAAGAATTGGTGAGGCCAGGTGTCACAAGGTTTGCAACGATCTTCTTAACGTTGCAAAGCATTCTTGGTTCTTTGACGGCTTTAAAACAAATGTTTGTGAGTAAATCATGGGATGACTCAACCTATTCAAAGAAGCCGGATGGAGATAATGTGTCAAGAATTGTGTTTGATGCTGAATTTGCAAAAAAGGCTGCAGAGATTGTGAAGGTAACTTCAATTTCAAAACTTTGAATTTGAATTCAAATTGAATAAATTTTTTGATGTCTTTCATTGTAAATTTGAAACTCTAATCTTTTTGCATTTTTATATTGTAATTTGTAGCTTTCAGAGCCCTTGGTTAGAGTGCTCCGCTTGGTGGATGGGGATAAAATCCCAATGGGATATCTTTATGAGGCCATGGATAGGGCCAAGGAGGCTATAAAAAATTATTATAAAGGGGACAGCCTCAAATTTGATCCCATTTGGGAGATTATTGACAGGAGGTGGAACCATCAACTCCACCAACCCATCCATGCAGCAGGCTACTTCTTGAACCCTCATTTCTTCCATTCAAGCACCTACTCAGATCCTACTGGAGAGGTTATGGAGGGACTCATGAAGTGCATTCAGAGAATGTCACCTAACCTTGATGCAGGAGACCTTGTTGTTAATGAAATCCAAAGTTATAGAGAAAAAAGGGGTGAACTCTTCTCTTTAGAGCTAGCAAAGAGAGCAATACACAATCAACCACCAGGTATAAATTTTGAAATTTACAAGTTACAAATATTGATAATTTGATAAAATATGTTTTCAAATTTCAACTTTTGAGTTTTGACTTTCCTTTCTAAGTTTCTAGGTTCTCTTCTAACTCTTAATTTGTTTTTTGTAGATGTTTGGTGGTCAAATTGGGGTGGAAATACCCCACATCTCCAGCAATTTGCCCTCCGTGTCTTATCGCAGCCTTGTAGCTCTTCCAATTGTGAGCGCAATTGGAGCTTGTTTGAGGCCATCCACACAAAGAAAAGGAACAAACTAGCTCAGAAACGCCTGAATGACCTTGTGTATGTGCAATATAATCTTCGGCTGCGCAAAAAACAAGTTAAGGAGATATCAGATGATCCAATTGATTTGGATGAGATAGATCCATACAATGATTGGATAGGGCAAGATGAGCAACCTCCATTGTTTTCTGACAATGAGATTTATGACTTTGAGCGACAAGCAATGGAGGACGAGGGTGGATTTGCATTCTCATTGGATGACATTGAGGATGATCCTGAGGAGGAGTCATTGGCAGTGCCAGAGCCACCGGTAGTAGCCTCTGCATCCAGGATGGAGGTTGAGGAGCCACAGCAGATGCCTACAACTACAGCCGCTCCCGTAGTGAGAACACTGAGAAATACTAGACATGGGAAGAGGAAGATGTGAATTTGTAAAAGCTGAAATATATTAATGTTGTATTTACTTTCAGTTTTACAAAAACAATTTGCTATTTTCATTTTGTTTCAAACTATTAGTATACTATCAGCGTATTGAGCATTCCACATGGGGATGCGATTTTGTATCTAATTTTCTTTCAAATCAATCAAATATAACTAGACTCATCTTGTTTCTTCTATGTTCTCATTTTATTGACTCATTGGATGCATCTTATCATTGAATTTTGCAAAAAAAAAGTGATTTTAATGAAGTTTAAGCAATTTTTTAAGTTGCCGAGTTTTTTGCCGAGTTTTTTCCGAACTTTTGCCGAGTTTTTTCCGTACCATATTTTCCGGGCTTGGCGAGTTTTTGCATTTGGCGAGTTTTGCAACTATGCTCTGAACAGCAAAAGGAGTTAAGTGTTGGACGAAATGTCAATCTGTCAAACACACTGAAATCGAAAAAACTTTGTATACAATTTGAGGTGGCTTCTTACAATCCTACACCAAAAGAATACATAGCTAAAAACATGACAATGATGATAACACCAGATAACCCTCTAACATGACATTCTAAACCCAAATAACCAATTTCGAGAATAAAATGATCAAAGAGAACAACACCTTACCAAGCTCAACGTTATACTATTTCTAATAAACTAGGTCTATTTTACTTTATTTAATTTACATAGATAGGGTGAGAGAGGAAGACTTGGGCTATAATTTTCTTTAGTAAGTCCATTTTAGAAGAAATTAAAAATAAGAAATTTATGAACAGATGGGGATAGAAATGCCGATTCCTCAACTTTGCTTTAAATGACGAATGGTTGGTGGAATAAACACCCTCCAAACAGAAAAACATAAAGGAGGCGAATAAGAACATGATCGGTGGAATTCAAGACACACATACGACAAAGAAATTTACAAACCCAAGAAAAATGGATACGAATCCGAGGCATTGCAGCGTAAGAACGTAGGAATTTATAAGTTATGCGATGCTTTTATACCCACCAGATCCCTTTCTATACGTATCATCATGTAGTTACACATCGGAATTCAACTATGCAATAATAATATACCTACGAAATTCCTTCGTATCAATGGTGTCACTAAATTCAGTAATATCGACGGTGCCAATACATCTGCCAAGCTTTCGTGCAACAGCCATAAATTTTGGAATATTTCCCCACTTACCTCTAAATACGAGATCTTTTACTTTGGGTATCATATGTGTTTTCATGAATTTTATGATTTCAGAGCCATGGAGCTAAGCGGGCAGGTGGCTTCGTCACCCTTACACGCAGTAGAGGAACAAAAAAGTGTAAAATCTGAGGAAATACCTGGAACACAAAAATCAACCAAGGGAGGATTGAAAATTATGCCATTCATTTTAGGTAGGAGACGGGCTCTTTCGTTTCTCTGGTGTAATTTTTTTTTTCTGGGATCAATTGCATAGTATGATTAGATTCTATTTTCTTTGGAACCCATCAGAAAAAGTGGAAAAATTATGCAGCCTCTGTATTATATTCAACGTCCCGGCTGTTTATATTGGAACCTGAATCCTACTTAAACAGCGCAGCTCAAGAAGAGAGATCTACACAAACGTCAGAAGTTAATCATATCATACAATTGATCTAAGAAGTATATTGTAATTCTTATATTGTTTTCACTTATATCAAAAAAATCATTTCCAACACCGGCATAGTGAAGATGGTCTTATAACCTGGCAGGAAACGAGAGTTGTGCAAATCTGGCATTGACTAGTTTACATGCGAACCTGGTGGTGTTCTTGACTAGTGAATATGACAAGGATAGGCTCACAGCTGCAAAAATTGCTACCATATAGGGTGGAGCCAACCTTTTATCACCCCTATTGGGTGCTTTTCTCGCAGATTCATATCTGGGAAGGTTTTGGGTCATTGTCCTTTCCTCTGTTGCATACATACTGGTAGGACAACTATAATCACAGTCCAATTCATTGGTGCTATTCTCTTTCTTCTACGTGGTTTGAGTTTTTAAAGGGAAACGATTCTTTTATTATGGGGAAGAGCTTTAATAATCAATGCCTTGTGATTGTTTAGCTAATCTTGTAACTCTTAGGTGGGGAGAAGCCCCCAACTTGTTTGATGGGTACTTTTAATTTTTTTATTGATTTTTTTAAATCATGTTATTGACATTAAAATAAATATAAATGGAATGGAAGAGAAGGTCGAGTCAAAATCTAAAAGCTGAGTTATAATGGAGGTGGAGTCAAATTTTGATTTTCTTCATTTTCAAACATGGTCTTGTTATAAATAGAAGAGAAGTCTATAATCTTATCCATATCCAATATATTTATAAAGTTGTAAACAAATATTACCCCTACTTTTTTACATTTCCTTCAATTTGAAATTATAGATCACAATCAATATATTTTATGTATTCCAACCTTGAAAGTATAACTTGGTTAAGTTTAAGAATCCCTCTATTCTTCAAACATATGAGAAAGGAAGAGAAAATAGTTGTAAACCAATTTCATGGCTTCATTCTAAAGAGATGAGTTGTTTTGAAGTATTTAAATATTTTTCTTTCAATTGTTTTGAAGAATACAAATATTAATTACATAATTTTGTTGATGCAGGCAATAAGTCTTCTCACACTCATATCTCTTTTTTCTATGTTAAGGGAATCAATTGTTGGAAGTGCATTGTTGTCTACCTTCTTGGGATTGATGGTTTTGGGGTCTAGTGGTATGAAGTCATCTATATGGACCTTTGGTGTAGAGCAATTTGTGAAAAAGGATGATGGGGCAAGGAAAAAACAAACAAAAAATCTTTAATTGGGATTATTATATAGGTGCCATATCTATCATGTTGGGCTTAACTTTCCTTGTTTATGTACAAAGCAGTGTTAATTGGAGCTTAGGATTTGGCTTGGCTAACATTTTAATGATTATTTCCATCGGATTCTTCCTAATGGGTACAAAGCACTATGTTAAAATGAGTCCAAATGGCAGTGCCTTGACAGGATATGTTCAAGTGATTGTTGCATCCTTTAGAAATAGAAATTGCATGGTGCCTTCTAATCCAAGAGAATATTATGGTACCCATTTGCAAAATGGAGTAGCTCCAAACCTCTGTTTGACAAACCAATTCAAGTACGTGTCTTTTCTAATATATTTTTTTAATGATATAGAGTGCAAAATCATGGTATATATCTTGTTGGAAAATATAATTAGATAATAAAATGAGGGATGCTCAAACATATGAAATATCTTTGCACCATTTGTTAATAGATTATGAATCTATGTTTGTTTTATGTGACTATCGCCCCTTGTTCAAGCTTATGAGACACATGTTCTTGTGAATCACTCCCAATTGAGAATAGTTATATTCATGAAAAGTTGATAATTGTGAAGATAATTCTTTTCTAACTCCTATAAATGATATTATACTTTCTTTTCCAAATTTTAAATAATTTTTTAAGAAAATGATCTAATAAAATAGGTCAAATAATTTTTTAAGTTTGTAAATTTATTTAAGATAAATTTAAAAATAAATCATTATATGTAACTGCTATTAACAATAAATTTCTATGAATCATTTTTTAAAATTTCTATTTATAAACAAATATATAAAAATTAAAAAAATTATCATATTGTTAATCATGAAAACTATAACCTAATTTTTTTAATTTTTAAAACATCTCACACACAGAATTCAATCTCAAAAACATCCAAAATATTTTAAAACTTCAATCCTACACCCTTCATGTTTGCAATTCATCTTACCCATCAATGAGTTTTTTAACTCACCAAAGCCCAAATCCAGGTCAACCAAGTTTAAACCCATGAACATTGCCTTTTAATGTTTGTGTAAGTTCACATATCCAATCTCTCTCTCTCTCTCTCTCTTCAGGTTTTTGAACAAAGCAGCCATTATAAAGAAAGAAGACTTTGAAGAGAATGGCCCAGAACCGAATCCCTGGAACCTTTGCACAGTGCAGAAGATCCAAGAGCTAAAGTCAGTGATAAATGTATTGCCTGTTTGGAGCTCTGGAATTGTGGCGTCCTTCATTTTAATGGGTACTTCGCACACTTACATGGTATACCAGGCACAGCAGATGAACAGAAAGCTGGGCAGCTTGAAGGTACCTGCGTCATCATACATCATCTTCTCCATGTTGGCCACATCCATATCGCTGCCCTTCCACGACAGAATCCTCCTTCCTTTCTTCCGCCTCATAACAAAGAGGAGTGAGGGAATTTCAGTAATGGAAAGGATTGAAACGGAGCTTATCATTTCCGTGATAGCCATGGTAGTTGCGGCATTGGTAGAAGTTAAACGGAAAGGGAGCAGCAAGATCTCTGCCTTTTGGCTTGCTCCGCAGTATACTTTGATAGGCTTGGGAGAGGCGTTTTACGCCATTGGCTTGATCGAATTATTTTATGACCAGCTCCCCAAGAGCATGACAAATAGAGCAGTGGCGTTGTTCTGGTGCAGCATGGGGATTGGGTTGTTGCTTAGCAGTGTTATTTTCACTCTTGTGCATAAGTTCACTGGGGAGAATGGTAAAAAGGCTTGGCTGCGTCAGGACCTTGATCAAGGCCATCTTGAGTATTATTACTGTTTTTCTGCAGGGCTTGGTGTTTTGAATTTCCTGTACTTTCTATTATGCGCCAGGGGTGTTAAAAATAGATACTGTTGGGAAGAAAATGATCATAAAAATAAGACAGGCATGACGGAACCTTCAGCTTCCGGTGGTTGATGTTGGCACTGGATGGACCACTGCACTCCAAAAATAAATTAAACCTCGCACCATTAAAGCACCTTTCTTATTAATGAAGTATGTAATATTGTTATGGTGAAAATCACATAACAATGCCCTTTTCCATTATGTTTTGGCTTCACTGTGCCTCTTTTATGTAATAACAAATTTAGAGAAATCTGCATTCAGTGAAATTTGGTTCATGATATTATTTTATTGATCATATTTTTATTATAGATAAGAAGTTGGAGTGAGTTGAAGATGGCATATTAACGATGTTAAACAGGTAGTAGTTAGGATCATGGTTAAAAATCAGGTACATGCTTGTAAAATAAAAATACTGTGAAGAAGTGTCAAGAAAATTCATTTATTTTATGGCTCGATTAATTGAGCAGCTCAAGGAAGATATGATAATAAATAAAATCAATTAAAAGAGGTATTTTGATGAAAACTGAAGCATGGACGACTTTTAACAATTAAATTGGATGGACACAAGTTTGGACATCCACCAATGTATAAGGGATTTGACATATGTTTGGTGGACAGCATGGAAAAGGAAGGTCATTTGGAATAAATGTAGGGGGCGAGGATTTAATAGTTGAGTGTCTTAATTTCGCACCTCTCAAAATTCTATGTGAATTTCAAATCACTCTAAATTGTATACAGCAATTTATTTGGCAAGCCTTCTACTTATAATTAAGGTTTTAGAGCCACATCAACATGTTTTTTGTTGAGTTGTCCAAAAAGACCTCCAATAAATAGTTAGACTAGTAGTTGTGCACTAGATCATGTTTTATTGGTGCATTGATGTGACATCACATGATTTGTTGATTTTTTAGATCTAAGAAACACATTTTGTTCAACTATGAATACTCGCTATCAACACAAATAACTTTGAACTCACAACTATTAATACTATATTATTGAAATCATGTGATGCCACATCAATACACAAGTAAAACACAACAAAAAACCAATGCAACAATATTGAAATTGTTGGGTTCGGTGAAGCCCAAATTAACGAGTTTCTCTCACATATTCAAAAATGATGCCTTTTGCAATTGACTTCTTTTTGCGTGTATTTGCAAAATTAGAAGTTGTCCTTTTTGATGGATTTTTCCATTTATTGGGGATGAGACTAATTTATAAATATTGGCTGCTGCTTGAATATGTATGGAATTCAGAATTAATAAAAGAGATAATCCCTGAAAGTGGACATAGCCATTATTGACAAACCACTATAAATCTTGTGTTCTTCTATGTCTTTTAAATCTTTTAATTTTTGTTCTTATTTTCTGCAATTTTCTTTTCATTTGATTCTGCAATTTTCATCAACAATTGGTATTAGAGCCTGGTGGAGAAACTTGGTGTTGGAAATCGGTGAAGAATTTCTGGAGCCATGGAAGATGTAGACAAATGGAAGATTGAAAAATTTGCAGGTCATAACTTCGGTTTGTGGAAGGTGTAGATGGAATCGTTGCTCATCAAGCAAGATCTCTCAAATACATTGGCTGGAAAAAGCAAAGTGCAAGGTTCTTCATTAGATGAATATTGGGAAAAATTGGACAAGAAAGCAAGAGCTACCATTTTTCTTTCGTTGTCCAGTAATGTTTTATTTAATGTCTCAGTTGAGAAGACAATGCAGGAGTTGTGGGAGAAACTCTCTTCAATGTATGA
The DNA here is from genome assembly GCA_007258455.2 of Sequoia sempervirens. Lineage (NCBI taxonomy): Eukaryota > Viridiplantae > Streptophyta > Pinopsida > Cupressales > Cupressaceae > Sequoia > Sequoia sempervirens. Next base: position 70,211,672 of record VDFB02047397.1, on the reverse strand, counting down.
GATGCCATCGACTCTGAATAAGGTATTCATTATGAAAAAACTATATAATTTGAAAATGTGAGGAGGGATTATGTCTAACCATTTAAATGAATTTAATACATTAGTCACCTAGTTGATTTATGTTGGTATTAATTTAGATGATGAGATCAAGGCAATTTTATTATTGTGTTCTTTATCGAATAGCTGGGAAGGTGTGGTGATGGCAGTGAGCACTTTGGTGGCTGCCAAAAGCAAATTAAAATTTGATGATGTTGCAGCCACTCTTCTTAGGGAATACATGAGGAGAAAAAATTAAGAGCCCTCATCTGGTGATGTCTTGACTACTGCAAGTATTGACAATAGAGGAAGGGGTCAAGATAAAGGCAGCAATAGCAACAGAGGAAGATCGAAGTCCAGGGGTATAAACAGTGATTGTTGGTTTTGTGGCAAACTGTGTCACATAAAAAAGAACTGTTGAAACTATAAAAAGGCACAAGAAAAGGTGATCAATAATGAAGCCAATACAACATACCAAGAAGATGTAGGTGTTCTTGTTTTAACTGAAGAAGAAATTCCAACTAATGTTTGGGTGCTTGAATCAGGTTCATTGTTTCATGTCACTCTGTGCAAAGAGTATTTCAAAAATTTACAAACTGGTGACTTCGGTAAGGTTTTTCTTACTAACAATGAATCTTGTGATGTTGGGAAAGGGGATATTTCATTAAAACTAAAAAATGGATATACTTGGTTGTTACGTGATGTTAGATATGTTCCTGAGCTCAAACAAAATGTAATCTCGGCTGGACAATTGGGTTCTCAAGGTTGTGAAATTAGTTTTGAATCAAATAGATGCATTAGTTAAAAAGGGGGCCTTGGTGATTGCAAGGGGTGGCCAATTAGGCACCCTATATGTAATAGAGAGTCATGCTGAAGTGGGAGTTGTTGATCTTGCTTTAGATTCGTCATTGTGGACTGCCAAGCAAAGGTCTTTGGATCAATTAGATGTTGAAACTGATTATGTTATTAATAATTTTCTTAGTATGTTTGACAGTGATAGTTTTGGGGATCAGTTAGATGATGGTGAACAGGTTGATGCCATAGACCTGGGGCAGATGAAATTAATGGCAATGAAAGTGAAACTTTGAAGGTGATCGAAGATGAGACCATTTGTAATGGTGATCAGAGTGAAAGTTTGGAATCAGTTTGTAATGGTGTTGGTAGGGAAACTTGTGCACATGGAAATATGTCGACCACCATGGAAGATGAAGCAACTAAATCTAAGAAGACTGTTGTCAAAGTTGGCAGTGAATTTGGTGGAATTGCTCAAATAGTTGTCTTCTTGATATTTTGTTTTTTAATTTTTATTTACCTTTTAGCAACAAAGAGCTCTGATATTCAGGCATTAGTCACTGCTACTGGCATAGGGTACATGACTACAAAATTGGAAGCAGGGCATTGGAAGGTTGGATTAGAAGATGTTGATACCGGAATGTATGAAGGGGTGGATGAATAGTTTAATACGGTGCTTAAGATTGATCGAAGATCTGCTCATGCTACTAAGAGAGGTGGGCCTAGGGATAGGTCTGTGGAGTTTTCAAAGTACTGATTGGAAATGGAGGGGATATCTTTGAGCAGCTATTTGGTCTTCATTTGGGAGATTGTTGGGTTCGGTGAAGTCCAAATTAACAAGTTTCTCTGACATATTAAAAAAGGATGCCTTTTGCAACTGACTTCTTTTTGCATGTATTCACAAAATTAGAAGTTGTTCTTTTTGATGGATTTTTCCATTTATTGGAGATGAGACTGATTTATAAATATTGGTTGTTGCTTGAATATGTATGGAATTCAGAATTAATTAAAGAGAATCCCTGAAAGTGGATGTATACATTATTGGGCGAACCACTATAAATCTTGTGTTCTTCTATGTCTTCTAAATCTTTTAATTTTTGTTCTTATTTTCTACAATTTTCTTTTTATTTGATTCTGCAATTTTCATCAATAGAAACATGCTCAATTTTTGAAATTTTTCCCCAAAAAACTAAAAAATTGTTAGGTATTAATCTTCGTCTCTATCCACCAAACAATCTCATGGGTGCATTCCACTTTGAAGTCAAGGATGAAGAATAGAAGGCGGTGCAAACAACACAATGGTCTCCATGCTTCTCATCTCTACTACCACAACATTGTTCTTAATGGTGGTAGTATTGTTGTCAGTATGAAGCCATCCTGATGAATTTAATTTGTATGAGGAGGGTGATTCATGACATCAGCTCTAGTGTTTTCTTGTGTTTCATTATAGTCATGCCAACTTGGTGTATTTTTTGGTGGAGCCAAAGAGAGGGAGACTGCAGAGGATGTGAGCAAATGGAAACCCTTGATATTACTTTCCTTTGTCTATTACTACTGACTAAGAATTTAGTATCGTAAATTTAGATTAGTAGTGTTCTTAGAAAGAAGTTTTCCTTGCTTTAAATAGAACTTATAGTAAATTATTAAGGTTCCTAGAAATCTCGCAATTTCCGGCTGCCCACCAAAGAATATCAATGGTGAGGCTATAAATGAAGAACAACTGTCAGAAAGAGAAAAGACAAAATATAAACAAAGAAAGAATGCTAAAACACAACAACAAACTATTTTAATTAATCTGTTCGATGCCAAAATGGCCACAACCTGTTTAAATAGATGCAAAGTAACTATCTACAAAGACAGACAAAATGCAACTTCTATTAAGCCATACAGACCAAGATGGAAATGATTAAAACACAACAAAACATAGACTTAGCAGATTCTATAAGAAATTGGAAACAACACGGGAGAAATTAGAAATTTCTATCCAACAACTACTCCATCTTGAACCCAAAATCAATAATCTGCCTCATCTAATTGGTGCTTTGTTGGAATTTCTCCCAACTCCTATCGCTATTTCTTGCCTTCCCCACAATCTCGCTTTTCCTCCAACAGTGATGTGTGCTTGTGCAGTGGATACCGCTACCCCACTACTCCTCCTTCTACCTTGTACGGCTGGGCAGTAATTTGCAGTCTTGCAGGTCCTTCTGTTGCTGGCGGTTGTGCGGTGAAAGTTTTTTGGCGGCATTTTTTGGCATACATTATTTTTCTTGGGAATTTAATTTTTAAGGACTATATTTAATATGGTTTTTTCTGTAATCTATGTTAAAAATCCTTTTCACTTGACATGAATAAGAAGTTAGTGAAGATGTAATTAATTGTATTTTATTTCACCTCTTTTCTGTTGGTGAAGTTTTCACCGTAGTTTTTATGTAAGGAGATTTTTTTATGTTCTATCAAGTGTAGTAAAAGTAGGTGAACGAGTTTTTGGTGGAATGCTCTGGAGTAGCAAAATTTGAGCAGCAGCTCTGTGAAATCAAATATATTTTGAACGAATTAATACAATATATTCTATGTGCTTTAAATTTTTGCTCTTTGTATATTTCTGTGTTCAATTCTGAGTTCAGTTGATTTAGTTTTTAAATGCTCCTTTGCCTCTGGCCTTCATGCTTATGGGTTACAAATAATGGAGTAACAAATGACTACATTGTCCATTTATCATTATATATTGTTTTTTGAAAGCCCTTAGTATGGAGCTCATTGGAGGAGTTTTGTTGAATTTATTGTAAGCCTAAACTATTATATTTTAGTGTGATGAATTTGAAAGGTACGATGGTTGCAATTTGTCATCAAGATACAATTAGTTATAATTTTTGATAATAATTATGTCGAGAGGCATTCTACAGTCACAACAGGGGAGGAAAAAACCCGAGTCAAGTTTTTGGAGCTACATTTAAAATGACGTGCAGGTGGCGGTCAAGATGAAAGTGGAGGCATTGTTGGTAGTGAAGATGGAAGTGAAGAATGTAACTGATGCACGACAAAGAGCCCTCAACTTTTCAAGTGAATCTTTTTATATGCAGTGCACCACTTTAATGAATGATTTTATTTTCTTCTTCCCATGCGCTTGCAGATTTGATGAGCAGTACGCCTTATTTCTACACTAAACACCATATTTCTCTGTTCATAGTTTCTCCCATTCATGGTTAAACAAGGACAACAAACATAAGTTCTTAACCCACTCTGATAATCGCTTCATAGTATATGGCTATGTGGAAATAGTTAGGCATTTGTTGCAAGCTAGGCCACACGAAAATAATTTGAATGGGATCGATCTATTAGAGAGTCAGGTTGCAGGGGATATACAGGTAAATTCACACATTATTTGTTATAGTTGAAGTAAATTTTAAGTTTCCAAATGCGTCAAATATATTAACAATAATTAATGTGAATGTGAAATAGTTGTAGTAGTGGCAATGCTCGATAATTGCATCAAATCTAGTCTCGATAATGCCTCCCCTAAAAATGACATCTCTCTCTCTAATCGTATTCCAAAAACTTGTCAAATCGTTGAAGTTTCATGCCCAATCTGTCTACAAAACCCATTCTATTTTCCAATGAATGCAGTTTCAGTTGCATTTAGATTGTCATGACTTGTGAAGTCTTTCTCTTAACTCAAATTGTTGCTTGCATTAGCGATTTAGAAGGTGTCTTCCTCATTAATTTTCTTGGTACAAAATAATATTTGTATGGGAATCATTCTTGGTTCATTTGGAATAAAATATATGCATTCACAGTTATCTTATTGATTTTCTTTTGTTTGTTGATTAGATCAAATTGTTGATGAAAAAATCACATAATCTAATCCACTAAACATGACATACCTTAATTAATGAGAGGTTTGGGATGAAAAATTAGATCTAGAAATTGTTGGAATTCCTTTCAATGAATGAGAATCGTATATATATGTTTGTTTTGTTATATTACACAATTAATAGTTTAAACAATACATTTACCATTAATAAATGGATTGTTATCGAATGAAAATTAGGTGGGCATGCAAATGTAATGTCAATTTCAAATATATTTAAGCTTGGAACAATCAATCATTAATTATAAGAGATTGCAGCTTGCCGAAGAAGGCTACCATTACAAGTGAGGTAATGATTGATCCCTCCTTTCTTTGACATATCATGATGTTTGGTGAAAAACCTACATTCACAAGGAATAAAAGATATATATAATAATAAAATTAAAAAATATTCAAAATTATACTTTTTGGAAAGCCTATAATAAGGGCTACATAGTTACAAAAGATAATTTCTAAATGAATTTATTTGATCCCTCAAAAGGTAAAAAAAGTGATTTTTTGTCAACATTTTTGTAGGTGTGAAGGAGACTCCATTGTGGGTATGACTTAAGACTAGAGGGGTTCTATCCAAGGGGGTTTGATCTAAGGGGGTCTTATTTAACTCTCTTCAATTAAAACCCTTTAGATGAAACCCCTTAAAGCTTAAATCATTAATTTTTCTAAAAAATATGTGATTTTAGGAAGAAGAAAAAAAGATGCCCCAAGTTTGGGACCCATTATTGTGGGTTGAACCAATGGCAAGTACAATTATAATCTAGTCCATTAAGTGGACTATTATAAGAATAACAGATTGCACCACTGGGTAAATGAAATTGGAAGGTTAATATTATTATTGTTACTAATATTTTTTATTGTATATCCTCATATGATGATCTAATGGATATATGGTTGCCAACAATCTTGAGTATGACTCAAGTATTGATCATCCTTAAAGAAAGTTTATAATTACTATTGTATGGTTTTCAAAGATTAGATGATTGTTATGAAGCCTTGTAGATGCATGGTGTTTCTTCTATTCAAAATGATTTCATTGATATCGTTGAATTGTACTATGATAGAACATCATGTGGAGCCATCTCAAGGCTTTGCGTGATTGTTGCACATTCTAAAGATATTTTGGTTATTGTTATCATGTGCTATGCTATGAGTAGATTTATTTTAAATTGACTATGTTACATTATGCATAATTTATATGTATGGATTTGATTTAGAAAAACTACCCTTTTAAGATATTATTGTTTAAGGTATATAATTTATGATGAGTGATATTTAATGCTTGAATAAGTATAAAATTGGTTGATAATCCATACATTATATATGTAGAGACCTCGATTAGGAACCCTATTCTATGAGTATTTTTTTCAAATAGCCCACTACCTTGTCAATCCTACCACATTGACAAGCTATTAACCTCACTAGCTTGTCTATGGTACCACATTTTGCATACATGTCTACCAAAACATTTTTGTTAAACAATTCACATGCCTTGTTAATGCCTCCATTTTGTGCCTATCTTGCAATCATGGCATTCCATCATACCACTTTTCTTTAAGGCATTCCATCCAAAAATTTATATTAGCTTTGTCTATGCTATAAATACTCTTCTACAAGATGATTGTAAGTATTTTGTATGAAGGGTTGAATGACATATATTTCATTTATTTGTATGGATTCATTTTTTAGGAACTAATATTTGTCTCTAATTTATTATGCTATAGATAAAAGTATCTGTCATGTTGAGGAAACGAACAAGGATTAAACCAACATAGGAAGAGTCCAAAACTAAGAAAGAAAATAAAGCAGCATGGATGAGGGAACACCGTGAGAAGAAGAAATTGGATACGATTGACGAAGAAATGCCAAGTGAAGAGGAACATCAACCATCAAAAAGAGAAAAAACATTGGTGGCACAAAGTGAATGAATGTGAAAGAATCGTTCTAAGATGGATTTGAATACTATAGTTGGAGACTCACCCTCTACCACAAGTGAATATGGAGGGACACCATCTACCGCATCTCAAGTTGAGAGTACATCATCACTCACATTTGAGGAAGGAGGTACGCCATCATCCCCATCTCAACCTCAAGGTATGTCATCTATTTCATCCTCAATTGAAGGTATGCAATCTAGCCCATCTCAATTAAATAATGATGAAATTCATAATTTTTAGATGAATGTACCTATGAGAACACCACCTAGAATTTTGCATAGAAAGCCAAAGGTTTTGATTAATATTGATGAGAATATTTTGCAGCCAATGGAAGGTAAGATTCCACAACGCAAGTTTGTAGAAGATATGTTGATAAGATTTGAAGATTGTTCTTTGAAAATTTAAATAAGACTGCAAGATGTCAACTATTTGTTGAAATGATGCAAAGTATAAAGTATAGGTCCATCATGAAGATTCTTTGGTTGAGACCATTGAATGCTTCAAGTGAAAATACTATTGTGAAGAATATAATGGGTGCTTATGAGAGAGTGGGTAAAACCTCAAGCTCAAAAAATAGTAATATCACCCAACGTGTTATTACATTGACTCTGGTAAGTAATCAATTAAGGAGATCTCATCTCATTAGAAAGAAGAGCCAACAATTGAGAATTAAAAGAAAAACTTTATCAAGACTTGTTCAAAGGCGCCAAAGAATTGAGAACACTGATTCCACTGAATTATGGGCATTCTTAGGGAGACTCCTACATAAAGATAAACCAATTGTTGAAACATTGAGATCACTAATTGAATACTATTGGAAGAATAACACAAGGTCATCTCAGAATCAAAGGGATGTGGTAAGAAGGATAATCGGTAGTCAAAACCGTGAACCACATCTAAAGCATTTTTTGGATATGATTCAAACATAGATTTTTCATAAATTTCTAGAGGATTATCCTCAAATTCAAAAATTTCAAAGATATTTTTAAATACTTAAACCTTTTTATGTCAAGATAAATCACACACACACTTCTTGTTGTTGTAGACTACATATTGAATTTTCTGACCATTATGATGTTTATCGTTCTATATGTTTAAAATTACATACTAACAATGTTTTGTAGGATTGTGGCATACATGCCCCACCAACATCTTCAAGAGACTTCTTATCAGAAATTTTATGTGAAAGAGAGGAAGGAAAAATATTCTATAGGAAAAAATTCTTGGATGACACATTTCAGCATTACAGTGGCTTGCAACGTATACCAATATCTGAACATATGGAAAGCACACATACAATTGGAAAGCAACTAGTAGAGTTCAACAAGTTTAAAATAGTGGCATACAATACAAAAGATGGTAATCAAGCAAAAAGGTGTGATTTGGTTATTCAAAATTTTTGAACATATCAATTCATGTTTACATTTTGTGATAGTATAGTGTATGATTATGCAAGGCATACCCATATAGCTCGATGGTTGGACTTGTGATTCAAGTTATGCAAGGAAATCTTTCTAGTTGGTAGCATAGTTTTGGTGGTTGACTTTGCAGAGAACTACACTCTATAGCCACAACATGAGGTGCAATCACAATATTACAACTCCACAGGTTTCTATATTTGTGTACATAACATTCATTCATGCAATTTATAGTACAGAGGATAATATGAAGGTATTGAGGGAGTACCACTTTTACATTAGTGATGATTGCACACATTCTTTAGAGTTCATGCAATGTTTTTTTCAGTTGTTCTACAATGGTTTGGATATTAGGGGCATGACATACAATCAACATATAATATGGTCGGATAATTGTGCAACACAGTTCAAAAACTCACAGATGTTTTATTGGCTGAGTAGGATGCATGTTATTATAGGTGTTCAACATATACAATGGAACTTTTGTGAGGTTGGGCATGGAAAGGGGGAGTATGACAGTGCAAAAGCATGTGTCAAAAGAGCATTAACACGAGAAGAGTAAAACTATAAAGACAATGCAAAGTTGACAGATGCAAAATCAATCATTGAGTGGTGTAATGCTTCGATGGGTCCAAGTAATGAAGGTAATTCTTCAATTTGTAGATTTTTTTGGTTGATAGATGATACTAACATTGCACCATATGAGGATTGTTGTACACTAACAGGATCAAGTGAGCTACACTCTTTTCTTAGCTCAAATGCAGGTTCATGGAGTATCCATATGCGGAAGATGGAATTCTTTTGTTCTTCATCTAAAATTCAAGCTTGGAATGAGTGTGAGTCAAAGGAATGAGTTGACAAATGGAGGTTAAGTTATCTTAGCCCACTTCACACATATCGGCCTCTAACAGAATTTAAACTAACATAGATGGAATCATTTGTTGACTTTGACCACATATCAAATCAAGTTCAACCGGGTAATATATCTATTTTCATAGTTTTTGAAATTCCTATTTTTATCTTACTTTGTAGTGTATTTGCAATGTTGACTAATTTCATCTAATTTTCTGCACATATCAATGTAGGGAATGTTTTTGCAGTTATTGCATATGACAGACAATGAAGAGGGAATAGATTATTACTTGTGTCATTATGTTGAGGCCAAAAATAAATTGGAGGCCCTAGTTATAGATGGAGAAAACATCGAATACCCTTAGTGGTTGTTACTGGAACGTGGCTTAGAATGTACCCACATAAGTGTTAATTTTTGGATGTTTCAAGACTTTGGCATGCATTGGAAGATTCTTCATTACTCAAACCTTGTCATGGCATCAAATGTTCCTTTGATCAAATATGGGGGTAGACCTTTGAACAAAACCTTGTGGAAGGTGTATGAGTTTGACCATGAGGCAATACTTGACACAATAAAGAGTAGAGCAGACCTAGATGGTTCATTGGATTAATTTGTAAGTATGCACATTGGTTCTTATTAATTTGTAAGTATTCACTTTAATTTGTATTGAAATTTAGAGTATGCACATCAAGATTAGTTGATAGTTAAACCTTTCGTTTCTATATTTCAAGTAAATACATATGTTTTGGTTCCAAGTTTGTACATATGTTTTGATTCGAAGTTTACATATGAATATTGAGAAAATTATATGTTTTGGTTCAATGCATAGCATAGACTGTAAGCTATTAGGCTAGCTAGCTTGCCAATTTAGTGAAATTGGCAAGGTAGTGGGTTGTTTGAAAAATGGGTCCAAGAAGTGGGGTCTCATGGTGATGTCCACTTCGATGAAATTGACAAGGTAGTGGGCTATTTGAAAAAATGGGCCCAAGAAATGGGGTCTCACGGTGATGTACACTACCTTGCCAATTTCACCAAATTGGACATTGAACTGACTTTTTAAACTAAATCTCCACTTTTGGGCACCTATAGCGGCTAAACTGTGAGGAATTTGAAGATGATGCAAACTAGTGATTTGTGACATTTTGTCTGTAGATTCTTTTTTATTTTTTCAAAAAATTTGTAATCATATTGCACTTATTTTTCCATCTCCTTCAAAAACTAGTTTTTAATAGTAAATGCCATTTTTAAAGAGTGACGCTACTGGCTAACACAACATTTTTCTATGAAGGATTATTTTTTATTTTTTTTAATTTAGATTTGTAACTACGATATCTAGTGCATCTTATTGGTTTCATAACATTTCATTGAATATTTTTTTCTTAATTAAGTTTCAAAGTCAAACTAGTTACAATTTAGACATGATTTACTAGCTAAAGCATAACTTTTTTTGTATGTATCGAAATTCAATTTTTTTTGTTGGATTAGGGACATCAATATCTAGTGCACTAATATTTTTCAATTTTTTTTGATAATCTGCTATTTTTCCACATGTGTGGAATAGAGAGCTTGATTTTTGGTGAAAAACCTATGTTTAATAAAACTAAAAAAATGCATAATAAAACCAAAACATATTAAAATTATATTCAATGGAAGGCTCGTTCCAATGACTACCATCATCTAGTTGTGTCTGTGAAGTCTCCTCGATTTTCATTCTCAACCCGAGCTTCGAAAGGAAATTTTTTGTAGAGATTTTGTAGAAGAGGAGGGGAAGGAGGAAAAAGGGGGGTTTGTATGGAGCCCCCTTCGAGTGAACCCCCCCTTTTTTTTTAATTTTCCTTTGTCTTCATTTTAAAAAATGTGCCAAAAATTGGGTCCCATCATTAAAGAGGGTTCGCTCGAAGGGGGGTCCATACAAACCCTTTTTTAGATCCATACGAACACCTTAGTTCGTGCAAACCCCTAAAAACCAAAAAGAAATTTCATGGAAGCATTTTTGCAATTTTCCTTCCTCAATGGAATTGTAAACTAGTATTGTGGGATCACCCCAGAATTACCTGGTATTGGCACATGCTTGAGATGTAATGACTGAGATAAAACCACATTCACTTCCATTCACTCCCATTCACTTAATAAGGGATGGTGAAAGAAAGGGAAGTTTAAAATATCCAAAATACCAAAGATACTCTATTGGAGTGAGTTTTTAGAAGAATTAAGTGACTTGATCACAATAATTGCTATCCTATTTCTATCTCTACGTTTTCAATTTTTATTTTGATGTTAATGTATTCTAATTGATAATTAGAGTGTATGACCCTAGGATCTACTTCTACGGTTTTCCTATAGTTAGAGTATCAAAAATTTGATATTAATGTATTCTCCCTACCACCTATCATGTTCCTTGCTAGGCACCTATCATATTTTGGCTTGCTTTGATTTTCTTTACTAAAATTTTGAAACCAAAAACATAGTTTCAATTAAAAAGTAGTAAAAATGATTTTGGTAACAACAAATAGAATAGAAATGAGCATATCTATAATGATTGATGAAGAATATTGAACTGAATAATTATATTTAAAAAATAAATGAATATCACTTCCAAGTTTGACTATCATATACTTGTGTTTGTAGTTCATTTCCCTTCTAATGTCTACTTTACAATATTTCATTTGCGAATATCGTATTGTCTCTTTAAATATTTGTGTAAAATACCCCTTTCACTTTAGAACCTTTGTATAGATCATCCTTCATTAGAGGCATGCAAATATTTCAAAGAATTCTAGCTAGTTGGAGTGAAGGAGATGAAAACATAATGCAATTATCTTTAGTTCTTTGTTCTAACATTTGATCTTCAACATCCCTTATTCTAGTCATGATCCCGGGCTTTAGCATTTTGATTTGTAAAACCATTTTGATTCTTCCCTCCTTTGTTCCACATATAGATCTAAGCTTGCAGATGAATCATCAAATATTTTCATATTCCTTTGACTGTAATATTCACTTGATGGAAAAAGTGTCACATGCATGCAGTGCAAAGTTGCAAAGGGGTGCAACTTTTGTTCTGCAACTCATACGATCAAACCAATAGTTCCAACATGTTTGTATGGGTGTATTTAGGCTAGGAATGGTCTTCTTTCACACCCAAACACGCTGAATCAGTTTGAGCTACATTCATGCGATGTAATTCCTTAAAAGTCCAAATTGTAAAAGGGAAACAATCTTTGATGACCAGTTACTCAGAAACCATGTCACTTACAAGCATTTCATCTGAGGCATTAGGATCACATAGGGCCCCTCTACAATAACCTCTCTTATTTTTTGTTATCTCAAAGTCTTTTTCTCGTGGTTTCCAGTTTTCACTTGATGGTAAAAGTGTCAAATGCAAGCAATGTAAAGTTGCAAAGTGGTCCAAATTTCATTCTACAACTCGTACAACCAAACATAATATTCCAACATGTATAGATGGGTACGTTTATGCTATGCATGGTCCTCTTTTGCATCCAAACATGCTGAATTGATCACTTTGAGCTATGTTCAACTGAATCGATTGCTTAAGAGTCCAAAGTGCAAAATGGTTGCAATCTTCGATGGGTTATTACTCAAAAATAATGACAATTACAAACTCTCCATCTGAGGCCATGCGATTGTGTTGGGCCCCCCTACAATAACCTCTCTCTCTTTTTTCTATCTTGGAGGTTTTTTCCTGTGGTGACGACTTTTCAGTTGAGGAAAAAGTTATCAAATACAAGAAGTGTAAACTTGCAAAGTGGTGCACCTTTCATTCTGGAAATTGTACGACCAAATGGACTATTCCAACGTGTCTGGATGGGTACGTTTATGCTATGCATGGTCCTGGTTTGCACCCAAACATGCCCAATCAATCTGAGCTATGTTCAATCGGCTCAATCCCTTAAGAGTCTAAAGTACAAAATGGCTGCAATCTTTGATGGGCTATTACTCAGAAACCGTGACACTTACAAACTCTCAGTCTAAGGTTGCGGGATCACATTGGATCCCTCTACAATGAACTCTCTTATTTTTTGCTATCTTGGAGGCGTTTTCTCATGGTGATGACTTTTCAATTGAGGAAAAAGTTGTCAAATGCAAGTAGTGTAAAGTTGCAAAGTGGTGCAACTTTCATTTTGCAACTCGTACAACCAAATGGACTATTCCAAAATTTTCATATGGGTATGTTTATGTTAGGCATAGTCCTCTTTCGCACTCAAACACGCCCAATCATTCTGAGCTACATTCAACCAACTTGATCCCTTATGATGGCATGCAAAAAAAAGGAAAAGGGAAAGATTCACATGACAGTTGACAAGTCTAAGTTTTCCACACCAAAAGCATATGATTGCATGAAAGAGGTAAAAGATCTAGGTGTCAAAATAGTTGATGAAAGCCTAAACCTAATCACTCATGAATGGGTTATGATCCAATTACTATGTGGATCTCATACTTACATTGAATTGATTATTATTAATATTAGTATTTAGGTAACTTTCTTATTCCTATTATGGCTCTAATCACAAATGAGAAGGCTACATGACTCTTAAAATCTTGTATGATCATCCTCACATCTAGCAAGGAAAATAATTTTTTTAATTATCCTCCTTTCCCTTACAACAATATGGTTGTTGTAAAGAGGAAATTTTTCAAGATTCTAGAAAAAAATAAAAAATTATAGATAAACCTAATCATAGTTCAATTGAAATATGAGCCCACATGGTGGCTTATTACCTAGCTAAAGAGAATCATGAACAATGATGTTAATAAGTTCAAACTAGAGCCTCGACCATAAGTAGAAGCTAAAAATAGCCCAACGAAGAAGTATAAATATATGTTGATACATGAGATATTACAACCCCTATTCCTACTCCTTCACAATCATATCAAATGTTCTAGAAGAAATTTGTTGCATATCACCTATAATTAAAAAAATGCATTCCTTGAAGAAGTTAGGTTGGCATGAACATAGAATAAGTAATTGGTGAAAATATGGGCAAGAAGTTTGACACATGGTGGAAAAACCAAGTCACTTTTCCTTGGGTAATAAATGGGATGACATATATGAGAAGGACTATTTCAATCCTACCTCTTCCTTCACTCCAAAAAAGCCTCAAATCCAAGTAAGTGAAATAACAATAATAACATTTGGTGATGAAAAAGGAGTAAAAATCAAAACCTCCAAGTTTCCAAACCAAGTAGCTAATTGCATAGGTAGATTTGGTGCTAGAAAAATTTACACGACGGGGCGTGACAGCTTGGTATCAGAGCCCAAGTTTAAACACTGGGCGCTCTGGGATAATGTGGACCCATTAAGTTGTTAGTTGCGTAAGTAATACTCTAGGCATTATGAGCCATGGCGTCGAGTCGACCTAGGTGCTTTGTTCGTTAGGTTATGTTTTCCTTCTTGGGTGATCTGATTTGGCTACCCAGAAGTTGTTGTTACGTGGTGTAGGTCCAATGACGCAGGAAACTAGTGGAAGGGATAGGACCCTCGGTGTAGTGTACAATGCACCGATATCCTTCCTACTGGAAGAATGCATTATGGACAATTGTGTAGTGTGTGAATTTTTGTGTGTTGTTTGTGGTGGATGACAACTAGCTATGTTGTTATGTCCACCCTTGTATGTCTTCTTGTGCTTTACCTCATTGTGCAAGTGATTGTCTGATTGACCCTATGTGGTTTTGGAGTTGCTTTGCGTGTTGTATTGTATGGAATTATGGAATATGGTAATAGGAAATGAATGAATATGTGGTTAGTTATAGAGATTTGTGGCGTGTTCTCTCTATGTTTCTTGTATGCTTAATCTTATCTATTTTATATATATATATATAGTTACTGGCTTCCAGGAGTAAGCCATATTCTAGGGGGGGAGGATGTAATACCCCCATGTTTCTGATACTATTTGCTACTATTGTTTGCGTTTATGTGTTAGTGTGATACTGAATTGTGATGGTGACTGATTCATCATTTTGGTGTGTGTGGTTGTGTAGTTAATTGATTGCTACAATTGATATTTTTATTATGATTTATGATACTCTATATGTAAGGTTTGGATTATATTATTAGGTAATGCTTCCTCTCAAATGTTTTATAGGTCAATGTGATAATTCTATGATCATGTGTTTTGAATTCTGTGTTACTTTATAATGCAATGGTTTAGTGATTAGTTTTGATGCAGTAGTTTAGTATAATGTTATCTTATGATCTATTTGGATTAGAAATGTTAGTTGCTATTGACATTGTAATGGTTAGAGTAGATTAGGTGAGAGGACAGGGTAGCATCACTCATTCACGAGTGCCCTGCTACACTGCGATTCCTTCTCACGGTAGGAAGTGGATTTTATATATATATATGTATACATGTGCTGTTTGACGTTTGCTTGGATGCAGGATGGCAGGAATAAGTCTCGATTCCACCTGCTTCGGCAGGACAGGGCGAGCAATAAATTAGCCCAACGGGTAAAAATGTTGAAAAAGGGAGTAGGTTTGGAAGCGTCCTCGTCCCAAGTCCGTCGTCTGTTGTGAGTCATGTTATGACTGTGGTTTTCGTTCTAGTTGTTTGTGTAGTTTGTTTTGTTGAGGTATTCAGTTGATTTAAGGTTCATGTTTATTTTATTAACCTTATTTTATATGATATTGGATTAAAGTTGTTTAGTTGGTTGATTTAATTGTGTGTTAGTTGAATATTAAATTTAAATATAATTATAAATTAAAAAGGTGATTTAATTTATTTATAAGAGTAAATAATTATTTTTAATTAATAATGTTGATAATAATTAAATTAAATAATTATTGTTGAAGATAATTAAATAATAACTTTTATTAATATTAATTTAGCATAGATAATATCTTGTTTAAATAAATTATTTTAAATTAAAACTGTAGATAAATTTGTGCTTTTAAAAGCTGAAAAAGGACCAATAGGAAGCAGGCTTTTTGAGAAAAGAAAGCAGGGAAGTTTTATTGAGTTTTATTGTGATTTATTATTATTATTTTTGAATGAGAAGAGGATTGACACACAGAACTTCTTCTACTCGGTTGTTCTGGGATCTGATGAGGAAAAATAAAAGAAAAATAAAAGGAAAGAATTTGGGGGTTTTTGTTGAAATCTTGGGAGAAAAGAATTGTTTGGGAAGATAGATAGATTGGAGGAGCTGCAGGAGGAATTCGAAAGGAGCTTTCAGAAGGGATTCTTCTGCAAACGAAGGACTCCAGGTTCCATAAAAATTTATCATTTATTTTTATTTATTTTATTCTGTAAAGAAAATCATGCATGTAATATCTTAAATCAATATTTCGTTTGAAAGAGGGTTTTGGTTTGGTTGTGTTATTTACTTGAACGATTTCTTTTGAAACTATATTAAATATTCTGTAGAAAATTGTCATTGAACCTGTTCAAAACTTTTCAATATAGTTTAGTAGTGAGAATTTATTGTTGAAGTTAAAACAAAAACCATCCTTGATAGGAGATCTGTAATTTAAAAACCGTAGTTTTTGAGAGGAAAACTATAGCAAAAATCCTCTGAAATAATTGTGTTGAAAAAGAAAATTATTATTTCTATGAATTGAAATTTTTAAGTTGAATTTCTTCCTAAATCTGTTTGAAAACAACTACTCTCTCTTGAATCACTGGTTCATATATATTTATGTTTATGCATTGATTTTATTTATATATATATATACAAATAAAAAATATATATATAATATATAATTATATTCTATTCAAACAAATTTATTATACCCTGTGTTGAGTTATTGTTCTGAAATGTTGAAATAAAATAAAATAATATAAAAATGTATATTTATATAAATTTAAGTAAGTTCCTGTATTTCTTGTTTTCCGTGCCCGAATGGGCGATTGAGAATATAAATGAATTTTTCGAAAAGTAAAAATAAAATATTTATAATCGTTTTAGTCGTTCGAAACCCGAAATGGTGTTTTAAAAAATAAAATAAAAAAATAAATAGATAATAAAAAAAAAAAAAAAAAAAGTTTAAATAAAATTTAAAAAGGAAAAAACGATATCACCACGGCTCAAATGGGCGGGCGAAGACAAGAGTCGGCGGCCCGGGCACAGATCGCCACCCCGGTAATCGGGGTACCACAGCCGGACGGCTACCGCCTGTTTAATATATTTTGTTTATTTTTTTTTCTTTTTAATGCGTTTTTATTATGCTTTATATAAATTAATTCTTACAGTTTAATAATAACTTATATATTTATTAATATACATGTATATCTATTTGTTATATTAATAAATATATATATTTATTAATATATATATATATATATATTATATATATATATATATTTATTAATATATAATACTTATTAATTTATTGATTAACTTGATAATGAATTTTAAATATTTGTGTTAATAGTATATATGGATATATGTGAAGGCGTATATATGTGTTTATATAAATATCTGTATATGTACTGAATAGTTATATAAGTCGTTATGTTGGAAAATAAATTTTAATATTTCAATATTTTGCAATGTTATAATTTAATTAGAAAATTAGAAATAAATTTATTATTGTACAAGATATTATATTATAGTTTAATTGAAGTAATTGGAAGTATACTTGTGATTATTATTAAATTGATTTGTAAAAAATTAAAGGATGCAATGTTATAGTGTGATTTTAAGAATTGAGAATATTTTGAGTGTTTTGGATTTAGGCGAACTTGTTCGAGTTTTGGTTTAAGAAGTTGGTGGAACTTGTTGTGCTTGTAGTTGTTGGCGTGGTCTGTAAGTTATGTACTTTTGTGATTTTTCTTTATGTCCATTGTGATACTCTTCATTGTATCATTGGGTCGTGTGGGAGAACCCTAGTTGTATTGTATTTTCATAGGAGGCTAAGTGGTTATTTAGGGCTTCCAGAGGCGGGAATCTGAGATGAATTGTGATCTCGTATTTTGATGTTGGGTCTATGTGTTGACCATAGTTATGATTTACTTGATGATGGATTGTACCATTGTGGTTATGTTTCATGTGTTATGGCGAGATGGTTATGCCTCGCGGAGGATCCATGTGTTGGTTCAATCATGTTTTGTTGATGCAGTACTTTTTGTGTTGGTTATTTTGGGATTGAGTGTTTAGAGAGAGTGGCTCTAGTGGGGGCCGGCGCACAAAGGGGCTGTCAGGGTAACCCACATAGAGTTGGATAAATCAGTGATAACTTAAGTAATAAACCTCGGGTGGGAATTAAACATTAACAAGATAATTGTGAAGCCTCGTCCGCCTGTTAGTGCTATCACAGACTAAAGGGGACTGAGAAGGCCGTGGTTGGCAAGGTCATTACCTTGTCCTCACGAAAGGTCAATGACTCCGCATGAGTGACCCTATGGAGCGGCGCCTTGAGATAGGCCGTCTGGAGAACCATAGATGGAAGCGGCACCTTAACTTGGATGTCTGGAGAATCCATGTAGAGATGGAGGCGGCACCTTGTAATAGGTTGTCTGGAGAATCCATGTGAAACCATGCGATGACACTCTACTCTAACATTCTGTTTGTGTTGATTTACTGAAGTCCTCTGGAAGTGATTTATTGATTTGTCTTTGATTATTGTTGGAAGTAGTATTTGGTTTTATGTCTTGAGTTTCGATATTATGTCTGGAGTTTCATTGAGGTTGTGATTATGCCTGGTTGTTATGTTCTTCAGTGGTTTGTTGTGCCTTTTGGATTTGCCATTGTTGTGTTCTATGTGGTCTCTGGTGTTAAGTTATTCTTCTTGGAGTTAGTTTTTGTTTTGTTAGTCGTACTTGGTCGGGGACCCTTCCTTGCCTACTCTCAGCACGGGGGTGGTTGGGTGGAACGTGCTTCGCACCCCGTTGGGTTTCCCTTTTTCTATTGCAGGTGTATCTTTATTGCAGGGCTTTTTGAAGATGTTGATGATCCAGTTATTCTTATGTACCAGATAGTTGTATATACTTCAGTTGTAATGTATTTAGTGTATTTATTGATGTATCGTCTCCCACGTGTGATGGGGTGACCTTGATGTAATTTGGATATGTGGTCATTGAGGTGTACCTTCAGTTAGTTGTATATTATTATTATTTGGGATGTAATGTATATTCGAGCCATGTTATGATTTAGGAGCGATCACTTGTAATAGTTGGATATGTTATGTTGTAGCTATAAAAACATGTAACACTTTATATCTTTATCATCACATGTGTTATCATATGTACTTATGTCATGAATGTAGTTATTGTTTAATGGATATCTTAAACGATGAAATGAGAATGAATGGATATAGGTAACTGTTTAATTATGGTTTAACTTATTATCATGTTATGGGTTAGTGTAGTCATGTCACTTCGTGTACCCCATTGGAACAAGTGTGCCTCTTAATATGTTGTCATGTTATAGTTCTTAAGTATGTTATCATATTCTTTTAAAAAAAAAAAAAAAATTGTTCCATTGTTTTAGTTCCTTTGGGGTTCGCACGACGGGGCGTGACATTTGGTGCTAGAAAAATTTACAACCTATGCATCTACTCAACCATATATATAAAGGAACAATTTACAAACTATATATATTTCATTTAAAAGTATCCTGACCCCACTCCAATGAGTATTTCAAAGAAAACAAAAGAAAAAATTAACTCTAGTTCCTATTGAAGAGGAATCTACCTAAAATTTCCTACTGCGAAGAATGAGAGGTTCCACCTCCACAAAATTAACTATCAAATACATTGTAACCAGCCAAGAAATAATTAAATAACCCAACACAACTAAGGGGAAAACTAATGACCCCTTTGAATCTTAGTAGGTTCCCACCACAAACTAGAGCTGATTTTAGAATATCACAAGCAAAGGTGAGGACCTAGAATAGGAGAAGGAAAAAAATTGAGAGAAGTGATGATCCACCTATGAAAATGGGATATGAAAAGTATAAAATGGAATAACAAAGCATACAAGAGAAATTAGAGGTTTGTATAGAGAAGGTACAATAGGTTGCACTATAAATATATATCTTCCCTCTCCTCCTAGCTTTATTCCTTTTAAATTCTTCTTTGGATTCTATATTGAATTAGCACATAATTGAATGATAAATAATTGGTGAATCTTTTTTGGAAATATTGAAGTTGTTTAGCATCAACTAACAATTTTTTTTAGCATCAATCAATAAATATTCAAGACAAACCATAAAGGATAGCAATGAGCAATGCTAGGGCTAACCAATTAATAAGTATATATGTGAATAAGTGAAGCATACATGTGAATAAGTGAAGCCCAAGTACTCAAATTCACATAAGCCTTGAAGTATATATACATGAATACATAGTATGCACATTAATACAAAGTATATGCATGAATACAAGGTATACACATGATAACACGTAAGTTGCAAAGTATATTGTGGAAAACAAGTGATTCACAAAGCATACACATAAGTTGTAAAGTATACACTTGAATACACGTAACTCATATCTATTGAACCGTGGATTTATAATGCAAATATGGACACCATCAATAAAAAATATTGGTATTAACCAAATAGCCATGTAGGAATACATCAATATATGTCGATATAAGTATAAAATATATACAAAAAAGCCATATAGGCTTACAAGAATTCCATATAGGCATACAATGTCAAATATATGCAATATAAAATATGTCCCAAAATGTCATATAGGCATACAACAAGAGGCCCTGGAATCAAAAGTCATTGCCCTCCAGAATCTTGAAACAAACTCTTGCCCTTTGTTGGTCAGTTGGATGGAGATAAG
The DNA here is from genome assembly GCA_007258455.2 of Sequoia sempervirens. NCBI lineage: Eukaryota > Viridiplantae > Streptophyta > Pinopsida > Cupressales > Cupressaceae > Sequoia > Sequoia sempervirens. Next base: position 70,191,022 of record VDFB02047397.1, on the reverse strand, counting down.
TATATCACTCATTTACTATGAGGTCGACGAATTCTCCTAGTGCTCCTCCTAAGGTTTAGTTCCAAATCAAGCCTTACCTATTACAATAACAAGTAAAGACATTAATATATAGAAATTACATTATAAAAATGATATATTTAACAAAATAATCACTTACCATCACTTGATGATCACTCTCCTTGAGGGAAATATTCGCATGCCCATGTTGTAGTGTGCTAAATCCCTCTAGAAACCATCCAAAGAGAAATTAAAATATGAATCAATAATGGTTTGATTTTCCACTAACTAACAGTTATAACAATGAATGTAAATTGAAATTTAGTAATCTTCCTCATACCCCCATGAGAGGCATCGAGGAGTCTATAGCAGAAGAAACACCAAGCTCCATTTCCCTATGAGCATTTGGAGGTGTTTTCGCTTGCAACATCTGAAAATAAAACAACAAATTATTCAATCATGAAAAATACAATAGTGATGCACGTCATGGCTTATAATGTATGAGATAATGAACAAAATTTTGAGTACTTATTGAACTATATATTTCTTACTATCATGCTTACTATTTTCCCTATCCATAGCTTGTTTGAAAGCACTTGTTTTAGGCTTTTATCCATAGCAACAATGCGGTGAACCATTTGATAAAATGCTTTGGTAGACATGTACAATAAATGTGGTAGCATAGAGAAGGCATTGAATTGTTTGAAAAAATGCCTCAAAGAAATGTGGTCTCATGGTGATGGAATGCCATGAAAAACAAATGTGTCATGGCATTCCATCACCATGAGACCTTATTTCTTTGAGGCATTTTTTCAAACATTTCATTGCCTTCTCTATGGTATTATGTTGGGATGGGGTGGATGGTATAGTGTGGTCTTGGTTATGATATGGAGGGCGATCATGACATGAAGAGGGAGGGGTGGGAATATGAACAAGTGGAATAAGAGGTGGAAGGTTTCATGGATTGGTAAGTTGAGGATGAGGATGAGGACCTTGAAAATATTTTGGAGGGGAATTTTGGTTAAAGGCTTGGTTTTCTATTCTTAAGGCACTAAGTAGTTTGAAAAAATGCCTCAAATAAATGTGGTCTCATGGTGATGGAACACCATTCCATCATCACGAGGCCACATTTATTTGAGGCATTTTTTCAAACTACCCACTGTCATGTCTATGCTATTGCTTACTATTATGCTTTGATAGATTTTTTCCAAGCATCTGTAGTTTGTTGGAAAAAAAAAATTAGGCTTTTAGCCATAGCAGCAAGGAAGTGAATTGTTTGATTAAATGCTTTAGTAGACATGTATGGAAAATGTGGTAGCATAGAAAAGGCAGTGAGTTGTTTGAAAAAATTCCTCAAAGAAATTGGGTCTCATGGTGATGGACATCACCATGAGACCACATTTCTTTGAGGCATTTTTCCAAACAACTCATTTCCTTGTCTATGCTATTGCTTACTATTATTCTTTCATATATATTTTTTCCAAGCATCCATAACATAGACAAGGCAGTGAACTATTTGAAAAAATGCCTCAATAAAAAGTGGTCTCATGGAATGCCATGACAAGAAAATGCAATTGGAGGCTGCTCCTAGTTATTACTTATGCTATGTGAAGTAATTGAATCACTGCTTATGTTGACTTCTAAACAACTAGATATTATAATTGAAAATTTTTCATCTATGAACATCTAGTTATTAGTTATGCAATGTGAAGTAATGCTTTGAGTTTGAAAGATGTGCAATGAAATGTAACCAATGATATGAATATAAAATACACAAATCTATTAAGTACAATTCATTAGTTAAACTTTTTATTCTATTACTTGCGTGAATGATTGTACAACTCCATTGGCACTAGGAGGTGTTCTCGCAAAACCTCCAATATTAACCTATTCAACATCCAAAATTAGATATTAGAATACCATTCATGTAACAATGCTATTCACATGTAATATTTATAATTGTTTACTAGTTACATACCTCAGTGGTAGATGCAATGGAGTAATAAACAAGTGGATGGTTGATGTATCTAGTATCAACATTGTGACCCTGAAATTTTATTACAATTATTAAACTAAATTAGTTAATCTTGCATTTCAAAAATGAAATTTAATAAATTAAACTCAATGAACATGCTAACATTTACCTAAGTATCAACGTTTAAAGCCTCATTCAAAATTTCATTTTCCATTGCCAACTCTGTAGCTGCAGATGTATCCTACGCACTAGCCTCTTGACTATCTGTGGGGTCATATGTACAAGCCGACCCTCAAACCTGACAAGAATGGGGTGGAATCCTACCCCTCGAACTCTCCCCTAGATAGCGCTATACTACAAGATTGGCATGTTGGATGATACTCAAGTTCAAAGTGCTAATAGACTGCAAAGTGTCCACCTCAGCACTCTCCTTCGCGATGAAAGGGATAAGGATGTGCTCATGAGCTAGCCTAGCGAGTGCTCGTCTCCCTTGCCACTAAGGATCCTGATATGCACTTGGTCTATCTTATTTCAACCCTCCACCCGTCCCCTGAAAGTCCCTCATATCAAAATAGTTGAGGATTTTGTTGAGGATGAACTCGCAGTAGAGTTTCCTCAAGAAATATCGGGGGACCTCATTATTGTTGCATGGTGGATAGTAAAAAACCATCCACCACCTATCCCAAAAATAGTTCCTAATCCCTTAGTGGCAGAATCAATAGATAGGAAACCTCTTGGTATTAAGGTCAAGAGTCTAATTTGTGTGTGGGTCAGTGAACAGTGAGCACAAATCATATTTTGTAAATTTTTCATCTTTTACTTCTTTATATGATAATTTATCTGCATAAAAATTCCTATGCACTTGCCTCCTATCTACCCAACCACTTAATTGTTTACTAATTGCATCTACATGTGTTAACATAGCTTGAAGTGAATTTGCAAGTGTGCTTCTTTCCAGGGTTGAACTTATAGGATTGTTCAACCTCGTGATTAACTCCTCAATCTATTTTTTGTTGTTTTCAATTTCCCTCATTAAATTTTGTTGAGTACTAGGAGGATGTTGAGGAATTGTTGGAGGAGTTTGTTGTTGTGGTTGTTGAGGATTTTGTTGTTGTGGTTGTTAAGGATTTTATTCATGTGCTTTTTCATGAGAAGGAGAAGGATTTTGAGGTTGATTACCAACTCCTAAAAATTAAAGAAATGAACATCAAAAACAACCTAAATTTACCTATTTAACAACAAATTCACAAAAAAACAAACAATGCTTACTTATTTGACCTCCCCATTAGTGTGGTGGCATCCTAGCAACAAAATTGCAAATATTTGATGAAGAAAATACAAGTTTTGATGCTTCCAAAATGTGAGCGCACAATTGTAGGGTTTGTTGGCCACAGTCAAGAAAATACAACAGTGAAAATGAAATGAAATGGTTTACATTTTTTTGTTTTTATAAGCTATAACATGCTCACGTTATAACATGAGCATGTTATAATGTGCTCGCATTATAACCTTTCAATTTTTTTAAAAAAATTGGCCACAATTTAGCCCCCCAACTTTTTGCACCTGCCCTTGTCTTTTTTGTGACTGTCCTGTAATGTAGTTTGTAGTAGTCATAGGCCTATCTATTTGTCGTATGGTCCCTATCATAACACAACTTGCTAGCCATACCTATCAGTTTTGTCTTTTATTTGATCAAATTTTTATCATGTCTATTTTTTTGTTTTTTCTCCTAACATGTTTGTCTACAAACAACATGTTTGTGGTGAGATTGTAGTCAGCTTTGTAGGATAGAAGACTCATTTCCTCTTCATGTTCTGGCTCAAATTCCTCATCGCATATACTAAATCAAAGACCTACATCCTCTTCATCCTAGGTATATTCTCTTCAACCTCTTTCTCTACTTTAGCTCACATTTATTAGAATACATATGCTCGCTAAAGTGGGGATAAAATGTAATGTCAAAAATTGCTCTCAATGCAATTTCACATTCCATAAACCTCCCCTTTAGATTAATTAAATTCAATGGTGCAATGTCCCCTTCACCTAACCTTAATTTTTTCCTTAACCCATTCATTCTCAATTGTTAAAGTGAATTTTTGTCATAGATGACCTTGTGATGTGTAAACGTTTGCACACCATGCAAACGTCTTGAAAATATTCATGACTGCATAACTATTTAGATGTTACACTTCTCACCTACTCATGAAGTGTAATTCCTCTACAGCTTGCAAGCACATAAAAATGGCTCCTTGCATGCCTATACTCCCTCCATCTTTTCATTTTTGATAATTATATTCAATCCTTTAATCTATCTCATTCTTGAGCTCTCATTCTCTCATTATTTTCACTCTCATTCTCTCAAATCTCAAGTTCTTGCACTCTTTACCATACTCTTTGTGTTCTTTCTCTCTACATCGATGCTTTGTCACTCTTGGCATGTCTTGGAGGTTGCAAGCTCTTCCTTTTAGCATTCATGTTTTCTAAAGGAGGGTGATTGTAGCTTTCTTATTGCATTATCATTTTTACTTTAATAGCATATTATTCTAGCTTGTCTATTCACTTTCTTATATTTTCATCTATTATTATTTTTTATCTATCTCTATCTATTTGGTTGTCTGTGGAGATGGGAACACCTACAAAAGGTTTGACTAAGGCAAGCCCCTATAGCAACCCGAACCATTTTCTCATTCTCATGTGTGTAGGTTTTGAAGTTGTTGCATTGCAAGAGGCTTCATTAAAGGACCTCTTCTGAGTGTTTCCTCTCTTCTTTTCCATTTTTTATTTCATTTTTATTTCACTTAGTTTATGTTTATTTCAGTTATTTTTTAATCTCTGTTATTATGTTATCTTAATAAACTCTTGAGAATTTTTATCATCAAATGGTTAGTAGGTTCATTGTATTTTTTTTAGTAAACTCATCTTTTGTCCATATGAAACTAGAGTGTGTCACGGGGACATCCACATGTCGTGTTATTGTCCTTGGCTAAGAGCTTGTCAGTTTTCTCACAAGACCTTTGCAACCTACTTTTTAAATCTCTAAACTCTCATCCTCTGGTTCTATGTAAAACATAAAATATAAACAAACTCCCTTGTCTTTCCATCATGTCACCTAAGCTTTAATCCCTGAGGTAGCCAAGGAACATTCACCCTTCGAGATCACGTCATTTAGGGTGTCAAATTTCCTCTTCTACATATATATATATATATATATATATATATATATATATATATATATATATATATATATATATATATATATATATGAACACAATACCAATGGAGCCACTCACTCAATGTCGATTCCACACTTTCAAATTTAGTCTTCAAATATTATAATAAATTCATTACAAGATTGCGACAAACCCAATTCATCAAAATACAATAAAATGTCCTCTCCTTCATTAGAATAAGAACCCTAGCTATTTGAAACTTTTTTCTTCTATTTTTCCTTCTCCAACTAATTTCCCCATCCTCATAAAAATAAAAAAGATGTGTATACACCAACAAAAAGTTGGATATTGGAAGGAAGTATTCATGACTGTCTTGAGCAATCATGGAAATTTATGACCTTTGTAATTTTAGGGGGCACCCATACTCTAGTTGTCATTTTAACCAATGTTCTATAAATATGTGTCCTTTCCAAATTCTATCTAATCAATTGAGGGTGTGAAAGAATATTCCATTCATCAATGGCTCGTGGGGTTGAGTACAAAAGGTGAAAAAACTACTCAAGAAATATGCTACAAAATGACCACATGAAAATCAAGAAGTAATTATCTTTGTTGCTTAGATTGAAATGAGTTTTAACAATATGCCATGGTAACTAGCTCATTATATGAAAATTCCAAAGGTCTCTGACATTGTATACTCTTTTTTAAATAGGAGTTAAGATTGTTTTGAAAAGCTTAAAGAATATGTTTGTTCCACCAAATAGATGAGGTGGACAATTTGAAGCCATGTTGAAGAGAGTTTCCTCTCCATTTTAAGAGATGATAAACATGTTGCCAAGCCTTCTAGATGGAATCAAGAAGGGTTACGCCTTGATTGATAAAAATGAAGCAAGAATGGTTTTATCTAACCATCTCACTAGCTACCATTTTCCTTTAACTAAAGAAAGATTAATTTGATATTGTATAAGGATCTTCCATGATTCATCCCCTTTAACAACTCTAATAATCCATTTAGCTACCAAAAAAATCCATTGTGTTCTTGGATCTATGAGCCCCAAACCACCTTTACATTTTGGCTTGAGACCATGATGTGGATATATTTCTTGGATTACCATCTCATTTAGCCCATAGAAATCTTTGAATAATTTTGATTAAGTCCTTATACCCTTTTTTAGAATTCGTCCAACATGAATAATAATAATCATGTGTGGCAAGAAATATTTTATTAGAAACTTGAATTTTACCAACCAAAGAAAGGAATTTATACCCCTAACTGAAGAGTTTATTCTTGACTCTGTTAAGATATCAATTCCACATATCAAAAAGTGAAATACCAATACCAAAGGGTATTCCGAGGTACCTCATAATTTCCTCATGTTCGATTTTTTTCCATTCCTTTGGAATCAATTGGAGGATAGACCCAACTTGAGCCATCAAGAATTCTATTTATTATGTGTCAGTTTAAATCTTGAAACATCACAATATAGCTCCAATATATCCATCATATTAGAAATATCTTTTTCAAAATTGTGTAAAAATAATAAACTTTCATCTGCACAACCCTAATCCGAACCCCAACCCTAACCCTAATCCTAACCCTAACCCTAATTCATTTAATGCCTTACATGTTGTACCACAAATACTACTAGCAGATGTATTTTTAATAATATATATAAAATATGTCAAAAAATATCTTTCTCAAGGCATCTATTTTTTTAATCAATTTTTTACATAAAAATACAATAGACATCTCAAGAAAATATCTTTTAATGTATTTTATATATATTATTAAATAAATATATATATACTAATCTTAAAAAATAGAGAAAGAAGTGCTTTGGCTAAATTTTGTATGATAAGGAAGATTAAAAATAAGAAAATTGTGAACGAACTCAGCATTGAGACGTTGATTACTCAACCTTACTTTAAATGACAAATAGAAAAAACGAAGAGAGTAACGATATGACCGGCGGAATTCAAGGTATACATACGATAAAAAGAATATACAAACCCAAGGAGAATGGATCCAACGCCGAGGCATTGCAGCAGGCGAACATAGGAATTCAATCATAATATCATGGTAGTTACGCATAGGAGTTATATCCACTAAATTCTTCTGTATCAGTGGCGTCAATACGTTTAAAGACATCACTAAATTCAGTCGTATCGACGGTGCCAATACATCTGCCAAATAGCCATATATTTTGGACTGTGTGCTAAGAGGTTTTGTATATCTGTATATATGTTTCCCACCTTTCTCTTTATACGATTTCTTCTCCTTCGGGTATCCAATTGTTTTCATGAGTTTTATGATTTCAGGGTCATGGAGCTAAGTGGGCAGGTGGCTTGCTCACCGTTACGCGCAGTGAAGGAACAAAAATGTGTAAAATCTGAAGAAGTACTTGGAAAACCAAAATCAACCAAGGGAGGATGGAAAACGATGCCATTCATTCTAGGTAGGAGATGAGCTCTTTTTTCCCTCTGGTGTATTTTTTGTTTCTCAGGGATCAATTGCATGGTACGGTTAGATTTTTATTTTTTCGATCCATCAGAAAAAGAGAAAAATTTACATAGTTTCGATTGAGCTTTAAGATCCATGTAAATTCTATCGATCCTTAATAAAAGGAAACGAGGGCATAGTGAAGACGGTCTTATAACCTGGCAGGAAACGAGAGCTGCGCAAATCTGGCATTGACTAGTTTACATGCGAACCTGGTGGTGTTCTTGACTACTGAATATCAAAAGGATAGGCTCACAGCTGCAAAAATTGCTACCATATGGGGTGGAAGTAACCTTTTATCGCCGTTAGTGGGTGCTTTTATTGCAGATTCATATCTGGGAAGGTTTGGGGTCATTGTCCTTTCCTCTGTCGCATACATACTGGTAAGACAACTGTAATCACAGCCCAATTCATTAGTGTTATTCTCTTTCTTCTTTATGGTTTATATTATAAAAGGAATAATTCTTGTATTATGGGGAAGATCTCTAACAATCAATACCTTGAGATTGTTTAGTTAATATCTTATGACTGTTTAGGTGGGGAGAAGCCCCCAACTTGCTGGATGTTTACTTTCAGTTTTCTTTAAATAATTACTCATTTACTGTTTAATTTTTTTCAAACCAGGATTCTAAATTTAAATAAATATAATTATAAAAGTAACATACTGAATGAAATCGGTCCTGTAAAACCCGTTTTTCCCTTTATCAAAAACAGACTGAATGAAATCAGACCTTTGCTGACTGATAATTTAATTTAAAATTGAGAAACATGAACCAACATATACTTAATATTGTTATATCCTATTATTATCTGATTTGAACCCTCCTTTTAACTATCTTTCTTTAGCTATTACCCTATAGTTGAAAACCAATTACGATCTAATTTTTTTTGCTTTGGGCTAATCTATATTCAAGAAATAAATAGGTATGAATAGGTCAATTCAAAACATGGAAGGGGAGTCAAAACTCTGATTATCTTAACTTTAAAATATGATCTTGTTGGAAATAGAAGAGAAGTCTACTATCTTTTTTTATTCCAATCTATTTAAAAAGATGTCAACAAATATTACCTTATTTCTTCAATCTAAAATAATAGACCACAATCAACAGTGTCCCTTTGTTTCTCCGAGAGAAGGAAGAGGAAATATTTAAAAGTTGAATCCATGGATTTATTCTAAGAGATGATTTATTTTGAAGTACTAAATTTCTTAAAAGTGTTAAAATATTCATTCAATAGATTGGTTGATGCAGGCAATGAGTCTGCTCACACTCTTATCCCTATTTCAAGTATTAAAGGATTCAATTGTTGGAAATGTATTACTATTTACCTTCTTCGCATTGATGGTTTTGGGGTCCAGCGGTATGAAGTCTTCAGCTTTGGCCTTTGGTGCTGAGCAATTTGATAATGAGGATGATGGGGGAAGGAAAAAGCAAGAGAGATTCTTTAATTGGTATTATTGTATAGGTACCATATCTATTATGGTGAGCTTAACTTTCCTTGTTTATATAGAAAGCATCATCAGTTGGAGCTTAGGATTTGGCTTGGCTACTATCATGATCATTATTTCCACTGGATTCTTCCTGTTGGGAAGAAAGTATTATGTTCAAATGGGTATAGAGGGCAGTCCCCTGAAAGGATATGTTCAAGTGATGGCTGCATCTTTTAGAAAAAGAAATCTTGTAGTGCCTTCTAATCCAAGAGAGTTTTATGGTACTCATTCGGAGAAAGGAGCAGATGGTACTCATTTGGAGAAAGGAGCAGTTTTAGACCTCTGTTTGACAGACCAGTTCAAGTATGCTCCTTTTCTACTCTTTTATCTTTTAATGATATTGAATGCAAAAACACGGTTCCAGGAAAATTCACCGGAAGCAATTCATCCACGGAAAATTCACCACCAACAATTCATCACAGGAACAAATTCATCTCAAGTAAAATTCACCACCAGCAATTCACCGCCACGGAAAATTAACCGCATTAAAATTAATGATATTAATTTTGGCAGGGAATTGCTGATGGTGAATTTTACTTGAGGTGAATTTGTCATGACAGTAAATTTTCCCATGGTGAATGGTTAGCCTGAATTTTCCCTCAGTGAATTGCTGGCGGTGAATTTTCCCTATACCCAAAAACACGATATGCATCTTGCTAGAAAATATACATATTTATGTTGAAGTTAATCTAATTATATTAAACAATAAACAATTATGTTCTCTCTCTCCCTTCAGGTTTTTGAACAAAGCAGCCATTATAAAGAAAGAAGACTTTGAAGAGAATGGATCAGAACCCAATCCCTGGAAGCTTTGCACAGTGAAGAACGTCCAAGAGCTAAAGTCAGTGATAAGTGTATTGCCTGTTTGGAGCTCTGGAATTGTGGCCTCCTTCATGTTAATGGGTTCTTCACACACTTACATGGTATACCAGGCAGAGCACATGAACAGAAAGCTGGGCAGCTTGAAGGTACCCGCGTCATCATACATCATCTTCTCTCTGTTGGCCACTTCTATATGGTTGCCCTTCTATGACAGAGTTCTTCTTCCTTTCTCCCGTCGCTTAACAAAAAGGGGCCAGGGAATTTCGGTAATGGAAAGGATTGGAACGGGGCTTATCATTTCTGTGCTAGCCATGACAGTTGCGGCATGGGTGGAAGTTAAACGGAAAGAGAGCATATTCAAGCCTATCTCTGCCTTTTGGCTTGCTCCGCAGTATACTTTGATAGGCCTGGCAGAGGCGTTTTATGCCATTGGTTTGATCGAATTCTTTTATCAGCAGTTCCCCAAGAGCATGAGCAGTACGGCTGTGGGGTTGTTTTGGTGCAGCATGGGGATTGGGGTGTTGCTCAGCAGTGCTGTTTTCACAGTTGTGCATAAGGCCACCGGGGAGAATGGTAAAAAAGCTTGGCTACCTCAGGACCTTGATCAAGGTCATCTGGAGTATTATTACTGTTTTTGTGCTGGACTTGGTGTTTTGAATTTGCTTTATTTTCTTATATACGGCAGTGGTGTAAAATATAGAGACTGATGGGAAGAAAATCAGCACAAAAATGAGGGAAGATTTAACTTTCAGCTTAATGTGATTGATGCTGGAACTAAATGGGCTGCACTCAAAAATGTTGAAAATTTAATGTGAATTAGGGGAGAGGGGTCAGTAGTTGTAAGGTTCATTGTTATAATACTTGTGTTAATATTCAGTCTTATCACATATTTATATTATATATTGTAAATAAATAGTTCACATTGAAATTAAAAAATAATCAAATGTTGGTCAAGATGGATCCATACTTGAACACATGAGAACCTATGAATGTTAATAAAAAAACATAAATAAATTCATTATCAAGTGAAATATTTTTTTTTGTCTCAAATAAAATATCATAACTATCCACTATAAGTGTGTCATTTATAAAATAAAATGCTCATTTAATAAAATAAAACACTCATTTAAACAAGTATTGTTATCATAGTGAAAAATATTATTCATATGTGTACAACTATTGGGGTAGCAATGCATATGCATTGGAGTATTTCATATTAATAGTTTGTCCTATCACAAATATAAAAGGTGAGAACAATAAATACATTGTATTTTCCCATGAAATGTGAAGGATTTAGTGTTCGACTATTGGTTCATTTTTGTTGGGTGTTGGGATATAAAAGTTAAAGATAACAAAGATTTATGTTTACTAATAGGTATTTGGTCCATTTATTTTGCATATAAGTCATATTTTAAATAAAAATATGATACTCTACAAGCAACAAATGATATTTTTTTGTTCAACTACTAAGGGTACCATGATTAAGTTTTGATTGAATCTTTAAAAAGTTAAATTTTGAACACTTCTTAGTAGATGTGTTGATGTGACAAGTTGTGTGATGATTCAAACCTCCAAAACTTAGTTATAGATAGATAAGAGGCATTTCCATATTTCAAGAAAAAATGGAGGTACTATGATATTCCATGCAATTACTACATGCTTAGAAAGTTAGCTTGCACAACTTTTGGACCCTCTCCCCTACTTTTCCATAACTCCTTCATCCTCCTCCAACATAGTTTTTTCCTTGTTGTCACTTATCTGCTCAAGCATGTGAGCTTTTATTCTCCCAATTGGAGGTCTACCATATTAGCCTTTGTATCAGTAAGACAGATATTGAGGTTAAATTTTGGCATAGATTTGATTGGATTTCATCTTAACTCTTCCCAACTTTCCCATATTTTGTGGGTGCTTTTTAAATATATTATTTCATATCCTCCATAATTGCTTAGGTTTCTATATATTGGATGAGTCTAATTTTGTATGCACTCTTTCAAGAGTCTAGCTCCGTAGAGTTGTAAGGAGTTAGAAGTTGATGTATGCCATGGTTCAATAGCTTAAAGAGTTGGAAGAATTAATGTAATGTTTTATTTGGTTAATATAAATTTCAATGCCTTCTTTCTATCTATTTTTTATTTTCTCCCCCTTTCAAATTCCATCAAAAAATAGATTAATCACTGCACCTTTCTTGTTATTAATAAAGTGTATAGTATTATAATGGTGCAAATCACATATTAAAGATTTTTTTATGTTTTGAGTTTATTTTGATTAGAGCACAGTGTGATTTAATAATAAATTTATAAGTAATATAATTTTATGTGAAAATTGATTCACAACATTATTTAATTTTATTTCCATCATTACTTATATTCAAGGATAAATCTTGATCTTTGGATCTCTTATTCACTACCCTAAATCACATTTACAAATACATAATTGATCTATGTGATTTTTACAATAACAAATTTGAACCTCAAACTTTTAAATTCTAAAATTTATTTTTGTTCATTTTCCAACCTTTTCACTAGTTGTTGTGAGTCAACTTAGTACATAGTTGTGTGGGTTTATCTATCATGTTGTATAATTTAAGGACATTTTTTATTCATTTACAAGTCACCTAAGAATTATTAACAAAACATTCACATGAGAGCATCATAGCATAATCATAAAGCATCCTAATTGCATCATTGATGTTGGAAATAATCCCAACTACTTCATGAATTCCTCCTCGGTATTTCTTCATTCTCTTTTCCATCTTCATATCTTCTCAATTTTCTCATACATGTGAGATTTCATTCTCCAACTCAATACCATTTTCACTTGTCTTCACATTCATTGCACACAAGATTGAAATCTAATATAAATTATTAATTGTATAATCTCATTCGTAGGACTTTCCCATGCTACAGATTTAATTGTAATGGATTTCCTTTTGTCTTATTTTTACTAGGGATATGCATTAAAAAATTAGTATTTTTATTGGTCATATATATGAAAAAGGGTGTATGCTCTATTATTATAACAATTTTGTAGCGGGATAGGGGACATTGCTTTTTGTTCTTGGAAGTTAAAGATAGAGTAGAAACTTTATTTAATGCAATCAAGATTTGTATTTTTTGGAATACAAAAGTATATATCAATTTATAGTTCATCTCTATATTTATCTATTTTTATATCTTTGTTCTTTTTTCGTATGTTTCTCCTTTTCCTCTCTCCTTCACATGGTATCAAATTCAAAGGTTATCGAAGCTAAAGTTTGTCAAGGAGTTAAGGTATTATCTAGTGTAGGTCTTCATAACCTATAATGGCATCTTTTTCTAGAACAAGTCTTACAAATCGCCAAATTCCTTAGTTTAATGACAAGAATTGTGAGTATTGGTCAATCAAATTGAAGGCTTTGTTTAGCTCTCAAGATATATGATATTTTATGGAGAATGGGTTCCCTAAATCTAGAGATGCAATAATATACAATGCATTATCTCAAGAAGAAAAATATTTTCTCAAGAATAACATGAAAAATGATTCCAAGGCTCTCTTCTACATATTCCAATGCATGAGAGCATCTTCCCAAGGGTCACATGAAAAAAAAACTTTAAAAAAGCATGGGAAATCCTTTAAATGGCTTATCAAGGAATTCCCAAGGTAAGAACATCTAATTATAAGTGTTAAGAAGAGACATTGAGACCATATACATGAAGGATTTTGAATCAGTAGATTTGTTCTTTACTCAAATTATTGGACTGGTTAATCGAAGTAGATCTCATGGTGAGACTCTTGAAGATAGGAGAGTAGTTGAAAGCATTTTATGAAAGTACCTACAAGGTTTGAATCTATTATTGTGGCCATATAAGAGAAAAATAATCTCTCACAACTTTATGTAGATGAGCTTTGAACATGTCTAGATTATTTCTCATTAGCATAGGTTAAGCAAGTTAATAAATTCATCTTTGGAGCATTCCTTCAAAACACAAGTTTCAATCAATCATGGTAGAGGCAAAAGAAGATCAAATTTTAGAGGTAGAGGAAAAAATTCATATAGTGGAAAAACCAGCCCAACAAACTTAGGTAGAAGAGACAACCAAAATTATATTTAAAACCAATTACAAGGATAAAGGTATGACAAATATCAAGTTCAATGTCTTTATTGTAAAAAATATGGGCATTACTCAAATGAATGTAGAAATAAACAACATGATTCAAAGCAAAAAAAAAAATGATTTTTACTAGAGAAAATCAAAACCAGGGCATTATGTCTTTAGCATGCAAAGTTGTACAAGAAAATCAAAAGGATGTATGGTTTTTAGATTTACCTGTTTTATCAATCACGTGATAGGGAATATAGAAATGTTTTCCACTTTGGATGAGAATGTAAAATTAGATGAAACTCATGTCAAAGCATGGAAAATAATATTTAGATATATGAAAGCTACAATAGACATTAGTTTATGGTATCCTAAGAGTTAAAATTTCACTCTAACTGCATACATAGATGTATATTGGGTGGGAAGCATAGATGATCATAAGAGCACAAGTGGTGGAGCTTTCTTTTTGGTGACGATCTTGTATCCTAGTGAAGAAAGAAACTAGATTTAGTGTCTTTATCTATAGTAGAAGTAGAATACATTGCAACAAATTCATGTTGCACTTGAAAATATTGTGGATGAAACAAAATATGAAGGAGATGATGATTGAGTTTGATGAACCCATTTCCATTTTCAATCATAGAACTAAGTATTCTCCTCTTGTTAATTGTTATTTTATGATATTATTTTGCTTATTATCTAGTGGATTTTATTCTATTCTATTTTCATTTTAAAAATACAACCTTTAATTAATTATAAGCAAGAAAAACATTATACATTGGAAAATTTTCTTTATAGGAAATTATAATCTTAAGAGTAAGAAATATAATTTAAGATTTTTTCCCTTATCCTACTCTCTATGATAATACCAATGCTATAAAAATTTCAAAGAATTTGGTAATGCACTCAAGGTAAAAGCATATTGCAATTAAGTATCATTTCTTGAGAGAGAAGATACTTGACAAAGAAGAGAAGATGGAATATGTTGAAACAAAGGAGAAAGTAGCAAAAAATTTCACAAAACCTTTTCCTAATGAGACTTTTGATTATCTCCGACATAAGTTGGGAGTTGTTGCTCCCTCCTCTTGAATCAATAGGAAAGTATAGGTTGAGGGGGAGTGTTAACCCCCTGTTGCAAGAAGGCTTGGTGGTCCTGTGGAGTATTTCAGTAGCAGTGTGGTATAGCACAAGGTGAGGGGGAGTGTCTACTCTCTATCGTGAGGAGGCTTGGTAGTCTTTCAGATTACTTCAAATGTAGTATGGTATGGAATTAGGGGGAGTCTATCCAGGAAATAGGTTTCTAGACTGTGCAAAGTGCCAAAAATAGCTGAGCTTTACCATTGATGTCAAAGGGGGAGAAAGAGGGCTCAAAATGCTAAATCCTTTGAAGGGGAAAAAGTAGGAATCAATGTGAGGTAGTTTCCTAATTTGAATAGTTACATTAGATTTTTCTTTGTGTGTGGCTAGAATTTTTCTATTCTACATCAATGAAAAAGGGGGAGATTGTTGAACATAGGTTGCCATTGATGTGAAAGGAGTTCATTGATGTCAAAAGGAGTGATGTCTAAGGAGTACTTGTAATAGTACTTGAATTATCATTATCAATTGCATTTTGAGAATAACGAATCATACTACTTACAGTATGTCTGCAATGTAATGCATACATCTATTCAAGTTGATAGAGGTGATCCAAAAGTCTAATGCAGAATATTGGAGGTTAGTTACTTAAGGTAGAAAGATTTCTTTGGAAATACAATTATGTTCTACACATGTTCTATCATATTCCAATATTTTTAGAAATTATGTTCATCGTACAAAAAAATTGAAGAAACAAAAGGTTCACTATACTTTTCAGTTAACCAATTGGTGTTCTGAAACTGTGTGGCATTGACTAGTAGCATGCAACATTTGGAGATAGTGTGGGATGTTAAAATCTATACAGTTGAAGGTTTATATAGAAGCACATGATATCATGTTCTTTTTGTTGCAACAAATTTGATTTAGGACCAACTTGTTACACATTTCATGTAATTTGAATTTAGGCCCACCTTATGTCATCCTGGTTAATTGTGGATCCTTGGCTGCCATGAATTGAGGTTATTATAGTTGTGAATGCTTAGCCTAGACCCACTCTAACATGAACAAACAATCAAACATTAGTCAATAAACAATTCTAAACAAACATTCCCCATGAAATTCATTCAAACACAATGAACAAGAAAACAAAGTAAAATATCCAATAGCAGCTAACGAAATATCATTCAAAATGCTCAAACTAGCATCTCATGGGGGAATTGGTGCTTCTTTGATGTGGAAAGAATCCCTTTCCCAATACCTTGACAAGCTTTGATGATGAACATGTAATTCTTGATGCAAAATCTCAATAACCTAGCTATGGATAATGAGTACTATGATAACTTGGATGGAATTCTAGATGAACTTGCCTAAACTTGGAGATAATAACCTAGCATGAAGTTGTGGATGATTGTGGATTCAAATGAGCATAATGATCTTACATGGATTGTGGATGCCAAATCAAATAAAGAAGGCCTCTATTTATAATGGAGAAGGATTGAAGAATGAGGAAAAGGATGAATGTGGGATTAACATTTGAACCAATGGCATTGTGCCACTTGTTAGCATGATAATGAAGGAGAGTGGAGCACATTTTGAACAATGTGCATGTTAAATGCATGTAGGTGGAATTTGAATTTGAAGAAATGACTTGTGCAAGAGGGGATGTAAGTGGAGTTAATGCCAAGTTGGCTCAAGGAGAGGACATATAAGAGCCTTTAATGCCAAGTTGGAGGACAAAGGTCCTTTCGAAGGGAGAATTCAAAGAAGTGGAATATTCCAAGAATATGCCATATTTGAATGAAAATGGAGGAATTAATAAATCAAATAAATTGATTTACATGTGCAACTTACAAAAGCTAGAGGAATAGAGGATTTAGGAGTTAATTAATTAACTTAGATGGAATTAGTTGATTTAGATATTTAGATTTATTTAAATCAAATGAGAGGATAGTGGAGGATAAATTTAATTAAGTAAAATGATTTATTCAATTAAATGAAGAACATTACGACTTAATTAAAGAGGAATTAAGATTTAATTAAATAAAGTTGATTTATTTAATCAAAGAGGAAAATGAAGAAATAACCTGATAACATGTATTATCTGATTAAGGAGGAAATTTAATGAATTTAATTAAATAAAGATTATTCAATTAAATGATTAGTAAAGAGGTGATCAAGGAGGAATCAAAGTTAGTGAATCAGAGTCGAGTGCATGATATCAATCAGGATAATTTATGTGTCTACATTTTGCCCCTGTTTGAAGCAATGTACTTGTTGTGTTGGTTCAAAGAATAACCTTGTTGAGATCAAAATTAAAAAAAAATCTGATTTTTTTAGATGCCCCATTGCTTCCCTAGCGAGAAGAATTACACTAGTACACTACCCCCTCGAGAGATCGAGCAAAAAAGTTCAATTTGAGGGTCAATCTCACAACAAATAGGTTCAAGATGGACGTATGGATGGTTATGATGATGATGAAAATGAGATGAACTAAGATGCTGAGAATAACAATCTATATTATCCTAAACATTTGAAATGATGATGCAATGCATGTGAGATGGATGATGTGATATGTTATTATTATGAGATGTATGTATGCTAATGGTTTGTAGATGCATGATGTACATGATATTATGTTAGCGTGAAATAAGATAGAAGAATGAGAGGGATCAACCCTTGATTCTAAGAAGATGCAGAAGTACAAGTCTATGAGTCATCAAGACTTTATTAGATATAATGACGAATGATGATGATGTATTGCTTATCAGGGATTGGGATTTTAAAAGAGCTTACCTACCTTATATTTGATAACACACATAGGAATGATGCATCAAGGTATAAAGAACCAGGATGGCATTGTACCTAGTGTGATAGACTTTGACTCGACAATCAGATAGGAGTATCCTTGTTTACACCTGGCACACAGAATCCTATTTAGAATGCAGTTCAGATATTTTAAACGTATTGAACCAAAACATAGAAAGGGAATCCTTCCTATGTGGTCAACAAGATACCTAAAACACCCTCCCTACAAACCAAAGGGTGATCCCACAATAGTGGTTTACAATTTTTGGCCAAACTGGACACTGATTTTTTTTTTTTAAAATAAATCTTCACATTCGGGCACCTATAGCGGTTAAACCGTGAGGAATTTGAAGATGATGCAAACTAGAGTCTCATCAAATTTTGTCTGTAGATTCTAAAATATTTTTTCAAATTTTTGGAATCAGATTGCACTTTTTTTCCATCTCCCACGAAAACTTATTTTTTCAAAAACAACATTTTTAAAAGTGGCCTTTTGTATAATGCATAACTTTTTTTCCTTGAAGGATAAAATTATAATTCTTTCGAATTTAGATTTGTAACTTTGATATCTAGTGCTTCCACTTGGTTAGATATTTTTTTATTAAATATTTTTTCTTTAATAAAGTTTGAAAGTCAAACCAATTACAATTCAAACATAATGCAACTATATAATGCATAAATTTTACTGTATATATCGATTTTTTTTTTTTGTTGGATCAAGGACTCTAATATCTGGTGCACTCATATTTTTCAAAAAAAAAATTGATAATCTTCTATTTTTCAACATGTGCAGAATAGAGAGTTTCCTTTTCGGTGAAAAACCTATATTTAATAAAACTTAAAAAACAAATAGATAATAAAATCAAAACATATTAAAATTATATTCATTGGGTAGCTCGTTTCTAGGGAAACCTGATACCAATTGGGTTTCTGAAATCTCCTCCATTTTCATTCTCAAATCGAGCTTTGAAGTGCAAAATTCTGAGCAATTTTGGTGCTTGAGAGGGTGGAGGTGAAAATAGGGGGATTCGGTCAAACAATTGTTCGATCAAATAAAATTCAAATGTTAGATTGAATAGGAGTTCGACTGAAGGAATTTTCAACCAAACACCTTTTACATATGTAACAACCATCCACTAAATACTCAAGTAATCTCAAGAATTTACTAGAAGGTAAATAAACTTAGTAAACATGAGAGAATTTTTTTTTTTAAAAGTGAAAACATTTGCATAAGCACAGGAATAAAGTACAAATTTTCCAGATAAATTCAAACTTGAATTCACATGTAATCATAACTAGAATCAAGCTAATTCCTTACATAATTCATTTATATCACATAAAATAAATTTGGCATAAAGAATAGTTTTACCTCATAGGTTTTTCTATCATAAGCCAGAACATGGAGTTCACTACATCTGGAATGTCGATCTCTATCTTCACAAGCCTCAGAGAGTCTACTGCTATAGAGGGAGAGCATCATCCAAGTGCTTTTCCTCCAACCACGGACTCAAGTGGTCCCCCGCGCACTTCCAAACTGGAAGTAACTCGGCCCTTCTCGAAGAGTATAGATATAAGGAATTGCCAAGTTTCACCATCTGAGTCCTAGTGATGTGTACTACAAAACTCAATCGACCATACAACTCTAGATCCCTTCTAGCTAAGTATGATCATTCTGATTGGTCATACCATCTAGACACACACCTCTAACTTGTCTTAGAAACTATCTCATCCTATAGTTTTTCCTACTTGACACACACCTCTAACTTGTCTTAGAAACTATCTCATCCTATAGTTTTTCCTACTTTATTTGGTACTCTAGACTCAAACTAGTCATTATAGAAAATCCATTCTAGCCAATCTGACTTAGAACTAATCCTTAATCTAGGATATTCATTCAATGTAAAGATTTAGGTATTTCAACCCTTTTAAAAGTCCCTTATTGCAACCTTGCAATATCTAGGGTTTATGAATTCCTGTCATTTTACTCTCAAGATTTAATACCCAACATCTTGATGTGTTAAATCGAGTTTCGACATTATCGTAGAATCTCTTAAGTTATTATAAAGACTTCCTGTCTTGTTCTAAGGTTTTCTCAACCTTTCACTGTCAATCAATATATATATGTACAATGTCATATCCGACATAAGAGTTATAGACTCCCTACATCCTCCTTGTTTCAATACTAGGGTTTAGCTTCTCTAACCCAACACATGGAAATATCAACATCCTTGATTTTCCAAGGATAATAACATAAGTGTAACAAATCATAAGAACCAAATGCTTTTAGTCTTTCCTAGACCACTTGGCATTGTTTGAGTTCACACTATACGTACATGAACAAACATAATTTTCAAGGTTTTCCCTCACCAATATAATATCAAGGGAATACTAGCATTTCATATCAATGATCTTGATCTAAGTTAATCTTTCAAGCCTTAAAAAAGATTTGACTTATAAAAAATAATGTTCTATTTTCGACCCCTTGGTCTATTTGAGTCTACTGACTTTCTACATAGGTTAAGTTATGAACCCATAAATAACTTCCTTGTCCTATAAACCTTTATAGAGCATAATAGTTTACCACCGCCATATTGAATTGAGTTATGAATCTCTCCTTATGTCCCACCCTAAGGTGAATCATTCCAGAGATACCCATTCTTGGGCTAACTATGTGTTTTGTGCACCTAGCACTAAAATAAGTTCTATTGAACAAGAACTATGAAATCTATATTTTAGCATTGCATAGTTTACTCTTTCTCCTGAGATATCATAACATAAGCAATAGTTGATAATCGAAGGGATATCAAATTTTCCACATCCTTGGATTGCCTATTCTCTCAGATTTTTTTTACAAAAAGACATGCAAAAACTCAATTTCACATAAGGAATTCCATATCCATGATGCTACATTGTCGCTTCAATATCATAAGGTTTTCCTCACTGAAATATCCATTCAGATAAATGGCATTGGTATGCTTCTAAAAGCAAAAATGCATCTATTGGACTATCATAGTCTCCATCCTAGTTATTCTTTTAAGACTTTAATGTCGTCATTTAAGAAGACATGAGGAAGGAATAGTAAAGGTCATTTTATTTCTCTTGAAAGAAACATCAATGCATTCTTGAAAGAATAGAGTGGAGAACTTATCAATGGACATCTTCTATTAGTACACATCCTAATTTGACCTTTTATTGGCTTACCATCTTATCTCTACCCGAGCTTACTGATTTCAACCCTTAACTTTTAAAACAAGGTTTCAAAATTTGCAATGAGGTATTATATCAAGGAGTTTATTATAGTTTCGTACACTATCATGACTCAGCATTGTCTCAGTCTCATGCAGAGATATCTGCTCATATATTATCTTGGCCACATGATAAAATAGCTCATTATCTAACTATGACAAAATATGAAACCATTGGTCTTCTTGGGTTCAATGCACACTAAAAGAAAAGTTTAACACATTGATCGTTGAGAACTAAGTTCAGAGCAGAAGATACCATTCGACCAACCTTAAGTCGACTATACTAATTTTCACTTCATACTTCCATAATCTATCACGGGTGAACCAAGGATATCTTAAACATTTATTTGCAGTTTAAAACACCAAAAGATATGATTAATATCAACATTCATCAACAACCTGCATTATTTATATGCCACTGTCGGCCTAAAGCTACACAAAGGTTATTATATATATATCTATATATCTGTCAACCTTTTACCACCCGAGGTTTATATAAATCTGACAATCATTTTTGACACAGTCACAACACCATGTTCTAAGTACGTTGGCCTCTTTCATAAAATTATTGGTCTATAATAGATATAAGGTAATAATGTTCTTAAATGAAGACAATGAGGCTTATATACAAGGAACAGAGCCTATACCATAACCATTATTCGCAATAGAGGAGTAAGATGACCTCACCTATTACTGAGCTAACAATTTTATCCAGAGCTCCCACATCTCCTTTCACACGCACATCCCCCATTCTCAAGTCCTCCCCCTCTCCTCTCGCCTCTCCCCTTGTATAACCATTTTTTCTCTTTTTTTTCTCATGCCAAGAATTCGTTACTTTTATCCAAGCCTTTACCACGTCCCCCCCTATTTCCTACTTCTGCCAACCACTAAAACCATTCTCCTTCCTTATCGCCCCCACATCAAAAGGTAAGACAAGAAACGGTTAATAAATTAGTTAAGGATGGGTTACCAAGGCATGAACAACCACGGTAGACTTGCAAGAGTTGGCATTTCAAACAAGTGACTTGCACCACCTTTGTGGCTTTAACACGTGGCCATAAATGGCTTTACAACCATCTGAATGTTATTTAAATGTTTTCCACCATCATTATATCACATTGATATTTAAGACAAAACCTCTATATGTATATTTATGCCACCAAATATTCCCTTAAGCTACTCATTACTGAGTTGAGACAAAATCCAAGACCCACGGCTAAATTCAAGTAATGGAAAAATTTGGTTTAAGAAAAGTCATCTACCATTTCCAAACGACTTCACATACCTACAGGTATTCAAACATATATGCCATTGTGCCATGACAAAACTTAGGGGTGGTGGTTTGACTGATCTATTCCCTAATATTGGCATTCATTAATATTTCACAAAATGACTCTCATAATATCATTTTTCCACTATCATGCATTATAGGAAAGCTACTATCAGTTAGAATAGGTTTATAACCTTCGCATATAACATGCAATGAATATTTTAATAAATTAGAAATTGAATCAACATAAACTCATTTACGTCATTGACAACTTGTCAAGTTGGCAAATAAACTTAGACTAAAAGGATCGAGTATCCCTTACCCTACCCAACTCAACTGGGTTCACCATTTCACCCAACATTAGACCTAAGATGGCGACAACTTGTTCTTTACCTTATATCTATACCCCTCTCTCTGATGATGCTCTCCCTCCCTTTCTTGGAGGGGGGAAACCTATTTCTTGAATGCAACTTACAACACCAACTTGAGATTAATGTATCATTAATCATTTCATAAACCTTATGAATTCATCACATCTTGACAACTTTTAAACACATGTCAATTTTAGTCAAATAAACCTAACTCATGAAAACATTGATTTTTTCTTGACATTTTCCTTAACATCAAATCATTGAGTCATGCGTAAGCATCTACTATTTACTTCAAAAGTAAAAAGTAAAACATAGTTAAAGTTAGGGATGTAACAACATATAATATAAAAATGGATTTAAAGGGGGTTCGGTCGAACATGATAAACATGCTCGGTCGAACCCACTCTATAAAATATATATTTCTTTCTTTTTCCTGTTGTATTTTATAATATTTAATATTAATATAAATGTAAATTATATTTTTTTAAATTATAATATATAATATACTTAAGGGTAGGGGGTAGAGCAGTGAGGGGGGGAGTGGGAGAGAGATAAAGGGTAGGGGGTGTACAAGGGTTTAGGGTTTAAGGGTTAAGGGTAGAGGGGAGAGAGGGAGAGGGAGTAGGAGGGAGAGGCTTGAGAGAGAAAGAGGGGGAAATGGAGAGAGATAGCCAAGAGGGGTTTAAGGGTTGATGTAAGAGGAGAGGGAGAGGGAGGGAAGGAGACTTGAGAGAGAGGGGAGGGGAGAGAGATGTAAATGGGCAGGTTTTAAGGGTTAAGGGCAGAGGAGAGAGGGAGAGGGAGTAGGAGGAGAGACTTGAGAGAGAGGGGAGGAGAGAGATGAAATGGTAGGGTTTAAGGGTTAAGGGGTAGAGGGAGAGGAGGGGTAGGAGGACATAACTGAGAGAGGAAGGGAGAGAGATCATGGGGCACAATGGTTTAGGGTTTAAGGGTTAAGGGTAGAGGAGAGGAGAGTGGGGTAGGAGGAGAGACCTGAGAGAGAGGGAGTGGGAGAGATAAAATGGTAGGGTTTAAAGGTTAAGGGTAGAAGGGAGAGAGGGAGAGGGGGTAGGAGGGATAGAC
Organism: Sequoia sempervirens; assembly: GCA_007258455.2. NCBI lineage: Eukaryota > Viridiplantae > Streptophyta > Pinopsida > Cupressales > Cupressaceae > Sequoia > Sequoia sempervirens. The sequence continues at coordinate 70,167,139 of VDFB02047397.1, read as the reverse complement.
TTGAGAGAGAGGGGGGGAGTGGGAGAGAAATAAAGGGTAGGGGGTACAAGGGTTTAGGGTTTAAGGGTTAAGGATAGAGAAGAGAGGGAGAGTGGGTAGGAGGGAGAGACTTGAGAGAGAGAGGGGGCAATGGGAGAGAGATAAAGGGTAGGGCTTAAGGGTTAAGGTTAGAGGGGAGAGAGGGAAAGGGGGTAGGAGGGATAGACTTGAGAGAGAGTGGAGGAGTGGGAGAGAGATAAAGGGTAGGGGGTACAAGGTTTTAGGGTTCAAGGGTTACTGGTAGAGGAGAGAGGGAGAGTGGGTAGGGAGGGGAGAGACCTGAGAGAGAGAGAGAGGGGGGGAGTGGGAGAGATAGAGGGTAGGGCTTAAGGACAAGGGCAGAGGGGAGAGAGGGAGAGTGGGGTAGGAGAGAGACTTGAGAGAGGGAGAGAGGGGATTGGGGAGAGAGGATAAAGGGTGGGGGGAGTGTACAAGGCTTAGGGTTTAAGGTTAAGGGTAGAGGGAGAGGGGGAGAGGGGTAGGAGGGAGGAGAGGCTTGGAGAGAGAGGGGGGAGGGAGAGAGATAAAGGGTAGGCTTATGGTTAAGGGTAGAGGGAGAGAGGGAGAGGGGGTAGGAGGGAGAGACTTTAGAGAGAGAGGGGGAGTGGAGAGATAAAGGTGGCTTAAGGGTTAAGGTAGAGGGAGAGAGGGAGGGTTAGGAGGGATAGACTGAGAGAGAGGGGAGAGTGGGAGAGATAAAGGGTAGGGGGTACAAGGGCTTAGGGTTTAAGGTTAAGGGTAGAGGAGAGTGGGGTGGTGGGAGGGAGACTTGAGAGAGGGGAAGTGGGAGAGGGAGGTAGAAGGGAGAGAGAGGGAGAGGGGTTAGGAGGAGAGACTGGAGAGAGAGGGGATTAGGAGAGAGATAAAGGGTGGGGTTTAAGGGTTAAGGGTAGAGGGGAGATCTAGAGAGTGGGTAGGAGGGAGACACTTGAGAGAGAGAGGGGGGAGTGGGAGAGAGATAAAGGTAGGGTTTAAGGGTTAAGGGTAGAGGGGAGAGAGGGAGAGGGGGTAGGAGGACAGGACCTGAGAGAGGGGAGGAGAGACAAGCAAAGGGTAGGCACAAGGTTTATGGTTTAGGGTTGGGTGGGTAGAGAGAGAGGAGATGGGCAGGAGGGAGAGACTCTGAGAGAGAGAGAGAGTGGGGGAGGGAGAGAGATAAAGGGTTAAGGGTAGAGGAGAGAGGGAGAGGGGTAGGAGGTTAGACTTGAAGAGAGAGGGGAGGAGTGGGAGAAGATAAGGTAGGGGGTACAAGGGTTTAGGGTTATAGGGTTAGGGGTTTAAGGGTTCTAGGATTATTTTTTATTTGCATTGATTTATGTTTTATATATGTGTACAATAATTTTATAATTGGATAATACTTAATTTTAAAATTTACATAATTTCCCATGGAACAATTCGATGGAACAAATTTTATATAAGTTGTATATAATTGTATATAAGATTCTTGAACTTAAGAATTCCATGAAACAAATATAAGTTGTATATAATTGTAATTTAGGCAAAATGATTTTAAAAAACTTCACTAGGTTTCAAATAAGGATTGAAAGCATATATATGGGGGTTTACATGCAACCAAAAAAAGTGAGAGATGAAGCTATCAAAGATTCTTGAACTTAAGAATTTTCCATGGAACAAATATGTACATATAATTGTAATTTACACAAAATGATTTACAACTATGTACAAGTTACTATAAGTTCTCATTTGAACATGTATAGGGTTACAAGTGAACTTGAAAACCATGGATATAATCTAAGTCAAATATTCTGGTTCAACCCACTCTTCAATAACATGTAGAAATTTTTGATGATCATCACTATCTAGTCTCCATTTTCTTCGACCATGTGCATGCGAAACTGCATGAAGATGTAGGGTGGTAGCAATTATTAAGTGACTTTATTGATATACCTTGTTATCAAGTTTATAGTCAACAAAATGAATCCCATGCTGAACAACTGTGACTTGTTTTAGATATGTCCCTTGCACTACAACAGAACCTGCATGGTAAACATGAACCTAAGGTAAGACATATGAACGTGTGCAAATTTTTTGTGCTCAAGGTTTGTACAATATATAATTAATGTTTATAATGTAATGTGCACATGTGAATACTCACCTGTGGGAAATGACATTCCATCACTTGTTTTAGGTTGTGTTAGCTTATTCCTCTCTTTTGTGCAATGCAATAAATAATAGCTAACACCTTCGATGTTTCCAAGCTTTTCTATGACTGCAAAAGCATCTCCTATACACCAAATTTACACAAAAAAATCTAAAAAAATGAGAAATGTTTGTAAAGATCATTAACTAGATATATATAATATTTAAATTATTGAAAACTTACACATGTCCCTTTTCTAACCAATCCTAAAATATGGTCATAATCAATTGAAATCAAAGGAATGTCTTCAAATCTTTCTTCCTCGTTTTCATCATATGTTTCTGAAACAACTAGTGGCACCGTATCCCATTTACTAACAAATCCAAGTTCTTGATCGTTGCATGCATAATCAGAGTTTCCCTCAATGCACTCAATGCAAAAACAAGAGTAATCCCTTGTGTCTAATGTCCATCCATGGCGACTATCTAAACTCCTAACACAATGCAAAGATCTTTTTTTTTCTACCCTTTTACATCCATGCATCGATCTTCTATCCACACCTAGATACATGTACAACAAAAAACTTATGTGAACAAATATGTATATATATATAAATTTTAAATTTAAATAAATTCAATTGTTTGATTTAATGTAATTTATATATACCTAAAACACTCTATGTGGAATGTGTCGGTGTGTTCTTGAAGATGTGCCGACCACATTTGATGCAAAGTGTTTCTTGCACCATTCAACAACATCATGTGCATTGTCTAGAATATCTTCTGGATAACTCATTTGATGCTTTCTTAAAGCTCGTTTGATGCAAGCTCCTGCTCCATCATGCTCACCCTTTCCATGCCCACTCTAAAAAAAACTCCAAACATGTGGTATTTTGTAGATTTTATGATATCTACAAAGTGCATAGAATGGCCGTGAAGATTTGAATTGTGATGCGCATCCATCTGACCATACAAAATGATTTTCAAATTTTACACCCTTGCTTCTCAAATTCTCAAAAAATATTGTAAAGCAATGTTGGACAAAAAGTGTGTCATGCTCTTTTCATCACTAATATAAAAGTGATATTCTTTCTTAATGGCTCGTTCTTCATTTGTACTCTCAACACTATCCAATTTTGATTGTGCATGTTGATAACACACATGAACTATAATAGTGGTCTGCTTTGAAAAGTAATACTTTGATTGAATCTCCTTTTGATGTACAAAGGATTAATTTTCTGCAAAGTCAACTACTGATAGAATTGTTCCACATGGGAAAGTATCTCTCAATTTTTGGAATTTTTGTGCTTGCCACTTAGCAAAAAAGGAATGTTGTATGTATAGTCGTATCAATTTTTGAAAACCTTCCATAAATTTTCCAATGGGAATCTCCTCTTCTACATAGTTAAACCTTGTGGATTCTTTCCCAAAATTTGTTTGCAACTTTACATACTTGTACCTGTGTGAGTAAAATATGTGAATAAGTAATAAACCACACAATCAATGAAACATTACATTACAGAGAATCCAAATAACAATCCAATCAAATTGAAACAAATAAACTCTCTAAAAATAGTACTTACCTCTTGCAATTTACTATCTTTGTTAGGTTAGTATCCTCAATTCTTGAAGGAAATTTAGCCAAATTTCCACATGTCTCACAAATTCCTTCTATGCAGTTTATTTGAGGTCCATTTTCATGATCACATAATATAGACTTTATGAACAAACTTGTCTGTTTAGGAGGTGCATTTTGAAACCCACATCTTTCTTCCCTCATCTTTCGAAACACCTAATAGTAGAGATCAAATTCAATATGATAACGACAATAAGTATCAAAAAACTTGTTTATCTTCACATAATATGTCTTTAACCTTTGAAACATTGTTTTCCCATTCTTTATATGAGGATATGAATTACAAAAGTTCATATACATCTCAAATTGTGTTATGTCTAGCCAATGTTTGATATGATTTTCATAAATACCAAGTCCAATCCTGTGTCTCATAACATCTCTAGTATTTGATGATGGACAAGTCTGATCATGCCAAAAACCTGAGACCAAGTTCCTAACAACATCTTCAATCATGTCAGAATAGGGAGCTCTACACATAATTTCCCAATTTCCTTCTAAACTCTCATCCAAAAACTTTCTCTTTTTCTCATATTTGATTAATGTGGTTCTACTATAGCCAATTTCAATTGAAAGTGCAAACATTTTTCTTTTTCTTGCTATATCTTGATGTACAATAGATGTCAACATCACCCTTCTTGTAGTGGCCTTATCCACTGATTGAGTTCCTTTCCCAATAGAATCTAAACCCTTTTTAACATTTTAAACAATATCCTTTTGTAATCCCATGTGTTTCTTCTTATTTGATGCCGAATGTACACCCAACAATTGTAATGACTCTTTGAGCTCATCACGAAGAAGTAAATGTGATAACAATTGGGTTTTTTCAAGTGTATCAAGATGATTGAAATGATGATTGATTATTCCATTTATAGATTTAGTCATTGACCTCTTTCTCTTATTATAAGGCTAGTTGGCATAACATTTCAGTTTCACCATATCCATTTCAAGTAAATGATCTAAATTTCTATGAGAAATTTGTTTCCTCACCTTTTCAGCTAATTTTATATGCTCATCCATACCAGTAGGAGGAAGTGATCCTGACCCCTCTCCAACATGCATTGTTTGAACTTATGCCTCCTCCCTATCTTCAAGGACCATGTTTTCTTGAGCGGATTCATTTGATCCAATGTCTAGATTTGCCTCGACTTGAGCATGAGAACTTCTTGCTTGTTGAGCCCTTCCTACATGTCACAAAATTTTTTGCAAACAAAAGTGAGAGATGATGTTATATAAGTGAAGTTTATGTATGCAAGCAAACAAAGTGATAAGACATGATGCTATAAGTGAGAGAAGTTTCTACTAGTTTTATATGCTCATCCATACCAGTAGAAGGAAGTGATCTTGACCCCTCTCCAACAAGCATTATTTGAACTTGGGTCTCCTCCCTAACTTCAAGGTCCATGTGTTCTTCAACGGATTCATTTGATCCAATATCTAGATTTGGCTCGACTCCAGCTTGAGAAATTCTTGCTTGTTGTTTGAATTTACATGCAAGCAAAGAAAGTGAGCGACTATGAGTTAACTAAGTGGAGTTCAAGAAAATAAAATCAAAGATTCTTGAACTTAAGAATTATATGGAACAAAAGCAATTGGAAGTAGATGATAAAGAATTTAGGGAATGTCTATGCAAGATGACTATTGGAAATATATTTATAAGCAAAACAAATTGAGGTGTTAATAAAAATCTTAAACACACACTTGAGAGAGAGAGAGGGAGAAGAAACAAGCATGTACCTTGTTTATTTCTATGATAATTTTCCAAGTTTTGTTCACACCTCTTTTGTTCTTCTTCTTTTGACAATTTTCGTTGAGGCACATTTTTTCTTTTTCTTTGTTGTCCCATTTTCTTCTTCAACTTAAAGATGACAGTTTAATTCCTCATTTCAATACAGGTAATAATAATATACTGAAACAGTGCAATTTATTCAGAAATTCTGAGGTTTGAAAGATAATCTTTCATTCACATTTCATGTTGTATTCCTTTACTCAGGATTATACTGCTTTAACGTATTCAAGGTGCTTTCCAGTTCACATGGTGTCTCAAAAACATTTCTGTTCTTGTTTCAGGTTTAACAATTCTGAGATATTTGTGTATATTCAACAGAATTCATACTACTTTCTGATACATGGCTTTTCAAGACATTCCTGTTCTTGCTTCAGGTTTAACAATTCTGAGATAATGGTGTATAATTAACAGAGTTCATGCTACTTTTCTGGAAATGAGTTCCCTGCTTTAATTTGTATTTGGCACATAATTAACAAAGTTCATACTATTTTCTGGAAATGAGTTTCCTGCTTCAATTGTATTTGGCACATATGTGCATGGGTATCTATTTATATATGTATATATATCTAAGTATATATATATATGTATGTATGTATGTGCAGTCATTTGTATATGTATTCATATATATATATGTGTGTGTGTGTGTGTGTGTGTGTGTAGAAATTCATGTATAGCTGTGTATAATTCGAAGTAAGAAATTTTGGTTTTCGAATCTGTTCAACAAATTCACTGGCCGTGCACACAGAACAAGGTATTTTACATGGTTTCCTTACTGGCATTGAGCGACTAAAAGGGCTCAGGAAAGCCCTTGCCCCTCCCATGGGGAGGGGGCGGGCTGTGAGGGGCTCGCGCCTCCTCCACAGGCCGCGGCCTGTGGAGGGCGTGAGCCTCCCACAGTCCACGACCTTCCCATGGGGAGGGCAAGGGAATAATTCCCTTAGCAATTTCAAAACTTAGAAAAAAATAAAGACATTTGCCCAGTATAAACTGCATTCGAATTTATCTCAAGACATTTTGTTTTTATTCAGATAACAGAATTTTTATACAGACCAGATATGCAAACATATATTTGTAATTACACTTGAGATCATTTCAATAAAATGCAGACTTGCAATAGAACGAAAACCCTAACTCTGAAGAAAGAATGTGTGTTCTATAATTGCAACATAGAGAAGTAGATTTCAAAACGAAATTGGAAGGATTTCTCAGTTGTTTGTACTCTTAGACAGAGAATAAAACATTTCCTTACTGCAATTTTTAAAATAAAATTAAAAGAAGGCATAGCAATGAAGAGAACCTGGAAAAATTTGCTTCCAATGCAGATGTTCAACAATACCTTCTTCGCCTCTGTTCCAGAACTCCCCCCGAGATATTCCATCAAAGTCCTCTTTTCTTTCTTAAAGCCCTCTTCCTCTTTTTCGAGGATCATGCATAAAATTTCCAGATGACAGATGATATTCTCATGCAATTTCTAAGGATTGCCACATGCCCAGTGAATTGTTGGTTTTAAGACAGAATTTCCAAGCCCAATGTTCTCTCGGGCTGTTCATTCTTTATTCCTTTGGAAAATTAACCATATACCCATAACAAAAATATATTTATATTCCCTTTTTATGCAAGTCTATGATTTCATTTATGCAATATATTTACTCTTTTATTTATTTTTTTGTTTTATTTATAATTAAAATTTCATTTATGCAAAACAGATTTATATTTATATTTATTCTTTTATTTATTTTGTTTTTATTTTTAATTACATTTCTTTTAAAAACAGATTTATCCTTTTGTTGCACAAATATATAATGAGGAATAATTAAAATAGAATAAGCCATATTATTTTCATCATTTCTAAGGTTAATTAAACCGTAATTTAAATTTGCTATGCTATCATTTTCACGCAATCACATTGAAAAACAAACAAGACCTAATGCAGCTACATGCTTTAAGTGGTGTGTGCGTAATCGAGAGCTTCTCCTCTTTTACCCTGTCGGGAAGCTAACCTCCTTTTCCTCAATCACACTCTTGGCCTTCGATCTCCTTGGCCTTCGATCACCTGCCACTCAAATGCACTCAGGCGTGCAAAAATGAAAGTGTATTAGTAACCATTGTAGAAACATAAATTTATACAATAATTAATCAACATTCCTATTTTACATAATGCATTCAAAATTCTTGAAAGAAAACAATTATTTGTTTCTACATTCCCATACATCAAAACATTCACGTATCATAATTCGTATATTAAATCTCATAAAGTCATGGTCAAACATTATCAAAATAAGTCATGGTCAAAATAAGTCAATGGTCAAAATAAGTCAATGTATGAGACGTGACAAACACAAAGCAACTCCACCTCTATAGGAGTGCACACCACCTTCAAAGGTGTTGTAACAGTAAGGACCAGTAGCAAGGAAAGCACCTCCACAAATCCACAAACCCGAACTCTACCTCTAAAAGAGAGGGCTCCACGTCCATAGGAGTAATCTTCACCTTAATAGAAGACTCAAACTAGAGAACAAGGAAGAAATCCAACCAACTAGCAGGAAGGATCTCCATGACAACCACCGACAACTCAAGAACATGGCCCAACAAGAGTTGCATAGGGATAAACCCAACCATCCCACAAGGGGGTAAAGAGAACACACAAACAAACAACAAAATCCTCACTGAAGCAGGCACAAAAGAACTAGAGAATACTTTAGCTACCAGCCAAGAGAGAAGAAACTTATGCTCAACAGAAAATAGCAGCCTCCCTGCCTAGAGAACAACAACATCCCTACCTAGAAAAGAAACCAACACCAACGAAGAGACAATGGGCCTTGAATAGATAAGAACATCCATACTACCTAGCAAAATATCAAGCACTAAAAAGCAGCCAAAGGTACCAGCAAGATAGCCAGAAGGAAGCACCAAACCAAAAAAAATCAAAGCAAACCAAGTAAGGCAAGAGGAACCCAAGTAGGGAAGACATAGGGAGAAGGCCAAACCAGAAAGCACAACTTCTAACACACCGGTCAAAGTAAAAAATAAGCCATAACCCTGAGCCACATCCTAAAAATGACTGAAGCCTCACAAGGCACACCCACTTCCAACACATAGCAACCATAAATGATCGCTTCCCAGCCACCAATGCACAAACTACAACCAACCACAACCCAACCCCCAACACCCAAATGAAAGCTAGACACAACCCAACTGCCAAAGTCCAACCCACAACATCATTTCCAGGAAGCAGAGTGAGCCAAGTAAGGAAAGAGGAACCCTTACAGGGAAGAAATATGGTGAAGACCAAATGAGAAAGCCCAACCAAACCTCTAACACGCTAGTTAGAGTCCAAAATAAGCTACAACCCAAAGCCACATCCTAAAAGGAACCATAGCCTCACAAGACACACCCTCTCCCAACACAAAGCAACCAAAAACGGCTACAACCCAACCACCAACACCCATAAAACTACTAGTCGTAGCCTAAAATCCAACACCCAAATAGTAGCTAGCCACTGCCCAGTCACGAACACCCAACCCTTAGCATCAATCCCATTGCCAAGAAGAAGATCGAGCCAAGTAAGGCAAGAGGAACCCTTGCAGGGAAGAAACAAGGAGAAGGCCAAATGAGAAAGCCCAACCACACCTTTAACATGCTGGTCAAAGTCCAAAATAAGCCAAACCGCTTAGCCACATCCTAAAAGGAACTAGAGCCTCACAAGACACACCCACTCCCAAAACACAACAACCAAAAAAGGCCACAACCCAGCTGCCAGAGTCCAAAACAAAACTAGTCACAACCCAGCATCCAATGCCCAAACATCAACACCCAACCCTCAACATCATCCTCATCATCAGGATCTAATCCATCTTCCCCATCAACATCAAAGGACTTCAAACTCCCCGAATGGATCCTATTCCTGCCTCGTCCTCCGTGAGCCATTATTCTAATAAAATTGTTAATATATATGTACTTTGTTATTTATTTATTTGCATTTATGTTTTAATATGTATTGTATTTATGTATTTGTGTTTTAATTCTTAGCATTTTTAGTGTCCATTTCAGGGACATGACAAAGATCCATGAACTACATTACACTTGTGCTTTTGTTTGCCACTATGCTTGTACATTAGGGAAGTTATATGGAAATCAACATACATATTACACAATTGAAAAGAACCCATACTACAAAAGGTTTCACATTACATTCCATAAGAACACGATGTTATCGATCACTGCCACTCGATCTCAAACAACATAGACAAACACCACTACCACTAAAAGTTTCCCTTGACTTTAGTCATTTTGGCACGAAATGGGAATGAAACATTGGTTATTATTCCCCCCCACAATGTGAAATTTCTACTTATTCACATAACTAGGAACACTGAAAAGTGACTCATATAAGCGTGCATGTTACTGCTTGGATCTTGCTATCTAGATCTTGTTGCACATGATCACCATTTCCAATGAATGTATTCACTGACTAATCATCTTATAACGAAGTACGATAGTCATAGGATCACCGTAGTCAGAGGAAATTTGTAGCCATCTACTCTCCAATATGATCATTTTTCTAGCATTCACACACCACACTAAAAAGCTGAAAAAATAAAACACATTGCATATTTATTTGTCACCATATCATGTGTGCAACCTTGTTGTTGGTAACTAACGAGAGGTTGCTTATTGACATCCCTCCTCCATTTCCTCCATCCTCCATTAACCTGTTGCTAGCTCAGTTGAATTTGATTGAGGCTTATATATACAAACCTAATATCTATTGTAGAAAACTTGAGGAGGATATGACTTCAGCTCAACTCCATTCCAAGTCTAAGTTTCTGCACAAAATAGGATGACTTTCAGATATGTATATGCCGCCAATTCTAATGTCATCTTTGGATGGTGTTTCAATGCTCCCACTAGTTTGCACAATAATGATGCCTTGAAGTGACACCCACACTTCTTCACTCCTTTTTTTGATGCGCCTGCGATTTGTTTAGGGTTTGCATCAATTTAATTCATATCTCCAGACTTGAGTTGCTAACAAAAAAATATATCAGACCGATGAAAAGAAATGTGATCGTAACCTCCAACCAAATATGAATCAACAAATAATAATCACACTCTCTCCAAAGTAGTCATGATAAAAAAGAGATTCACTGATTGGTCTATAAAACAGTGATCATAAACACATGATGATATTGACAATGCATACAAATCATCAATGATGATCAAACCTCCTCCACATTAGGCAAATAAAACATGGAACAATGATCCTCAATACCATGGCCTACGTGAAATATGTTGCATTTGGAAACAAGAAGCTCGTGTGAGCAATAACAAGATCACCTCTTGAACAAAGAGAAAACCACATATCTACATATAAAAACTATCAATCCAAGTAGTCTATGAGATGGCTTCATGCTAGATATGCACGGGAAAAAGAAGGTGATTATGACAAATCAAACTTCTTAAAAATATTTTAATTAGCTAAAAGAAAATGATGCAATAGTCAAACACAAAGCTGTGACAGCCACCAAATCTATGTGCTATGCCATCCTACAAAAAATTACATCTTACATATTCTCATCTTCCTAGGTACTCCCATGAGAGAATTACACCGAGTCTAGCTCTAATACCATATTAGAAAATATAGGTAGAGGAATTTTTTTTTGCACACATTAATAATATATTCTTATATTCCACACTCAATACATGGCTAATATATAGCCACTTACATAGCCAAACAACCTCCTATTTAATAGGGAGGTGTTATAAAAAATATCCCAGAATACCATTCACAGGTATAACACATTAACCACTAACTATTGTGATATATTGTTATTTCAACAATATATACAACTAATCATCCAAACCGATATTAGGATGTTGTTTATTAACATCACTATTACAATAGTAATTACCTTCCTACATTTACATAATCACTAACACCTCAAATATATTGTAAAAAATAATTTTCCTAACATCCATTGCCCCAAGCTACTTCACTCTTGTTAGTTCTTGGAAGTTCACCTTCAGATCCCTTCTATCAAACCTCTCCGTAAGATTTTGTGTGAAATCAACGTATGTAGTAACAAGGTCAAACCCTTGTGTCATAATGCCATGTTGCCACCATTCATGAGCTATACCTTCCAAATGTAGGATGAAAAACTTTACAACTTCATCTTTAGTCATAAGGCCAAGAGAGAAGTATGTATCTAACTTTTCACCCATACACATGTAGTAACTTTCCCTAAACCATCAAATGTAGGGAGTGAAATCTTGCTGAATTTGTATTGAATATCTTTATTGACTCACTGTGAACGTTATCTTCCATCACTTCCAAAACCCTTTCTAGCATTGTTGAACTAATCAAAGGGAATCTCTACTTGAATGCAAACATCTAGCTTCATGTAATCTTGTAGAATACTACTAAAATTAGGCCAATTTTGTCCGTCTCCTTCATGTACTGGTGCCCTTTTCCTAGGAAAGAAAATGGGTTGGGAGGGTCTATGAGTTGATCCATTTGATGTTCTGCTATGATTTCCCCCTCTAGATCGTTCAAAATTAACCTCATCAGCATTACTGGGCCTTGATTTGCTACTGGTGATAGCAGTAGTGAGGGTATGCATCATTTGTAATAGTGTTTGGTTCACCTAATCTTGCTTCTGTAGGAAGGATTTGATCTCATTGTTATGATTTGCCATATTTTTCTTACCTCTATCTCCTATTCCACTGTCACTGTTCTAGGAAGATACTTGAGACTTCCTCCTTTCCCTGTCTAAAGCCCTCAAATCTATTTGACTCAATTGCATAAATGTAAGGTCGTCCACATGCTGGAAGGATGGTGGCTCTCATACCATTGTAATATACTCGCTTAGGATAGTCTAACAAACAACACTAAATGCAAATTAAAATATCAGATCCCATAGCAAAATACTTGCACAGAATAGCGTAGCAGAATACAATATCAAAAATTATGCACCGCAGTAATGATTCTGGCAATAGTCCATACACTCTGGAACTAATCATAGTGAAAAAGAAATAGATACAATATTCAGAATATATAAATACTCCACACTAATACTCGAGCCAATCTTATTCAATTCAGAAAAAATGCGATTACACAAAGAAATTGAATTTGAATCCAAGTGACAGTTGGTGTTGGCAGAACCCACAATCCTAACCCAGGTATTAACAATTACAACTAGTTCATGCAATGGAACAATGCTAGGTAGGAATGAAGTTCTCGGATTTACACCTTTCCCTTGATCGTGATGCTTGCATAAATATGATATTCAGTATGATGCTCATTGCAAAGAACCTCAGACTCTAGATATATGGAATATGTCCTCCTCAATGGCGCTAGTAAATTCTAACAATCATCTTCACCTCAGTATGTGGCTTTAGCTTGTGATTCCAATGCAATCTTGCACCAACAATGTCCCGCGATCTCAACGCAGGGGGTCTGATAGGTGTGGTAGCCAGAGCCAGAGGCTTGGCCACACTAGTCATTGAAATTGTTCCTCTCTGCCCAGTCCAAGCACTTGACTTCAGACAAGCAATTGTGGAAGTTTAGAAGAATGGTGAAATGAGTGAATATCAACACAATACTGGTGAGGTTTTCATCTTACCAATCATGTAGCTTGTAGAGGGTGTCATCTCAGTCAAGTTAGTGAAAACAATGTTTCATTCGTGATGTTCTCTCCATCTCCAAGGATCCAAATAAATACAGAATAAGTGATGCCAACCAAGAGATCGACCAAATCAAAGACTAATTTCAAATTTTAGTTTTAGCACCTTCTACAATTGGTCAGCCAAAACAAGGTAAAATTTAAATATTATTTATCAATAATTTAAATTTTTTATTTATTATTTACTACTATTTAATATTTAAAACTCAAATGTTTGTGGTTTTCAAAGACACCTTTCTTGCAAACGAATTTGGAGCCTTCAAAATGTAGGCACATGACATGCATGCATACATACATATACATATACCATGTAACCATGACACCTGCACCTGTACCAGGACCTATAACTTAGATTTTCTTTATAATTTACCTTGCATGAATGGGATTTGAATTTCCTTGTTGAAATATCCAAAAAAAAATGAATGTGCATGGTTCTATGTGCTTTTTCTTTTGAAGAGTTAGTTTCTTTGCAAGAATTGATGCTTCATGTGAATTTTACATTGACTAGTTTTCTGGAAGGAAGCTTTTGTTTGGACACTGTCAAAGTGAGCCTAACACCTCTATTTATTTTGTAGGTTACTTTACGTTATGAAAAAACTTTCCTAGGAGCCTTAATGAAGAAAATTGGTCCAAGTTGTGGGTCAAGCCTTACAACGTTGTATTTTGTAGGTTAATTCACTTGCTAAAGAAAATTCTTCTAGATATCTTTCTTTTTTTAATAAAATTGGTCCAGCTATTGAATTGGATTGCATATTTTTATTTTTTTTTGTCTAATTAATTGTTGTATTATAGAGTATGTATGTTTTTCTATTGAACAAAGTTGGTTCAGCATAGCATTAGATGGCATAATCTCTATTTGTTTTTAAATTAATTATTGTAATATATTGTATGTATGTATGTGTATTGAAGAAAACTCATCCTATTAATTAGATTGCACAAATCTTTGTTTGTTGCCAAACTAAATGCTATATTATAGAGTATGTATGCATGTGTACACTATACACTTGACCATTGGACCTGCTTTTCTTGATGCTTGGAGCCACATTCCCCATCTTTAGTTCCAACATTACTATTACTAGAACTTTGAAGACTAATTTTATACATGAGGGAAATGCCAAGGTCTATTTTGGGTATTATCTTGTGTTAGATTTAAGCTTTCTATGGCCAGTCTAGTGTTATGTCATAGCCCCTTTTTTTGGAAGGAAAAGAATGGATGGATCGATATGTTGGCTAAGCTGGGTTTATGGTCTAATAAAAATTTTAGGTGTGCCATAAAAACCAAATTTCATAGAACCTTGCAATTATCAAAGTATCTCATGGCATGCATGTGTTCTCTTCTCTTTCTTGCTTTTGCAACATAAGTATTAATTCCACATTTCTTGTAGATAATTCTAAACATGATGATCTTTCCAAATGGCTTTCAAGAAAGCTCTAAAGGACAACTAATTGTGCGATTTAGGTTAATGTTGCTCATTGTTGTATAACTTTAATTTAGTATTTTTTTGAAATTTAAATCAAGGTTTGTTTCTCCATTCAATTTCATTTATTTTTTTGAAATTTAGTGCCTTCAAGTCTGCTAAATACTTACATTCACTTTCTTGAGTCTGTTTTTCATAGTTTAAGTTTCAAGGAGACTCAAGGTGTGTCTTAGGAAAAGAAAATGTGAGTTTCATCTGGGAAAATAGAGTTATTATTTAGAAGGTGAATAGTCTCTTTCATTTTTGGTTTTTCAATTTTCTCAACACTTTGCATGGAGGAAGGATAGTTTTCAAACCCTAAACATCCAACCCTAATAAAGCTTTTGGATTTTTGGATTCACATGAACAAGATGACTAAATGTTGACAAAATTTGTTGCTTGACAACAAATTCATAACAAAGTGCGTATATTTTGCACATGTGGGAGGATACTTTATAAATCAATTGAAAGTTCTCTATTTCACACATTTTGATCACAGAATATTCTTACCTCGTTGAATGGTTCTTGAAAAACTTGAGATGACCTAATTCACACTAAGTCATCATCAAAGTCCCATGTTAGCATTTCTTGTTCTATTAATCAGATTGTGGATAATTTTTTTTGTTCCTAGATTAGGGTTAGAACAAACATTATGCTCTTTAGAAATTGTTCCCAAACAAGTGTTTGTCTTCATATTGTTGCTTTAAAGGTATTTTGTATTTAAAAATCCTTGTCCTTATTTTTTATGTTGAAATATCCTCACCTTGTCTAACATTTTTTGATACACATTTTGTTTTTGATTCAACTATATGCCTTGACATCCCTACAAGGATGTGTTAAAATTCCTCATGGAAAACCTTAAGTTGATTATCCTACATTCATAATTAGTTTGCAGTTTTTTGAGTTATTTTTTATGCTTTAAAAATTGAAAATACCATAGATTCTTGTGTATATATGTTCTTGTAAGGTTTTCCCAACTTCCTTGCACATCTTGTTCAAATTTTTGAAAGTTTTATAAACCTTGAAACCCAAACTTTAGTGTACTCTTTGGTTTTTCATGTCCCTAGTGCTATCTAACACTTTTTGATACACATTTTGTTTTTTATTCAACTCTATGCCTTGACGTCCCTACAAGGATGTGTTAAAATTGCTCATGGAAAACCTTAAGTTGATTATCCTACATTCAAAATTAGTTTGCTTTTTTTTTGAGTTATTTTTTGTGTTTTAGAAATTGAAAATACCATAGATTCTTGTTTATATATGTTCTTGTTAGGTTTTCCCAACTTCCTTGCACATCTTGTTCAAATTTGTGAAAGTTTTATAAACCTTGAAACCCAAACTTTAGTGTACTCTTTGGTTTTTCATGTCTCTATTGCTAGCTTTAAAGGTATTTTGTATTTAAAAATCCTTGTCCTTATTTTTTGTGTTAAGATGTCCTCACCTTGTCTAGCACTTTTTTTATACACATTTTGTTTTTTATTCAATTCTATGCCTTGATGTCCCTACAAGGTTATGCTAAAATTGCTCATGGAAAACCTTAATGGAAGGTTTGAATCGATCTTTGAAGAACAAGCATAACCGCTGAACAAATCTATCTATAAGAACCTTGGGAGATCTTTCACTCCTACAACTATTGTTTCTCATGAGGGTTTTTTTAAAGACCCTTGCAATTTGGATTTTAATTTTCATTTTTCCTGCTTGGCGAAGCTTGTCAAATAGTTAAATTGCAACCACGTTACAACTGATAAATGATGCTTCTTTTGTTTTTGGGTTTATATTGTTAGGGGAATTTAGGGAATCTCAGAGAAATCTCCAAGAACAGTGGTGCCTTTGGTAACTTCAATTTTGATTAGATTACCTCAAAGACACAAACAACTATGTCCTAAAGCGGAAACAAACACAATTCATTTCCCACATTAATCCTTCTGAGAGAAGCACATGTAAATTCAACATCATGCAATAAAAGATTCTAGAAGAAGAACCAACATAGATGAAAGATAAGACAGAAAACCAGAACACACAGACTTATGTCGGGAAAACCCTTTCAAGTAAACAACCCCACACTCCAAAGATCGAGCCATTGTATTATTCAGCAACTGAAGGTTACAATACAATTCAGGCTCATAGCCTTTTCAGAGATTACATCTTGTTCATTCTAGATACAATCTGGTAACCAACTGTCCCTCTGTACATTTCCTGATCAACCTCTCAAACCAAACAATCTTCGTACTATTGCAATACCCTCACACAATATATAATACAAATCAACATGAGAGATCAACCATGGCATTCAATCCTTGATCAGGAGAGAATTCGGCAGCATAACCCTGCCTCTCACTTCCTCTGTTTCGGCCTCATGGCCTCAGCCTTCCAGCCAACCACTCGACCCTCACTCTATCGGTCACTTGTATCGAACAACTGTTCATTGAACTGAACATCATCTGCAATTCCAAAGTATATCCATGTCGTCTCTGTCTGTTGAACTTCCTCACAGAACGGCCACAATAGACTAACTTCCAACGGTTCCCATTCGGCTTCTCTGATTGGTCAAAGACACACCACGTAGGATGGTCTCCCAATCGGTCAAAGGCATTCAACCTGTATTGGCATGTTGGTGAGACACTAACCGTGTCTCCCCAATGCCAACACAACCAGCATTTGATATCGCCAAGAGTTGTCCCCATCGGCAAGAGGTTACACCGAGCCCACACGATGCATCGACTTTAGCATTCACATCGGTGAGACTATCACTATCGCCAGGAGATCATACCGAGGTTCCAAAGTTATACTGAAACCACTGACATCCATTGCATTCCTATCGACAAGAGTTTCCTCATCGACAAGACTCATACCGATGCTCACAAGTCACATTGATCTCAACATTGCCATCAGCAAGACTACCGCAGTTTGCCAAGACTTCATACCGAAGTCTTCAAGTCATGTAGACGTGAGTATTCCATTCGGTGAGACAATCGTCTTTCGCCAAGACATCACACCGAGCTCTTCATGTTATACTGAAACATCCCAGTCGGCAAGACTTATCACTATCACCAAGACATCATAGCGAACACAACATGTCACCCCAAAGACCACTATTGGCGAGACATCAACAGTCGTTGAGAGGTAATACCGAATGCTCACACCTTTCGGCAAGAGAATCAACCATCGGCAAGACTTCTTACCAAGGCTTCCATGTTATCCTGAAACCACTGTTCGCCAAGAGTCACACCGAAGACATCCGATAATCGGCAAGAATTTTCGCTATCGATGAAACATCACACCAAAGCAAGTCTTTTGGCCAAGGGTCTCCCCGATGTCTTCAAGTGTTACATTGTTGCCAAGACAAACCTTCATCGCTAAGAGTTCTTCCCGAGTGTTCAAGTCACCCCGACGACTCCAAGTATATAACTGTTGGCGAGACATCTCCCTGTCGCCAAGAGTTCCTATCGAACCCTTATGTTACACTGAAGACTTCTTTCACCACAGGTCTCCCCAACATCCGCTAGACACCAACCTGTCAGCCAGACATCTCCCAGTCGCCAAGACTTCATATCGATAGGAGCAAGTCATGCCGATTATCACATCGGCCAGATGGACCAAAGGTCTCGCTGATATCGACAAGACTTCCTATTGTCGCCAAGACATCATTATGACAGTCCAAGGTTACATCGAAGGTTTCAAATGCCGATCGCCAAGACATTCAGGAGGTCATAGCGATAGTTCAAGATCTATTAGCAGATCGGCTAGACATCTCACCAGTCACAACGACCATGCTTTCTCAGAGGTTTCAACCTGTGAGATTGAGGAAACAATTCCAACAATCTCCCACTTGACGAAGATCACACATGCACCTCCAAAGCAACCAGTAAATATGATCACACTAGCTCCACCAGTTCAGATCCCGCAATACTCAAGACACCCAATCAACAAGATTCCACATATAACATTCCACCAAAAAATCTGCAACAAAGACCAGGCATCCAACTGCAACTCACTGTCCAACAAAACAACCGAAATGCAACCGATCACAGCCTTCCAGGAAACCACATAGAACTCAAACATGCTCTCATGCTCCATCAAGAATTCTACTCCAACATCCAAGATATCCACCATTTAGGCAACAATCCTTGTCATCTTCCAACATGGCACATGTGGAAGAAAGATACAAGCCAAGGTGAATAAGCACCATTCCAACAAACACAAGAAAAATATCCCAGTGATATCATCAACAAGATACTGCTACCACTTCACTGTGCTCAAAAGCTATACGGAAGCAATATCAACTTCAAAGCTTTAAATAGAACACAACAGTGAAGTCATTCTCTAGAAACAAGACAAAAACACCAGCTAGAAAAACAATTAGAATGATTGCTTCCATCCAACTGATAGACCCACACGACTATCAGTAACAGTGTAAAAAACTAGAAACCTATTGTACAATTCACGTATAGAAAATATATAATCATTTCTAGTGCTTTCATAAGGGAAAAAAATAATCTAATTATAACAAAAATGAAAGAAAAACCATAGAAAAACTAGGAAACAAGCATTAACTTTGTCAGTCAAATAGGATGGACCTAAATTTCCGGGACAAAATAATGGAAGAGGTAATATTCAGAACCTAAAATCCAACAAAAAGTTGATCTAAAATAGGTCATTTAGGAATTTCGTACCTGTAAGATGTAGCAGGACTCGAACTAATGTTGATGCCCTAAGCTAATAGCTGCTTGTTTGAAAAACCTGCCAAGAAACTATAAATTAAATCCGATCTAAGTCAAGCTTCCTAAAGTTGCAAGTGGCAACATTCTTGTAATACGGCTTCATATATAAGGGTGCAAGTTCTGGAGAAAATGCTAATGTCGGCCACACGTAATACTGATGTTGGGTTTATAATTCAAGGACAATTTTCTCTAATAAATCAAGTCCTAGTTTTCTTGTTTGGGGTTCTTTTATTACAGACCTCTTAATGACAAAATAAAAATCCTAAGAATCATTTTAACATTGAATTGTTTCATTCTTAACCTTATTATCATTAAACCACTCAGAGAGAACATCACATTCTAGAGGATTGACTCTTCATAATGTAAAGGAAAGCAGATAAACTAACAAAAAGAAAGTAGGAATAAGAATTTACTTGACTTAATACAAAGCAATTAATATCAGCTAAAAAGAATATTTGAGGGTTTATAAAAGTCTGATAATATATAGGAGATCTTAATTTGGAGTCTACCTGAAACACTTATTCATATAAAAATAAGAAAGAAAGGTAAATAAGCAATATCAATAGTCAGAATAGAACATATTATCTGCAAAAATGGAAAATGCCCTATTTAGACCAAACTATATTAATGCTATAGACTTTGGACACTAAGTCAAACAAGCCTATAAGCTAAATCATTAAGTGACTCACATTCACAAATATCTTAGAAATACAAAACAAAAAATTGTAACAGCAGTAAATAAAAAGAAAACAAAACTTGGAATGAGGCTTAAAATTTGTTGCCAAACAGGAAGAGACCAATGTTTCTCAAGAAAAACAGTAAAAGTTCAAAGACAATAAATAGAAAACTAATCTAAACATATTTTTAGGTTTGCTTACCTAGACAGCGAGCGAAATGAGCGACATTCCCTCATTAATTTCCTCTTGGGGAGGAAAATGTAGCTCTTAGGGCGCAATTACATTGTAAGGCTAGATTCTAAATGACAATTTCTAAAATAATATATTTCCTAAGGCGGTTGAATGTTTAAAAAACAATGATAGTTTTGCAAAATTTTGAATGCCCAAAGGACTTCAAATCTCGTTTGAAAAACTCCAAGAATAAAAGAAAAATGTTAATTCAAAATACAGTTTAACTAGATGGAGTAGCCATTTGTTTGGATTATGACGTGAATTCAAAATATAGTTTGCTTGATTTTCCTTCACGTTTGGTTCAACTCATTTCTTTCCTGCCACGATTCTCAAATGCCAAAACAAACAAGTGGGAATTATAACTACTATTTTTTAAGGAATAAATTTGTAGACATTTAAAATTTTAGTAATTAAATTTAATTTTAGATGATTGTGGTTCAAATTAGTAGTTTATTTGGTAAAAATGATGGTGTATTATTTTATTTATTCAAATTTTTAGATATTTAATTTGACAATAATTGAATTATTTTTGGATGATGTTGAAAAATGAATCATCTTTATTATAAATAGGAGTCTTTTCATAAATGTGAGCACTTTCTATGTAACATAATTATATAAAAAAATAGTTGCTTGATGTTTTATTTATGTGTGATAATTTATGTATATTTAATGTGTGGTGTTGCAACATGACTATTCAAGTTAAATTTAATTGTACAAATTTGTCTTAATGTGACTTCTTGATGTGCTAAAATGATTCATTCTATATCATAAATAAGTAAATAAAATCGCAATATCATATGGTGAGATAAATTTAAAGTCATGCCTTACAACTTGTAAAAAAGTTTAAATTAAAAAAACTTCCATCTAAATTTGTTGTCTTTATATATGTTAGTTAAGAAGTGTCACATTCCCATGAAAACCACTTCCACAATAGATGGCTATGAAAAATAAATAAAAAAGAAAAAGATAATCTAATTAAAATAGATTTTATAACCAAACAAATTAATCAAAAGGTAAGCAAACAAAATTAATTACAAAAGCATGGTCATGACAAAAAGGAAGGCATGTGTAGGGAGATAAAAGGAAAGAGTTGAAGGGTGGGAAAGAAGTACGATGATAAAGAAAGAAATAGTAAGGCATTGTACTAAGAAGGGAAGACAAAAAAAGGAAAGGTAATATTAGATAGATGTATAGAGAAACAAATCAAGAGAAAATATAGAAATATAATGATAAAAATAGAGAAACATATAACAAAGAGAGAAAAACATGACGAAAGATAAAGGAAAAGAAAAGAACAAAAAAAAAGAGACAAAGAAAGAAAATAAGAGGTGCAAATAAACGATAAAAAAGATAAAAAGAAATAGAGTGACAAAAGAAAGAAAAATGTAAAAAAAAATGAAATACAAAGATTGAGAAGAAAGAATGAAATAAAGATGCAAAAACAAAGAACAATAGAGAGATAAAAAGAAAAAAAGAGACAGTGAAAGCTAGAAAATTTTTAAAAATATAATGAAAGGTAGATAAAAAGAAAAAGAGTGAAATAAATAGATAGAGAAAGAGAAAGAAAGAGTTAAAAATAAAGAGAATGAAAAAAGTGGGTGAAATGGAGTGGATGAAAAAAGAGATATACAATGGTAAAAGATCAAAAACAAGGAGAGAGAGAGAGAGAGAGATTAAAAAAATAATTAAAGATAGATATATAGAAAGAAAAAAAATGTAGACAAAAGAAATAACCTTGAGGGAAAAAGAGGAAGAAGGAAAAACAAAAAGGTTAAGAAGATCATAATTAGATTTAAAATAAGAGATAAAACAGAGAGTGAGCAAGAGAAAGAAGTGGTGATTTGAGATATAGAGAAAAAATAGAGAGAATGAGACAAAGAAACGAAGGAAGACAATCTAACAAGAGATGAAAGAAAAAGGATGAGAAAAAATAAAGATAGAGAAATAAAAAAATAAAATGAATAAAAAATAATTAAATAGTGAAAGGAACAAGTGAGATAAATAGATATAGAAAGAAAAAAAGCGAGATTAAAAAAAAGGGTAGACAAGAAGTATATACAGGGAATGGTAGAAACAAAGAAAGAGATTAAGAACTATATAAAAATATAATTATATCAACTTATATAGTGACAAACAAATAACTAGAGAGAGATTGAAATAAAGATTTGTGGAGAGAGAAAATGATGTAGTGGCATCCACGTCAACCTCCTCATTGGCGTCATTTTTGTTTTCTTGTTTAATGTTTTCTCTATTTTTGTATATCAACTGCAGTCTTGTTGGACCTTTATTTCCACCTCCTATGTGATGGTGCATCTTAATAGACATTTGAAACCTATGTATTTTGGGCATTAAATGATGGTGGAGACTATTTTGGGCATTGCGGTTATGAAGGAAATGGTAGTCCTCTCCATTTTTGATATTTTCCTTTGTCATGAATGAACCAATGGTGGGGTGGTCATTGTATGAAGGGGAATAGGATAAGAAGGAATTTTCCTGTGGTAAAAGGGGGTGGTGTTATGGGAGGAAAAGAGGCTGGGGATGATGGCTAAGTTGCAAAGTAGACCCCTTTCTGGTTTAATATTTTGTAATGAAAAGACAATAGGTTGGGATAGTTGGTTGTAGAACTGTTTCCAAATTTCAATGAGAATCCAAACAATTTTGTTTTGCATTTATGCTGTCATTTAATTTCAATAGTTTACTTAGTTTATGGAATTTTGTTTTTCTTTCTCTCTTACTGCATTAGTGGTATCAGAGCTAAAAGATTCTGAGTGTGCAAGTAGATTCGTCAGAGGGAGGTAGTTTTCACCAAGATTGAGCTTGTGGGTTGTGAGAGAAATGTATGCAAGAGGAGTTCTGTGCGGTTGGGGTAGAGTTAGAGCTAGAGATGGGGGTAGAGATCCTCTCGGTGTTGCTTGTGATGAAGATTTTAGAGCTTTGAGAAGACAAGTGGAAACACTCCAAGAAGAGATAAGAAGAGGGCTTGCACAGAGAAAAGAACCAGAGTGATGAAGAAGAAGGCTTGGAGAATGCTAGCTTGACAAGTGAGCAAAGAGATGCAGTTGCAATAGTTGCAAATGACCCATTGTTGAGAGCCCTTTCAAAGATTGGAAAGAGGCCAAATATTGATGTTCCTACATTTAGTGGAAATTTGAATCCAGAGGAGTTGATAGATTGGATTAATGAAATGGAGGAGTATTTTGAATTCGAGGAAATTGAGGACCCTGATAGAGTAAGGTTTGCAAAAACCAGATTAAAGGGTCATGCTTCCATTTGGTGGAGGGAGATTCAGTTGGAAAGAGGAAGAAAAGGGAAGGAGAAAATAACAAAGTGGGTCAAAATGGTAGAGAAAATGAAAAGGAATTTTATTCCAGTGGATTATGAGCTAGATTTGCTCAAGAAAATGCAAGGATTGAAACAAGGAACGAAGATAGTGAAAGAATATATTGAAGAGTTTCATTGGATTCTCATTAGAATGGGACATGCTGAAGTAACTAAGGAGAAGGTTGCAAGATACATTAATGGATTGAGGCCAAGCATTCAAGAGGAGATGACATTAGTGAGGGTTTTAACCATGGAGGATGCATATCAAATTGCCTTGAAGATTGAAGAAAGAATGAACAAGAGATTTGAAAATAAGCAAAGAGGAAAGGGTAAAAATAATATGCAGCAGTATGAGGACAAAAAATAGATTGGAGACACTAAGGAAAGAAAGGAAGAAAGAGGTGAGAGTTCAAATCAGACCCATGATCAAAACTTCAGAGGAAGAGGAAGATCGGGTAGAGTCCATTTGGAAGAGAAAATTATAAATTAACTTGTTTCAGATGTGGAGAAGAAGGACATAAATATTTTGAGTGTCCAGAGAAAGGGAGGACAAATGAAAGGACTGAAAATAAAGCAAGGGAAGCTAGTTCTTCGCACTTGGAAGAGGCAGAGAATGGAGAATCACTTGTTTCAAGAAGAGTCTTGATGAACGAGGGAAAAAAACATGATCAAAGGAGAAGATTGTTTAAAATGAGATGCAAATGTGAAGGTAAAGTTTGTAATGTTATTATTGATGGTGGTAGTACTGACAATATTGTTTTTGAAAAAAATGGTGAATAAGTTGCAGCTGGAAAGGAGAAGACACCCACATCCATACCGGATTGCTTGGTTGCAAGATGACCGCAAAGTTCTAGAGTAAATGAACAATGTCTAGTAAATTTTAAGATTGGTGATTATCATGATGAAATATTGTGTGATATAATGTCTATGAATGTTTTTCATGTGCTATTGGGAAGACCTTGACAGTTTGACAGGTGTGCAGTGCATGATGGGTATGCTAATACATACTCTTTGACAAAGGATGGAATCAAACACAAGTTGAAGCCCTTGAATAAGGAAGATGGAAAGGTATGCAATAGAAATGGAAATTGTTTAGTTAATGGAGTTAAACAATTAGTGAAAGAGGATGAAGATGAATATTTTTATTTGCTAATGCAAGTTGCAGCAGTATGGATGGCATACAAGAGAGGTAAAGTGAAGGTTTTAGTGGAGAAAGAATAATAGGAAGAATCTAATTTTCGCATAAATGATGATAAATCTGATTTATTTGAGCATGGTAAAAGTGTTTTAGAAGATAAGGTTGCAACAAAGAATGCATTAGTAAAAGAAGGCACAATGGTTCAAAGTAAGAAAGATTACAAGAAGGAGAATATTGAGTTGTTTAGTGAACTTCCCTTTGCATCATTTCTTGAATTATGTGAAAAAGAGATTGGTATGAATGATAGTTTATTACATGTTGGAGAGGATAAATCTTTTGATTTTTTCATGAAAATTGATAAGAATGCAGAGGATGAAATGATTGCAGCTGAAAATTGTCTTTTAGAAGGCATGGAGGTGGAAGAGCATAGTGTTGTAACCAAGGGTGATGACGAACAAGTGGTTGCAAAAATAACAAAGAAAGAGGTAATGCATGGATTTAATTACTTTCATGATGATCAAGAAGCTAATGTTAATGATTTTCCATAGTTTCACTGTGTAGGTTGGTGGGAGATGAATTATGTGAAAAGAGGGAGGAAGAGAGGAGGAATGAAGGATGGAAGAGATATCAAATTGCAGGGATATGTAAGAAAGAATGTTTAGGTGGAAAAGGTGAGAAGATGGATTCATAAAGAGAATAGAATCTACCAATGTTTATGAGTTTCACTCATGAAACATTTCAATCTACCTTGGGTGTCTAATGCAGTGGCATCCACATCACCCTCCTCATTGGCGTCAATTTTGTTTTCTTGTTTAATGTTTTCTCTATTTTTGTATATCAATTGTAGTCTTGTCATACCTTTATTTCCACCTCCTTTGTGATGGTAAATCTTAATAGACATTTGAAACCTACATATTTTGGGCATTAAATGATGGTGGAGACTATTTTGGGCATTGCAGAACTATGAAGGCAATGTCAATCCTCTCCATTTTCGATATTTTCCTTTGTCATGAATGAAAAAATGGTGGGGTGGTCGTTGTCTGAAGGGGAAGAGGATAAGAAGGAATTTTCCTGTGGTAAAGGGGGTGGTGTTATCCGGGATGCTGGGGACGGTGGCTGAGTTACAGAGTAGACCCCTTTCTGGTTTAATATTTTGTAATGAAAAGACAATAGGTTGGGATAGCTAGTTGTAGAATTGTTTCAAAATTTCAATGAGAATCCAAACAATTTTGTTTTGCATTTATGTTGTCATTTAATTTCAATAGTTTTCTTAGTTTCTGGAATTTTATTTTTCTTTCTCTTACTGCATTAGAAAAGAGAGAAATAATGGAAAAATATAAATACATAAAGAAAAGAAAAATTTAGAGAGAAATAGGTAAAGATATAGAGAAAGACAAACATAGATTTAGGAAAGGAATAGGTTAAGAAAAAAGAGACAAAGAAGAAGAAATGTGGTTAAGAGAGAAAGAGAAAGAAGGGGAGTGAGAAAAACAAAAAGAGAATGGAGACACAATTTAGGTCCAGAATAAGAAATAATTCTTGATATATAGAGAAAAAGTGGGAATAAAGAATGAGTTAAAGAGAGAAAAATTAAGAATATAATAAAAAATAGAAAGAGTGAAAAGAGACAAACAATATAAAAATAAAGCAATGAAGAAAGGTAAATAAAATAGAAAGAAATGCAAAGATACAATTAGAGAAAGAGAGATCTAAAGAAATCGAGATGAAAAATAAGAGTTAAAAAGAGGGGGAGATGGAAATACAAATGGAATGAAAAAAAAATAGCAAGATAAAAAATTAATAAGGGAAGAAAATAAATGCAAGAGATTAGATATGTATAGAGAAAGAAATCAAGAGAAAATATGGAAAATATAAGGATAAAAATAGAGAAACATATAAAAATAGATAAAAACAAGACGAAAAATAAATGAAAAAAAGAAAGAAAAAGAGAGATAAAGAAAGAAAAGAAGAGGCACAAATAAAGAACAAAAGAGAGATAAAAAGAAAAAGAGAGACAAAGAAAGAAAGAAAAATATAAAAAGGAAGAATGAAAGACAAAGATAACAAGAAAAGGAGTGAAATAAATAGATAAAAAGAGAGAGTTAAAAATATAGAGAAAATGAAAAAATGTGGGTGAAGTAGAGTGGATGAAAGAAAGAGATATACAAAGGTAAAATAAAGAAATCAAGGCTAGAAAGAGTGAAAAAAGAGAAAAAGATAAAATTATGTAGAGTGATTATAGATGGAGAAATAAGAGAGAGAAGTTGATAAAACAAGGAGAGAAAAAGAACAAGAGAAAAATAGAGATATAGATAAAGAGAAAGTAGAAAGATAAAAAAAACAAAATGAGAAGATTCAAAGAAAGAGGGGGAACGGGAAATAAAATTATAAAAAAAACATGACAGAGAGAGATAAGGGAAAAGGAAAGATAAAAGGCATAATAATAATTAAAACAAAACAAGTGAATACAGAGATAAAGAGATACATATATATCAAAAGGGAAATGAAGAGATAAAAAAAATTAGGGAAAGAGAGGATAATACACAAAGATAAAATATAGAGATCCATTAAAATATATTGAGAGAAATAAATAGATAGAAAAATTATAAAGTAAATAAAAAAGAGAGGGAAATAGGTCTATAATAAATGAAGGTAGAAGACATAATTTAAGAACTAAAAGAAAGGAAAAGAGGAAAATATAAAGGTATATACAACATAGAGGGGGATAAGGAAGTGAGAAATAGAAATTTAAAAAAAATAGAGAAATTAAAAATGGGGAAGGGAAAGAAAGTATAATGCCCCACCACAGAACCCCAGAGGACAACACGCTACAAGACAAAAAGACGAAACCATTTTTTTTTTTTTTAAGTGCAACATACTAGAGAATGCAAAACCTATGCTAACATGTAATCTAAAACTAAGTCCTCTAAGGTTCCATGACTACGCTACTAGAATACCAATAACCAAACTAATAAGAATTATAAATCATCTCATTAAACAAATTTCATCTAACAATATAAAATTCATTTAATCCATCACATTAAGTGATCATTCAATGTGTATTATCCATAACATGTCATCAATCAATATCATTTAAGATATTTTCAATTAACTAACATATTGAAGATACAACATTTACATTATCCATTACAAGAGAGAGAGAGAGAGAGAGTTCAACAATTCAATTACAACATTACAACTTGTACAACAATGCTTCCCCGAGATCAATAAGGAAGGATATACATCTGAGTTACAATACATGATACATCTGATTTCAGTTCAATACAAGTACATGAAAGATAGTCCACTCAAGCTGAAACAAGTGCAAAAGTCCACATCACCATGAGTAGTCACCACACATACAAAACAACAAGGGAAACCAAATGGAGGAAAAAACACAAACCTCGTGACCATGTGGAACCCTAAGGTCCACCCCTCATACTAGGAGATAACACAAGCTCCCACAACAACAAACAAACAAGGCAACTACAAACTGACATAACAAGGCTAATCAGGGCTCCCTCTGACTCAACAATAACATTAACACCACATAAGAACATACATTGCTTCCAGAGGACATCACATACCAAAGGGAGAGAACAAATAAGGGAATGTTATTCTTCAGAGGGAGGAGAGTCATCGCATGGTCCTAACATGGGCTACCCTAACAATCTCTCACTAGATGTTGGCCCCCATCTATGGTTACCCTGATAATCTCTCACTAGACGTCGGCCCCATAGGGTGACACATGCAAAACCAATCTTCCTTTCGTGAGGACAAGGAAGTTGGTCTTGCCAACCAGACCTTCTCAACCCATACTTAGCCTATGCGAGCACTACAGGCATGGGTGAGGCATTCACTTATCTTGGTTAATGTGTAATTTACCCAACCCCTAATTCATTAATTAGGTTATCACTAGATTATGAAACTCTCAATGGGTTACCCTGGACACCACTTTGGGTTCTAGCCCCCATTGAGAGTCGCTCCCCCACATGCAACTAGAAACCTAAATCAACAAATGGGTTAAAGCCACCTTGCACGTGCTAACAAAACCACAAGAAACACACACCCAGAGCAAGGAATGGGCCATCTCACTCACAAATCACAATAATTATATGGAATAAACAGTGCAAGGCACAAACCCACTTGCACTCACCACAAGTACATTATCAAACATTCCCACAATGAAATTCATAATATAGGCTACTCCCTTAAGCCTCTGGAAGATTACCCTTATCCTCTTAGCACAATAGGAATACTATTAAAGATATTCTCCACAATTATCCCTTCCCACAAGAATTATCATAATAACATATACTCTCAACAACTATATACGTAAAGAGTCTACAAATCTACTAGAACAAATATAAGGGGACCATTACGCTACAAGATCATCAAACTCTTTTCTATAAACAAAATCCATAGTGGTTTAATCAAATGCTCATATAATGAATCATCCTTCATATCATTTATTATTTCCAAGTTCCTTCTCTAATATGATCTTCCATTCTTGAAAAGGCAGAAATATACTTTTCTAATATTAATTATATACTTAAACATAACTATTAGAATACAGATTTTAACCATATAAATATGTATACAAATATACCTATACATGTATATATATATATATATATATATATATATATAAACATATACTAATAATTTAGTATGTACTTATATACATATACATATATTTATATATGTATATGGTATACTAACTGCTGCTTGAAATATAATGTATATATATATATATAAACATATACTAATAATTTAGTATATACTTATATATATATACATATATTTGGTAGATTCTTGAGTAGTTTTTGCTCTCTATTTTTCATAGTATATATGTATATGGTATATTAACTGCTGCTTGAAATATAATGTTTCCTATTTAATAAAACAATATTTATATACTCATACAAATGTACATACATACATATATATGTGTGAGTGTATATATATATATATGTATGTATGTATGTATGTGTAATGTAAAGATGAAACAAACAGTAATTCATACCTATTGGCCCACATAGAACTGAACGCCCATAAACAATGACTCTACCAATTGGAATACCGTTTTAAACAAAGCCATACAATGCCAATAAACACATGCTTTTCGATCATCAAAAGGATTAAGCACATTCAGAAAATACCATTAATAGTGCATATCGAATCCAAGCATATAACACATACAACAATTGCCAAACATAAGATATCTACAACAAAGAAAGTGATCAAGCCTTCAAATTCTCAAAAAGAATAAGCCATTGAAATCTTCAGATTCAGATTGCCTTACAATGTGTGAAAGAAATAAATTCCCAAACATCTAACATGATAATCAATTTTCATATGTAAGCACATATTTCAAACGCCAAACTAAGGAATTATCATCAAATAAAAATACCATATTCAGTATTGAATATCACTTGCAGAAATAAGGAACGCAAATATGCAAGAAACACATGAAGGAAAAGAATGGCATCGAAAGCCAAAACAAAATATAACTAACAATTCAAAATCGAAAATCAAGGAATAAAACTCGATGCAAATAAAAGAACTCACATATTAAATATATACATAACCATGTTGAACACCAAAAATACAAAACGTGTTACTCAAATTTTGAAATGGCATGCAAAGAAGAATCGTTCCCTACAACGAACTAACTGAGGTTAGAGGTATAGGAAATCATAGAATAAAACAAAAACCATAGCTATTAAGATTTAATCGCCAACTAGCTAGGAAAAATGCCACTACAACATGGAATGTCTGTCATAAAATATGCAAGAATTTGAAGGCAAAGGGGGGGGCACATACAATAGTTTGAATGCCACAAACAAATGTCATACTAAGGAGCACAACGATTAGGAAATGCATAAATTGGATTTGTTGAAAGATTTTAGAGATACTCAAGCAAATAATAACAGCTAAAAACAAGGTTCACCTTGAATGAACTTGGGCTTGATAATTTATCAAAGAGGAGAGATCAATACCATCATATGGGGTGCGAGTTGCAAAATATACATAATTCAATTTTCAAGAAAGGCTTAGAAACTTTCCAAACATTGAATCTCATAAATTGCACAACTCGAAAATTAGCAAGAAATTGTTTTGCTTCAAACAACACAATCACTCCATTACCATTTTCTATAGAATTAGAATTGAGAATAGCAAAGGAACCTAATTTCTCTCGCTTGAAGAGAGAAAATATTTGATGCAGAGCTCACCCTCCTAACTTGCAACTTCAACACAACTTCAACACACTTCAAAACTCAACAATCACTATAGAAACCCAATTCTAAAACCTCCAAAACCAAAAGAAAGCCTCCAAGAACCAGAAACATTCACAGAGAGGAGAAGCAAGATTAGTTTTTCCCAGATATTGTTGAAATTCCCCTTTCTTTTAGCAAATTAACTAATTTATTAACCACTCCTTGCACGTTGTTGCATGCAACTTTTCTTTAATTTAATTATTTTATTTTATTTATCCACTACCGTCAACTACATCTTTATTTTTTATTTTATAATTATCATGCACCACCATTATTATCATATTTATTTTTATATTTCTTTATTAAGACATAATCTTAATTTATTTAAGCTTGATAAAAACATTAATAATATTTCATTTTATCAATACCTCAATTATATAAAAGCATTTTTTTTAATTATCAAAATGTCTTTTTAACTTTAATAACTTTATTTTAATGTAATAATTAATCAAAACACTCATCGACCAAATTAATCAAATGAACAAAATACCAAACAATACCTGACCTCACAACAAGTCAGAAAGAAATACAACACTGACAAACCAACCCGAAATGACCAGACTGATAGGGTATTACAATCGAATACTCATGCTCTTCGAGGATGATGGTTAAATAGGGGACCAAACACTATCTCCATTCAACAATTTCCATTGGGTTTAAGGTACGCTCAAACTTGTCAATTCAGGTGGAGTTGATACCTAGTACATGCAACCTACAACAAATAAAACAGTCGAGCATATACATAGTCCTACAGTCAGGCACACCGTGAAAGAAAAATTGCAGCATCGCAAGGCACTCACAAGTGAGTGACACGGCACCGTTCCCCTTCACCAAAATACATCAATGCACAATAATTAGATGCTAACAACATGATAAAAACAATCATTAGATGATCACATGAGATACTCATAGTAAGATTAATCCACATAATCAATTAAATCCATATACTAGTCATAGCATAAGCATAAAACATCAGTGATAAAAGTAGCATCAAACTATCATCATAGCTGTGAATCCAATATCAAGCAAAGTATCATAATGTCCCAATCCAAAACAAACAAATATTAGTATGTCAGAGAACAAACTAAGGGGGGCTACAGAAAGAAAGAATGATAGATATGAAGTAGTATCTGAATAGAGAGAGAAGGAAATACAAATAGAAACAAATAGAGAGAGCGGGTGTTGGTAGGTGGTGTTGGGAGAGAATGAGAAAAGAATGAAATATTGAGGGAAAAAAGAAACTTAAGATAGGTATATAAAAAAAGAAAAAAAAGGGAAATAAAGGAAGAGAGAAAGATAAAATAAAAGAGACAATGATATGAACTAAGAAATATATATAGAGAAAGAATTTAGGGAGATGAAAGTGATGGAAAAAAAATATAAATAAAGTAAAAGGGAGAGAAAAGATTATGAAAGATTAAGTGAGATGAAAAAGGAATGCAAGAGAGATAAATAAAGATAGAAAAAGTGAAATATATTTAGAGAATTAAAGAAATACTATGAGGCCCACCCCTATGCTACATCTAGTACTTGGATTATTTTGAGTTTGGTTATTGTCTATGCCTATTAATACCATTGATGATAGGATATTTAAACGTTTAAGTCCATATGATGATTTGATTTTGACCATGCTACATGCTTAGTAATCAGAACTATGATGATTGATCTAATTTTATACTAGTTATTGAGTTTGTTTAATTTGAATATGGAAACTTAATGATGAATGAATGGAAAAAGTGGTGTGAACCAATCATGTTGCAATTGGAGGATTATGAAAATTATGGTTAATGAAAATGGTATAAGATAGGTAGCTAGTGATTTTTCAATTATGTTATTGGATCTTTATGCTATGTGAATTATGAAACTTGTGTGAATGCAATGGTTTGATTTTTATATGAATATGATTTACTTGGATGGATTAACGTGTGCATCAAATGTACAGGTACACTTCCATGACCAATGGAAATTGAAGGTGACCCTTGGGAACTCTAAGTAATTTAACCAATGAAACCGAATTATAGTCCATTTGGAGGGACTATAGTTTCGTTCTATGATGTATTTTATTTGTGATGTAAATTGTGAATATTTGTAAATTGATTTTTATTTCCATGTCAGTCCATCTAGGAGATGAGTTGTCCATCCAAATGGACAAACTCGGATTTAAACTTTTAGGCACTTTTTGGGGATTGGAAAATGATATTTTTTAAGTGTTTTTATGGGTTTAAGGTCCCTAGGGCAGGTACCTATGGGTTAGGTACCTTTTTAGCTCAAAATATTGGGTCAATCTCAAAATTGGGCACTCTTTTTGAAGCTTTAAAGAGGTTTGACGAAAATAAAGTTTTGGGAAGTGGGATGGGGACTAGTCTCTTTCCATCCCCACTTCTCCAAGTTGCCTTGAAAAGCTCCCAAATTCTCACACATGTGTGAGAACACATGGGTGAGTGTGCCTGGGAGGTTGACAAATGTCAGCCCCCTATTCAAAGGAATTCAAACTTGAGTTCCTATAAAACAAACTCAAAACAAGGGTTATGGGGATTCTTTTCGCATTCTTGATTTTGGTTGAAATTTGGGGAGCGGGAGGGGGGGTTGAGGAGTTTGAAGAAAAATCTTGGAAGAAGAGGAGTTGTGTGGATTCTCAACCCATCCTTCCCTAAGCTTGGTTTTGAAGTAGATTCACCACTCTTTCTGCTTCTCTATGTTTTTATTTGAAAGATTACATGTGTATGTAAAAATTTGCTTGGTATTTTATCTCTTGTGTTTCGCTTGTATGCTTATTTCAAAATTATTTTGGTGATTGTTTTCTTGTATTGTTGAATGTGGTTTATATGATGGGGAAAAGGGTTGTAAAGGGATAGGCTCACCCAAAATTTGGGAAGAGAATCCCTCGGTGTGGATGGTATGGATTAGAAACCTCCATGGGGAAGTTTAATCCCTCCTTAAGAGGGGAGACTTAAAAAGGGTATGAGTACCCATATGTAATTGTGAAATGGTAGAAATGGTTTTGGTGGTATGAGTTTTGGAGAAAGACAAGATATTAAAGAAGGGTTGCATGTGAAATGATGGGAGTATGATATTGACTTGTTCTTGTTGCTATTATTATGAGTCCTCATATAGAGTGCATAGTCCACCCTCTATTCCCCACTTTGGATCCTTGATGGAATCCTTAAGTTATGTGATAAACCCCTTTGGAGAGAGTGAAATTTTGTTGTATGTTTCATGTGTGTTTATTTGGCTTGTTGGAATGGTCTTTGTGTATACCCAGTTCTCTTGGTTGCCTCTTAGCTCAGGGGTGGTTGGTTTTCCAACCAAAGGTTGGGAGGTGAGCTCTCCTATGGCCATGAGAAAAGATTCCTAGTATATGTTTACTTGTGCAAGTTGTAGATGCATCTTTAAACTTGCAACCTTGGGAGATCAATGTAGCTCATGTTGAGATGGTCAAACTATCCTTGTTGAATATTAACCCCCCCAAAAGAGTAAATGATAGTGATGGGGCTTTACAAGTATTGCTAAACATGTGAATAAAGTTAATGTAAACACTATTGATGTAATTTCATTTAGAGTATGCAAATGCATAAGGTAAGTTCCTTCAACATAGTTTGCATTTGTATGGATTAAAATTATATTACATGGTTCTTGAAGGACATAGTTCATGGGAAGTTTAACAAAATACCCTATCTTAATATTAGTCCAATAAGAAAATGAAATGTGCATTTCCATCTTTTAAGAAAGGGATCTTCAAGTTACTTAATTAGCAACATGTAGTTCATTTTAGTTGTATGTGGGTATACTGAAAATAAAGTTCTTACATTTTATTCATCTACTTAGGAAGGCATAACATAATCAATGTGGGAAGCTAAATGTACTCTTGAAGATTCATGTTTTCTGAATGTAATATTATTTCATTTGTTTATATGAATATATATAATCATTACCATGTAAAGAAAATAAATAGGGCAGACAAATAGAATAGATCTAAAAAAAAGTTATAAAACCTATTTGAAATGAGATTTACACATGACTCGTGCCCATTTATATAAGATTATACAAAGAATCCATTGAATTAAAATGTGGCCATTAAGACCTACATTCTATAATAAATTTCAAAGGAAATATGTAATAAATCCTTGTAGAAAACAATATGCATTTTTTTTAAATAAAAATCTTGAAGTGAAATACGGGGGAAGTATGCTATTTCATTCGTTGAGTCTAAGTGCTTGCTTGAAAAATATGTCCCTGCAGTGAAACTTTGCCCATATGTGCTTGTGTCTTTGAAACTAATATGGTAGAATATCTCTTGGAGCTGTATGTTATTAAAAATATATGTATAGTGGAATCATTTCCTTCTTTCATAATGTAGTTTAGAGATATTACAATATACCTGCAATATTTTAGTGCAAGCATCCCCATGTACAGGTTTAAACTGTGCTCAAACAAGATAGGAAAGGAATAACCTTTTGTTCTCCAAACATATTTGTTCATGTGAAGGTTATGTTATTTAATTCTCTAGTGAAATCAAAACTCAACCCTTAGACTTAAAAGTATTGTTAGTAATCGAAATAAACAAATATTCACAACTCTCTGATAATGCTTTAAATTTAAAAAACCCTTGATATGTTAAGGAAAAGATGACGTGTATGGTTGAGTAGCTCATTGTGTATAGCTTAAGGAAGGGATCTAATAGCCTATGTGCATAAGTAGCATCTTACCTCACGAAGCAGTAGTCCTTACCTCTCAAATTCTCACCTTGCCTGCGCCTGAGTTGTTTTGCTTACCTATGACTCTCTAATAGAAAATCTGGTGAGTATTGGG
Source organism: Sequoia sempervirens (assembly GCA_007258455.2). Lineage (NCBI taxonomy): Eukaryota > Viridiplantae > Streptophyta > Pinopsida > Cupressales > Cupressaceae > Sequoia > Sequoia sempervirens. The sequence continues at coordinate 70,131,261 of VDFB02047397.1, read as the reverse complement.
GTCGGCTATGCACCTCATTACCTTAGCGATTATTCAGCTTCTTGGTTCCTTGGATCCTCCTATCCACCTGCCAAATGTTTAGGCTCCTAGAACTCCTTGGCATGTTCATTAGTATCCATTATATGCATTTGCTACAAAAATCATACATTAAGGTGAACAATCTGCTAATCTAACTTCATTTGCATATGCACAAGAGTGAATTTTTTCCTCTCCAACGAGCTTAGGCTGAGGGGATACTGGTTGCAGGTCGTGAAAACTGGCTTTGCATCTTTCTTCGCTGAATATTTTATAGCTAAAATGCTATGAGAAGACCCAGTGTATTAAGGAGCTTGTTGGACTATGCAGTGGCCATATGTTTATCACATACCTATCAACTGATTTTAGTATTATGATTAAATCAAAATGCCTATTTGTGCCAGCATGAATCCAAGCTACTGTGCAGTGTAGGAGATGTTTATGTACTTCATCCAATGGTTGGCACTTGGACTGTCACCTCAGGTAGGAGGCATGTCAGGGATATGATGCCCAGGAAGATTCAATTGGTACAGATTCCATGCAATTGGGAAAGCAAAGCAAATATGATTAGACATTTTAGAAGAGATAAAATTCGGCATGAAAAGCATAACAAAGACTAGTCAAGAAAAATTTAAACTCCTTGATCATGCAACTGGACGTTAACACCCTAATTGGGAACATACGTAGGCTTAGGGCATGGTAGGGTAGGCGCAGGTACCCAGACTAGTTTTTAGCAGCATGGAGACAAATAGTAGAGGAAGCTTCTTTCCATCACATTCTTGTGTTAGACTACCACTGGAAAAGGCAATATTACTAAGACCAACTGGATGAGCATTAAAAATCTTAAGTTCAATACATCAACCTTATCAGTAAGGAATTTATGGTGCAAATCATTATTAAGGAGCAACTTTGTTAACAGATCCCATTATTACAACACTGTTATTGATGTCCACAAATCAAATATTGATCAAATTAAACTCAGCAATGATTAAAAAAAAAAGACAGTGCAATGGAGGCAAATGTAAACAAAAGATGAATAAAAGAATTAAAAAAAAGAGAATATTGTTCGAGTTCAACAAGTTTTCTATCAGTAAATAAAATTACATCAGATCATCCCAAAATAAGTGTTTATTAACTAATACGTGTATAAATGTACACAATTAATGTAGATAAATTCCATGTGTCAAATAGATGTAGTCGAGTGTACTATATGTTAATAATTAGAGTGTTGTGTAAGCGGTTGAGAATAGAAGAATGGTAATATAATTCACGCCATACTTTACACTTAACATATCTACCTTTGAATAAAAAGAAAATATGAAGAGATATTAGGGGGGGTGGCTTACCTTACTATGAACTAAATTCTTAATAAATTTCAGATTCTAATAATTTGTTTGTATTATAAAATTTAAAAGGAGGCCCTTACTAGACTCATTCCTAAACATTAAAATATTCCCTTTAAAAGTTTTAAGTCTAAGAGAGAAAAAGGAATCATGATATTCTCTTAGAAACTTAAGGTTTTAAATTATTTATTTTGGTATTTGCGTGATGTTTGTAAAGTGAGATAATTTAAAAAAGAGATAGTTTCAAATATATAAATATATTAAATTTTAATTGTGATATTATTTTATAATATCTTATTTATTTTATTTTTAAGTGTCAATTTAAAAAAAAGGATATTTAGGATAATTTTATTTTATTATAGTAACTACAATAATCTTAAGGTTAAGGAGGGGCTTTAGTATCAATAACTACCTTATCGTAATGTTAAGGGTATAGATTGTAACGCCCAGCCACGCAACCCTAGGGGAAGTTGCAATTTACTACTCAAACGTACTATTTTTTTTGTTTAAGTACAATTAATATGCAAGTTCACTACCCATTGCCAACAACCCCTAAGGTTACGAGACTGAGTTTACTTAAACCCAAACAAGAAACATGAATAGAAACCATAACATTTAATTATTTAATAAATTAAATACACATACATTCCATACATGAAAAAACTACATCAAAGTATAAGAGATACCACATGTTTCCAACAACAATAATGTACAATACGATTACAACTCTCATTCTCTGAATGAGGTAAATCCAATAAGCAAGGTTACAAATTACATCTTCCACCTCAATACAAATGAGGGGTAATAAAATTACAATAAAAACTTAAATGAATAAAGCAAGAAAAGGATTTGGATCCCACGAGCTCTCCAACTGGAAATCTCATCCACACGAACATGAAGACGACCCAACAGATTAAGGTGCACATTCCACCCAACCATGTGATACCTGAAAGCTCACCCCCCATGCTAGGAGATAGTAACAAGGATTCCAAGACAAGACCATCTACCTCTAGACACAGGCTAACGCATAACTAAACGGAATTGAATACAAGTACAACATGACATAACATAATGGTTACAATGCTTTCAGAGTTAAATAATCAATTGCATCACTGATACAAACATACTGCTGACTTAAGAGGAGTGTCATCACAATGTCACATGGGATATCCTGGTAAGTCTTCCTAGGTCCCAGCCCCCTTCTCGGGATATCTTGGAAACCTCTAACAACTCCCGGCCCCTCATGCAATCCAATGCGGAATTAATTATCTCTCGTAAAGACAAGATAACAATATTTCCATTCCAGGCCTTCTCGTCTCATCCCAAGTCTATACAAGCCCTTGCGTCCATGAGCAAGGAAAAAATTAATCTTGTTAAGTGTTTGATACAACCTAAACCTCTAATAAGTTTATTTACGTTATCACTAAATTAACTAACTTACAAAGTTACCCTGACACCACTTTGTATGTCTTTCCTCATTGCAAGCCACTCCTCTAAGACAACACGTGGAATAACTCCACAACCCAAGGATACACAAGTGCGACCTAAGGAGAATGACTCCCTATCCACGACATAAAGTCCACACATCCTGTTCATGATAACCAAGTATCTAACTAGATCCAACAAGACGCACTACCCAAGGCAAAACAAAGGTTGACTAACACCTTACAACAACCCCCCGATATCAAAAGAAAACCCAATCTGGAAGACTTACATAACATAAAACTCTCTTTGCTCGACATCACGAAAGAGGGAGATTTCATAACGGAAAGATAAAATAGGCAAATTATTATCCTACTTTAGGATTTCCTAAATCCAAGCAAGGCGATAACATATTGTATGTAATCAAATAAAATAATTAACATTATTTGCAACTACTCAAAAGTAATTAAAATTACAATTGCAATATTGAGGAATTTAAAACTAATAATTTAACTCCCTATTTCTCTAATTACCCATAATAATAATAAAAATCAACTTTTCAAATAAAGTCATTTATTGTAAAGTCCATTTTATTTCAATCTATGATAATAGAATAATCATTTTAAAATTCATATATTTAAATATATATATATATTTTTTTAAAATATTTTATATTGCAACTAATTAAAAATAAATCCCTATTACTTAAAATATATAATATATATTTAAATAATAATAATAATAATATTTATTTAAATTATAATATATTATATATATATAATATAAATATTATATAATATATATAATATAAAATAAAATTAATAAATAATAAAAAAACAAAATTAAAAATTAAAAAAAAAATGAATTTCTTTTCCTGGCCCCACGAGACCCCAAAGGGGAGAGGGGACGCAGCCACAGGCTGCGTCCAGCCTCCCCTGTGGAGGTCAGCGCTACTTGTGGCAGCGCCCCTCTACTGGGGTGTGGCTGTGCAGCCATGGCTGCGACCTCCCCCAAAACATACCCAAAATAAATTTATTTATTTATATTTTATTTCAATAAAAACAAACAAAACATTCTCCCCTATTTTGCACAGAAATTTTTTTAAAAACAACATTTCCAGAATGAACAAAAAAAATATATTTATAAAATATGTATGTATATATATATATATACACAGACATATTTATAAATATATACCTAAATTTCTATTTTACAGACAAATTGTGCAACTTTTCTACATAAATTTTATAATAAAACTAATTTCTCAAACACAATTTCTTGGTTTAAATTTCAAATTTGATGAGAACCATTTCAAATACAAAATAGAGGTTTTCAAATTTCATTTTGTTTCATTCTATTTTCTATTGTTGAAATTGAAAATTTTTGTTGCAAGTTTTGTTTTTCAACAACCAATCTAAATTTCTTCAAGATTTAAATAGGGTTTTCAAAAAAAATGTTGCAACAATTTTCAAATTGAAAATGCAAATTTCTAAAACAATAAACAAGGAGAACCTGAAATTTGAAGCTTGGAGGAGAGTTTGAAGAAGAAAGTTGAGCTTCCCTGCAAGAATATTTTTCCAAAGCTCTTCCAAAATCCTCACCTAAAATCCAAAATGCATGAATAAATATCAAGAACTCCCTTTCCTTTTAACAACAATATATATTTTTTTAAATGAAATATCTTCCCCAAATTTGGTCAACTTTCCCCAAAATATCCCATCCACCATAGTTATTGCTCCACTATCCAATTTGGAGATATTTTCCTTTTTTTATTTTTTATTTTTTTTTAAAACAAATTTCTTTCAACATGACTTTATTTCTTTATTTTATTTTTAAATTTCTATTTCAAATGAATTTAAATGCTTTCAAACATTTTCATTTCCAAAAATAATTTAACTTTAAAAATTTTCTTTACAAAAACTTTAACACTTTTTTTAAATTTTCATTTCAAAAAAAGAATTTAACAATTATAATTTCCAAAATGAACAACTTGATTTAATTCCACACAATTAATTTAAATAATCCATAAAATAATTATAATCCTAGATTAGATTATTTTATTAATTAAATTAAATTAATTAATAAATGAAGTAACATTTCTAACACTACAACTAGATTTATTTAATAAACAACCCAAATACAAAAAGTCGTTTATTTACCCTTTTTTAACTTGAAATTAAATAAATCAAGGAGAGATGAACAACAAATAACCAACTTAACCCGAGTAAAACTCGACAACACACTATGACTAGGGTGATGACTTGGCATTGACTAGGGTGATGACTTGGCATGGAAAACCTAGCTACTATCTCCCAATCAAATACCATTGGCCAATGGACACACTCAACCTAGGAAATCAGGTGGAGTCGATGTCTTGTACCTGTCAACCTGCAAACAAAGAGTATATCGAACATGCATATATATATAATATAATAAACACACCATGAAAAGGAAATCTCAAAATCGTAGGGCGCTCGCAAGCGAGTGATACAATCATGTCCCCTTCACCAATACAGACTTACTAATTAATGAGTCTAACATCAATAATATAATCAAAAGCATAAAGCATCATTAATTAAATATCTGCTAGGCTAACTCAAAGCATACCATAATGATAACATCAAAGTGAAATACCATCACATCCAAATATAACATTCACATTGCTTAACAGTTTGCGATCAAATAGTAACCAAGTACCATAGTCAAAGTAATAGCATAACAAAGCATAACAAAGAAAACACTGTCCAATCAAAAGAGCCAAAATGGAGGGGTGCTACATAGATAAAGAACTTAATATGATGATAGTATAAAGGGTAGTATTAATGCAAAATTTAAAGTCGTAATAGGACTAATGAGCTTATAATTATGAGCCTTGATTTGGTAATTGGAATTTTAGATAGTATTGATATCAAGAATGATATTAGTGTTAGCATTATCTTAGTCTTAAATATTAATATTGACATTGATAATAGGAGTAACATTGGTATCATTGAGTTATCTTAAACTTACATGGAAGATTAATGTACACATTAGTAATATGCAGTCTTGTTACTTTAGTTGGGAAAATGCATTAGAAAACTATAGGTTAGGGTAATCAAGGGTGATTAATGATAACATCACTATGAATGATCCATAGTAGGATAATTTTAGATGTATGAATGTTAATATTAAGAATTAGGTTCCTTCTCACCATAGCTTGAGGGTGTACGCAATGAACTCTACATAATTCCCTTGTTCTTTAACCCCACTCCCTGCTCACAAGCGACAAGTCGTTGATGACGTTGCAAGAATATTGGCATCCAATGCATATAGTTTAGTCGCCATGTGGAACATGGTAAATTTTTCAAATGTATGTTCGTGACATTATACAAAAAAAAAAATTGTTACTTGTGTTTTTTCCCTAGTGTAAATAATGGGCATTACAAATACAAATAAATGGACAAAAGAAAAAGAATAAACTAAAGAGAGATTAAAAATAGAAAGAAAGAAAGATGAAAGTAGAGAAAAATGCAATCAAGAGTTAGGGAAGGAGAGAAGAAAGAAGATAAATAAATAAATAAAAGGAATCCCACACAGGTAGCGTAGTTGGCTTGAGTCTTGGGTTTGCTCCCCAAGGGCTCGTTTGTAGAGAGGAGGTGGTTTGAACCGCCGACCTCACCTCTACAAACCAGCCCTCCTACCAATGTGCCTGGAACTATGATTTTTTCATTATCAATGGAATTGGAAACATAGACAACTTATTTTACTCATAAATATTGATTTTTCATTGCAATTGTAACATAGGACATTCAATATGTAAAGAAAACATTGAAGTTAAATGTGTGTATTTTCAAAAGAACTTTCTACCTTTTTCCAAGTTTTATTTCAAGTTTTTCTAATAAATCTATTTTTTTTAAAGAAAACAAGATTTATTGCTATGCAACACAATTATCTTCAAATAATAAATAACATTTAATTTTCAAAAGAAAACATTAAAATAAAATAAAACAAATTCTTTTGTTTTCATGCACTTTAATTTTCCACTAATTAATTTAATTAACAACTATAAAGTAAGAAAAAATATTAAACAATTAACTAAATAAAATTTCTAATGCAACTAGATGTTACTAAGTGCGTGTGTGCAAGAGTAACCATTTCATCTTAACCCTGCCAAGTAGCTAACCTCCTCTACCTTAACCACACTCTTGGTCTTCGACAACCTGCAACTCATGTAAACTCGGGCACCCATTAATAGATTAGTATCCAAGAAAATATAAATCGAAGCAATATAATTAATCATTTCAAATAATACTTTCTATTTTGCATCATTTCAAAATAAATCAAGATTCACTGCATTTCATCCTTTCTAAAATAAAATAAACATTCACTTATTTCATCTTTCAAAACATCATAGTATTCTATCATACATAATTATTCATATATCAATTCCACATAACGTAAATTTAAAAGAAGCATCAAAATATGAAATGTGACATTTGAAGTACTTCTAAATATACTATTTGCATGGTGTAAAACATATGAAATGTAAGATCTTATTTTTAGTTTTCAAATACACAATTTACTCTTAGGTGATAAATATTGATAAATAAAGAATGTGTAAAAGTCACAATTTTTCAATCTTCATGGAGGCAAAAACATACATATGAACACATAGCCTAAGGACTAGTAAATGAAAGTATTTTTTGTAATCTCTTTGTGAACTTCGGATAAATATATTTCTATAATTAATTAGTTATTTAATACGATTAAAGTAAAAATTTCAAATTCCTTGTGCAAGGCCACCTAACTTGACCTAAAACTAACCTAATATCATTTTTTCAAAATAAGATTTTTTTAAAATATGTATTGCATGATGTGACCTATATAATTTTTTAAAATCTAGATTTTTTTAAAAAATGTTATTAAAAACAAAAATATAGACCCTTTCAAGTTTATGGAACTTTGTGTTTGAAAATTCATTAAATAATTTAAAATCGGGTATATAGATATCTTCCTTTGAAGAAGTTAAGGAGATAATTATTTATGTCCTTACCGTATGCTATAAAGATTACTTCTCCTACTTGAATGCCTTTTAAGGGTACATCTACGTTTCTTTGTAGATTACCATTTCAAAAACGACCGACCCACTTTGTGCTCTAAAAATGGAACATTGAGAAGGAAGATGTTTGAAATTTGAATACTGTTGCGAAGCCTTTTATATTTTTTAAGAGCAAGTCAAAAGAAATTATATCCTACAAAATTCATCTTGAGCATGCTAATAGTGTAGAATTTTTTAAGCATACATATCCAAACTCATGTAACAAAGCAGATAATTGGTACAGATAGGTCGCCTACAAATAATAAATAATCATTTATAGGGATTTCATTTATATATTTAATAAAAATACAAACCATAACAAGGAAACAAACTAGAAACCTATTGTACAATTCATGTACATAAAATATATAATCATTTCTAGTGTTTTCATAATGGAAAAAAATAATCTAATTGTAACAAAAATGAAAGAAAAACCATAGAAAAACTAGGAAAAAAGCATTAATTTCGTCAGTCAAATAGGATGGACCAAAATTTATGGGACAAAATAATGGAAGAGGTGCCATTCTAAACCTAAAATCCAACAAAAAGTTGATGTAAAATAGGTCATTTAGGAATTTCGTACCTGGGTGATCCCACAAAGTTGGTTTACAATTTCTGGGAGATTCTGATTTTTTGTTGAAATCACATATTTTTAGAAAATATAATGATTTAAGCCTTAAACAGTTCCATTTAAATCATTCCAATTGAATAGGGTTTGATCAAACTACCTTAGATCAAACCCCCTTGGATAGAACCCTGCTAGTTTTTAACCATACCTATAATAGTCTCCTTTACACCTATCAAAATGCTGATAAAAACCACTTTTGATTTACCTTTTGGGTGATCAAATGAATTCATTCAAAATTTATTTTTTGTAAGTATGTAGTCCTTATTACAAGCTTCCCAAAAATTATAATTTTAAATAAATTTAATTTTATTATTATATTTATTTTTTATTTCTTGTGAATGTAGGTTTTTCACCAAAAATCAAGCTCTTTGTTAACATGTGGAAAAATAGAATATTATCATTTTTTTTGAAAAATACGAGTGCAGATATTGAAGTCCTTGATCCAACAAAAAATTGAATTTCGATACACACAAAAAGTTATGTGTTATACAGCCTATGTCTGAATTGTAATTGGTTTGACTTCAAAATTTGATTAAGGAAAAAAATTCAATAAAACACTATGAAACCAATTGGAAGCACAATATATCATAATTACAAATCTAAATTTGAAAAAATTAGAATTTTATCCTTCATGGAAAAAAAATTATGTGTTATATGGTGAGTGTCACTCCTTAAAAATGGTGTTTACTAAAAAAAACTAGTTTTTGAAGGAGGGTATGTGCAGAATCATCATGGAAAAAATAGGCCCTTAAGTGGCAAAAAATTTAGAAAAATCAAAGTTAGGAAACTTGGCGTAAAAATTTCAATAAGTTATCTATATTATTTCAAAAATATGTAAGAATATAATCTATAGAAAATTGTATGTAGTTTCCAAACTACTAGGTTTTTTTTTAAATCTATTTGGTGAAAATTTGAAATTTCAATGTAGTGGTATTTAAATTTCAGGGAAAAAATAAGAAGTAGGTGTCTGTCTGACCACCCTAACCACAATAAAATGATAATATTTTTTTATAATATTTTAGATATAAGTAGAGGACTCATGCCCGGATGTGATGCATATTGTTTTGTAATTTTTTCCAAGTAAATAATTAATTATGATTTTTTATTACAACTTTTTAAAAATATAAAAACTTCGTATGTCGACCACCTTGGTCAAAACTTCATGAAATTCAATTTTTCTTTTTTAATCCTATAGTATGCAAAGCATAGAATGTGACACATGTTTTGGATTCAAAAAATGTGATACCTTTAAAGCTATAGATGTTTTTCAATCACCTCTCAATCAGGGACTTTAGTCATAATTTGAATAGAAAATGAATAATAATTATTTATTAAATTCAAAGTAAAGCATAATTTATATCATTGGAAAGTTGAGAATCTCCTTTAAAACCTTTTTTCGTTTCACCAATTTTGGGTAAAAAAATAGTCAACCACATACCCATCATATTGCCACTTTTTGGCCCATCATGATCCTACACATACCCAGGAGATGGAAAAATAAGTGCAATATGATTCCAAAATTTTTGAAAAAAATATATTTAGAATCTACAGACAAAATGTCACAAATCACTAGTTTGCATCATCTTCAAATTCCTCACAGTTTAGCCACTATGGGTGCCCGCAAGTGAAGATTTAGTTAGAAAAAATTAGTTCATTGTCTAGTTTGGCCAAAAATTATAAACCAGTATTGTGGGATCACCCACCTGTAAGATGCAACTAGGCTTGAACTAATGTTGATGCCTTGAGCCAATAGCCACTTGTTTGAAAAACCTGCCAAAAAACTATAAATTAAATTTGATCTAGGTCAGGCTTCCTAAAGTTGCAAGTGACAACATTCCTATAATACCACTTCATACATAAGGGTGCAAGTTTTGGAGAAAATGCCAATGCTGACCACACATAATACTGATGTTGGGTTTATAATTTGAGGACAATTTTCTCTAATAAATCAAGTCCTGGTTTTCTTGTTTGGGGTCTTTTTATTACAAACCTCTTAATGAGAAAATAAAAATCCTAAGAATCATTTTAACATTGAATTGTTTCATTCTTAAGCTTATTATCATTAAACCACTTAGAGAGAACATCACATTACAGAGGATTGACTATTCATAATGTAAAAGAAAGTAGATACACTAACAAAAAGAAAGTAGGAGTAGGAATTTACTTGAATTGAATACAAATCAATTAATATTGGCTAAAAATAATATTTTAGGGTCTATAAAAGTATGATAACATATAGGAGATCTTAATTTGGAGTCTACCTAATGTAGGAGCATCCAGTGGTGTAAGGGCAATCTTGCATCACCCAAAAATAGTTAAATTTCAAGTTTCTCAATTTTTAGATGTTTTTACATTTTTGGATACCCTTTTCGTTATAATGAAATTTTCAATTTACGGTTTTTATTTTCGGTTCCTGGGTTGAAAGATATTGCAGTTTTAGTTTTCCAGATTTGCACCTGAAAACCTTCCGAGTTAGATTTGAGGCACTTAGAGCTCCCGGATCGGCCCCGAAACTTGCCAAAATCGGCATAGCCAATTTCAAGTGCGTTCTTGACTTCAAGACCTTTCCAACGGTTCGAACGGTTTGCGAATCGGAGTCCTGGATCAAAAGTTATGGCCCCGCGAAGTTGGCGCACTTTCTAGAAGATACAGTTGCAAATACTCTTTTGAAATTTGAACTTCATGTTGTAAATTTTTGGCGTCAAACCGCCTAAACTCAAATTGAATGTTGTTTTGGCTCCAAACTAATGAGGAGCTCTATTTATAGGTGTGTTTCTAATTTTTGGAAAACTTTTTGGGGGACAAGCTCGCATATTGCGAAAGGGTTATTTTGTAGCTTTCTGTAGCTTGCATGTGTTGTAGAACTTGAGGATTGAGATCCTCTTCATGTAAGAAGCTCCATTTTCTGAATAATAAAAATTATTCTCTTGTTGTGGGTTACTTTCTGTGTCTCGGGCTGTGCCCTCATCACTACCTAAAACACTTATTCATATAAAAACAAGAAAGAAAGGTAAATAAGCAATATCAACAGTCATAATAGAACATATTATCTATAAAAATGGAAAATGCCCTATTTAGACCAAACTATATTAATGCTATAGAATTTGGACACTAACTCAAACAAGCCTATAAGCTAAATCATTAGGCAATTCATATTCACAAATATCTTAGAAATAGAAAAAAAAATTGTATTAGTAGTGAATAAAAAGAGAACAAAACTTGGAATGAGGCTTAAAATTTGTTTCCAAACAGGAAGGGACCAATGTTTCTCAAGAAAAACAGTAAAATTTCAAAGACAATAAGGGTATGTGTAGGATCATGATAGGCCAAAAAGTGGTGATATGGTCGGTATGTGTAGGGTATGTGGTTGACAACTTTTTTTTTTACCCAAAATTGATGAAATGAAAAGGATTTTTAAAGGAGATTCCTAGCTTTCCACCAATATAAATTATGATTTACTTTGAATTTAATAAATTATTATTATTTATTTTCTATTTGAATTATGACTAAAGTCTCGATTGATAGGTTGATTGAAAAACATCTATAGCTTTCAAACGGTATCACATTTTTGAATCTGAAACATGTGTCACATTCTATGCTTTGCATACTATAGGATTAGAAAAAAAAAAATGAATTTCATGAAGTTTTGACCAAGTTAAGGTGGTGACATACGAGTTTTATTTTTTAAAAGTTGTAATAAAAATTCATAATTAATTATTTACTTGAAAAAAATTACAAAAAAATATGCATCACATCAGACATGAGTCCTCTACTTATATCTAAAATATTATAAAAAATATTATCATTTTATTGTGGTTAGGGTGGTTAGAGACACCTACTTCTTATTTTTCCTTAAAATTTAAGTTACTGCATTGAAATTTCAAATTTTCACCAAATAGATTTTTTTAAAAACCTAGTAGTTTAGAAACTACATTTAATTTGCTACAAATTCTATTCTTACATATTTTTGAAATAATATAGATAACTTATTCAAATTTTTACGTCAAGTTGCCTAACTCTGATTTTTCTAAATTTTTCACCACTTAAGGGCCTGTTTTTTCCATGATGATTTTGCACATACCCATAAATAGAAAAATAATCTAAACATATTTTTAGGTTTGCTTACCTAGACAATGAGTGGAATGAGTGACATTCGCTCATTGATTTCCTCTTGGGGAGGAAAATGCAACTCTAAGGGCACAATTACATTGTAAGGATATTCTAAATGATAATTTCTAAAATATTATATTTCCTAAGGCAGATGAATGTTTAAAAAATGCTAATAGTTCTGCACAATTTTGAATGCCCAAAGGACTTCAAATCTCATTTGAAAAATGCCAAGAATAAAAGAAAAATGTTAATTCAAAATACAGTTTAACTAGATGGAGTAGCCATTTGTTTGGATTACGATGTGAATTCAAAATATAGTTTGCTTGATTTTCCTGCACATTTGGTTCAAGTCATTTCTTTCCTGCCGCGATTCTCAAATGCCAAACAAACAATTTGAATTATAACTAGTATTTTTTAAGGAATAAATTTGTAGACATTTAAAATTTTAGTAATTAAATTTAATTTTGGGTGATTGTGGTTCAAATTAATAGTTTATTTGGTAAAAATGATTATTTTATTTATTCAAATTTTTAGATATTTAATTTGACAATAATTAAATGGTTTTTGGATGATTTTGAAAAATGAATCCTCTTTATTATAAATAGGATTCTTTCCATAAATGTGAGCACTTTCTATGTAACTTAGTTATATAAAAAATTAGTTGTTTGATGTTTTATTTATGTGTGATAATTTATGTATATTTAATGTGTGGTGTTGCAACATGAGTATTCAAGTTAAATTTAATTGTACAAATTTGTCTTAATGCGACTTCTTGATGTGCTAAAATGATTCATTCTATATTGAATAAATAAGTAAATAAAATCACAATATCATATGGTGAGATAAATTTAAAGTCATGCCTTACAACTTGTAAAAATGTTTAAATTAAAAAAACTTTCATCTAAATTTGTTGTTTTTATATATATTAGTTAAGAATTGTCACATCCCCATGACAATGACTTCCACAATAGATGGCTATGAAAAAAAGAAGATAATCTAATTAAAATAGATTTTATAACCAAACAAATTGGTCAAAAGGTAAGGACACAAAATTAATTACAAAAGCATGGGCATGACAAAAATGAAGGCATGTGTAGGGAGATAAAAGGAAAGAGTTGAAGGGTGGGAAAAAAGTACAAAGATAAAAAAATAGTAAGGCATAGTACTAAGAAGCGAAGAAAAAGAAAGGAAATAAAATATTAGAAAGATGTATAGAGAAACAAATCAAGAGAAAATATAGAAATATAATGATAAAAATAGAGAAACATATAAAAAAGAGAAAAACGTGATGAAAGAGAAAAGAAAGGAAAATAATGAAAAAAAAGAGACAAAGAAAGAAAATAAGAGGTGCAAATAAAAGAAAAAACAGATAAAAAGAAATAGAGTGATGAAAGAAAGAAAAATGTAAAAAGAATGAAATACAAAGATAAAGAAGAAAGAGTGAGATGAAGATGAAAAACAAAGAACAAAAGAGAGATAAAAAGAAAAAAAGAGACAGTGAAAGATAGAAAAATGTAAAAAATATAATGAAAGGTAGATAAAAAGAAAAAGAGTGAAATAAAGAGATAGAGAAAGAGAATGAAAGAGTTAAAAATAAAGAGAATGAAAAAAGTGGGTGAAATGGAGTGGATGAAAATAAGAGATACACAACGGTAAAAGATCAAAAACAAGGAGAGAGATAGAGAGAGAGTGAGATTAAAAAACTAATTAAAGATAGATATATAGAAAGAAAAAAAATGTAGAGAGAAGAAATAAGCTTGAGGGAAAAAGAGGAAGAAGGAAAAAAAAAGGTTAAGAAGATCGTAATTAGATAAAATAAGAGATAAAAGAGAGTGAGCAAGAGTAAGAAGGGGTGATTTGAGATATAGAGAAATATTAGAGAGAATGAGACAAAGAAACAAAGGAAGACAATTTAACAAGAGATGAAAGGAAAAGGATGAGAAAAAATAAAGATAGAGAAATGCAAAAAGCAAGATTAAAAAAGGGTGAGTGCAAGATCATGGGGGTCCAAAAAGTGGCGATATGACAAAAAAGTGGTTGATGACTTTTTTTAATAAAAATTTGATGAAATGAAAAGGGTTTATTGAGAAAATTACTAGCTTTCCAAAAATATAAGATTTGCCTTATTTTGAGTTAAATAGATAATTATTATCAATTTTCTACAATCATTCTGACTAAATTCCTGATTGATAGCCTAATTAAAAAACCTCTATAATTTTTAAAGGATTTCACTTTTTCTAAATCTGAAAGATGCATCACATTCCATGCTTCCCATAATATAAAATAAAAAAAATGAATTTCATAAATTTTTGACCAAGTTATGGTGGTCAGACAAACACAATTTAATGATTTTAAAAAATTTTAATAAAAAATTCATAACTAATTATTTACTTGCAAAAATATTACAAAAAAAATGTAACACATCCAGGAATGTGTCCTTTACATATATTGAAAGTTTCAAAAGAATACATTATTTTTTCTTGTACTTAGGTTGGTCAAACATACACCTACTTTTTATTTTTTCTTAAAAATTTGGTATTATTCCATTGAAATTTCAAATTTTAACCAAATAGATTTACTTTTTTCCAAAAAAGAAATAGTATCTTAAAAACTACATTCAAATTTCTACAAATTCTATTCTTACATATCTTTTAAATTATGTTAATAACTTATTTAATTTTTTATGTCAACTTGCCTAACTCTATTTTTCTAAATTTTCATTGCCACTTAAGAGCCTAGTTTGGACCCCCATGATCTTGGAAAAAAGGATAAACAAGAATTATATAGAGGGAATGATAGAAACAAAGAAAGATATTAAGAACTATATAAAAATATAATGATATAAATTTATATAGAGACAAACAAATAACTAGAGAGAGATTGAAATAAAGATGTGTGGAGACAGAAAAGAGAGAAAGAAAGGAAAAGTATAAATACATAAAGAATTTAGGTCCAGAATAATAAATAATTCTTGATATAGAGAAAAAGTGGAGATAAAGAATGAGTTAAAGAGAGAAAAAATAGGAATATAATAAAAAATAGAAAGAGTGAAAAAAGACAAACAAGATAAAATAAAGTGATGAAGAAAGGTAAATAAAATAGAAAGAAATACTAAGCTACAATTAGAGAAAGACATATCTAAAGAAATATAGATGAAAAATAAAATTTAAAGAGAGGTGGAGATGGAAATACAAAGGGAATGAAAAAGAAATGTCAAGACAAAACATTAAGAAGGGAAGAAAATAAATGCAAGAGATTAAAGATGTATAGAGAAAGAAATCAAGAGAAAATATGAAAAATATAAGGATAAAAATGGAGAAATATATTAAAAAATAGATAAAAACAAGATGAAAAATAGAGGAAAAAAAGAAAGAAAAAGAGAGACAAATAAAGAAAAGAAGAGGTACAAATAAAGAACAAAAGAGAGATAAAAATAAAAAGAGAGACAAATAAAGAAAGAAAAATATAAAAAGGAAGAATGAAAGACAAAGATAAAAATAAAAAGAGTAAAATAAATAGATAAAAAGAGAAAGAGTTAAAAATATAGAGAAAATGAAAAAATCTGGGTGAAGTAGAGTGGATGAAAGAACGAGATATACAAAGGTAAAAGAAAGAAAACAAGGCTAGAACAAGTGAAAAAAGAGAAAAAGATAAAATTATGTAGAGTGATTATAAATAGAGAAATAAGAAAGAGAAGTTGATCAAATAAGGAGAGAAAAAGAACAAGAGAAAAATATAGATATAGATAAAGAGAGTAGAAAGATTAGAAAAAAAAACAAAGTGAAGATTCAAAGAAAGAGGGGGAATGAGAAATAAAATGATAAAAAAAAGCATGACAAAGAGAGATAAAGGAAAAAGAAAGAGAAAAGGCATAATAAAATAAAGAAAAAACTAAGCAAATAGAGAGATAAAGAGATAAATATATATCAAAAGATAAATGAAGAGAAATAAAGAAAATTAGGGAAAGAGAGGATAATACACAAAGATAAAAGATAGAGATACATTAAAATATATTGAGAGAAATAAATAGGTAGACAAATTATAAAGCAAATGAAAAAGAGAGGGAAATAGGTCTATAATAAATGAAGGTAGAAAACATAATTTGAGAACTAAAAGAAACAAAAAGAGGAAAATATAAAGATATACAACATAGATGGGGACAAGGAAGTGAGAAATAGAAATTTAAATAAATAGATAAATTTAAAAAGGGAAGGGAAAAAAAGAAATAATGATAGGTATAAAATAGTATTTGAATAGAGAGATAAGGAAATACAAATAGAAAGAAATGGAGAGAGTGTGTGTTGGTAGGTGGGGTTGGGAGAAAGTGAAACGAAAAAAATATTTAGGGAAAAAAGAAACTTAAGATAGGTATATAAAGAAAGAAAGAAAAAAAGGGAAATATTTAGAAAGAGAGAAAGATAAAATAAAATAGACAATGATATGAACTAAGAAAGATATATAGAGCAAGAAAAGGTAGGTAGAAGTGATGGAAAAAAATATAAATAAAGTAAAAGGGAGAGAAAATATTTTGAAAAATATAGTGAGATGAAAAAGGAATGCATGAGAGATAAATAAAGATAGAAAAAGTGAAATAGGTTTAGAGAATTAAAGAAATACAAACAAATGGATGAAAGAAAAAGAATAAAATAAAGAAATTAAAAATAGAAAGAAAGATAAAAGTAGAGAAAAATACAATTAAGAGGTAGGGAAGAAGAGAAGAAAGAAGATGAAAAAATAGATAAAAGGAAGCCCGCACAGGTAGCCTAGTTGGCTTGAGTCTTGGGTTTGCTCCCCAAGGTCTTGGGTTCAACTTCGAGGCCCAGTCCTCCCAATGCATATGGCTTGTAGGTGGTTGTGTGCATCCCCATAGGACTAGTCTCACCTCAGCTCACCCCTCTCGGTCCCCAACTTGGCAATAAGTAAGACCAAAGAAAGGTAATAAGTAAGACCAAGGCAAGGTTGGTCAACAAAAAAAAAAGAAAAAAGGAAGGAAAATAACACATAAAGTCAAAATGAATTATAGAAAGAAATAAATGTCAAGGGAGAAACAAAGAAAGAAAGAAGGGTGAATTAAAAGATTAAAATGGGTAACTTTTGATCTGAAAATAATAATTATACTTGGGGTAAAAATTTGAAGTAAATCTAGATATACTATTTGCATGGTGTAAAAAAATATGAAATGCAAGATCTTATTTCTAGTTTTCAATTTTCATGGAGGCAAAAACATACATATGAACACATAGCCTAAGGACTAGTAAATGAAAGTATTTTTTAAAATCTCTTTGTGAACTTAGGATAAATATATTTCTATAACTAATTAGTTATTTAATAGGATTAAAGTAAAATCTCAAATCCCTTGTGCAAGGCCACCTAACTTGACCTAAAACTATCCTAATATGATTTTTTTTTTAAATGGGATTTTTTTTTTAAATGTAAAGCATGATGTCACCTATATAATTTTTTAAAATCTTGATTTGAAAATAAAATTTATTAGAAACAAAAATATAGACCCTTTCAAGTTTATGGAAATTTTTGTTTGAAAATTAATAAATAATTTAAAATCAAGTATAAAGTTTGATGTTTGAAAACTAACATTCACATCTACAATTTGTAGTAATTTCATAAAAATATGTAATATAAAGTTTTTAGTCATATTGTGGAAGTCAGTTTTAGTAATGGATGGCATCATGCCATTGAACTTATAATTAGGGATTTGGTTTGGATTTCCAAGCCTAAAATCAAAACAAAGTCGAGAGAAAATAATTGAATTTAAACCCAATAGAGATCTATGTATTTGAAACAAATATTTAGCTTAGAAACAGTATGTTGCAAGTCTCAAATGACTGGAATTATATATTTTTTAAATTGAAAAATATTTAAAAATTAAACAGAATTCACAAATAATATTAATTATATATTTTTATTTAATTTGACAATATACTTCTACAATTTTTTTCTTGTTTTCATCTTTGTTTAGGAAATCAAGTGTTTTCTTTGTAAGATAGTTATTCTTTAAGTTTATTACGAAATGAAAGAACATATGTTTTGCTCGAGAATTAATTTTTTTGAGAATTAAATCATAATTGTATAGTAATAATAAGAATAATAATTATATTAAGTTAGTACTAGGTTTTATAATGAATTGTGAAAATGTTTATAAAACATTGCATTCTCGTAACTTCCTGTTACTTCTCCAAACTACCTAGGAAAAACTAACTCTCAACTAAATAAATATTTTAATACTAACATAAATTATTAAGTTGAATTTATTACAATTATAATCCTTATATTCCAACAAATTTTTTTAAGAAGATATATCTAAGAGCTAATTATTCAATTGTAGGAAAGAATACAATAAAATTTATCATTTCCAATTGATTTCCATGACTTTATACAGATGTATATATAGAATTCATAGTTTTTCTACATTGAATTAGATTTGTATAGTCATATTATATAATGTATCACATGGTAATGGAGATGAACACGTTATGCTTATCAAATACATGCACATATTACCATATCAATTGTGTATATTCTCTTGATCAATCAATAAAGGACGGATGTGATAAAGTGTCATTAATTTTTCAATTGTTTTTAATGTTGGATGATAAAAGCTTGTAAAATGTATGGTACTATATAATTTTTAAAAAATAAGGTAGAGTTTTAATCACGAGTTTTAAATTTATGTTCCCTTGAAGAAGTTAAGGAGGCAGTTCTTTATCTCCTTGCAGTATGCTATAAAGATTACTTTTCCTGCTTGAATGCCTTTTAAGGGTACATTTGTGTTTCTTTGTATACCACCATTTCAAAATTGATCGACCCAATTTGTGCTCTAAAAATGGAACATTGAGAAGGAAGATGTTTGAATTTTGAACAGGGAAAACTTTAGTGGCGAATAATTGAAATTGGAACCTCCAAAAATGACAAATAGTACAAGCTAAAAAGGATGTTGAATCGCCAGATTTTACAAAAAAATAATTTTGTCCCAATTAATTCACCTATTTAAACGATGCATCATTAGAATTGATTCGCCAGTAGTTTATATTGTAATTATAAATATTAATTATATTCGCCAATAATATTATATTCCTACTATTAATTGTGGGGCAATATTGCCACTAATAATAAATTACCATTTAATTTTGGGGCTTTTATTTATTGCCATCGATTAGCTTTTTAATTAGATGGCTACAGGTTGATTCCATGGCCTAATATGCATGTGCCTTTTAAAAGGCTTGTTGAGGCCCGAAATTTGTTTTGGGCCACATGATTAGATTTAATCGTGTGGCCCAAAACAAATTTCAGGCCTCAACAAGCCTTTTAAAAGGCACATGCATATTAGGCCATAGAATTAACCTACAGCCATCTGATTAAAAAGATAATTGATGGTAGCAATTTCACTTTTCATTTAGTTTTAACTTTAAAGTGATATTTTTAAAAAACTTTTAGTTGCCCCTTGACCCCGCCGGTGGCTGCCACCCCCGGGCCCCTACTTCAATATTACAAAAAACAAAAAAAAAATGGGGGAACTGTGCCGACCAACTATGCAAATTTTTAAAGGAGAGATTCGCCATTGTAATTAATCTTTTTAGTGATTATTCGCTAGGATTCGCCACTATGATTTTTATTTTTACCAATTATTCATTAAGATTCACCAGAATTTTACATTTTTTTTAATAATGTGCATAGATTCGCCAGGAAAATTAATATTTTTTTTAAATAAAAGGAAAGATTCTCCAAGATTTTACACCTTCATCAAGGGGGGTTTCTTAAATTTATCCTTGATTTTGAATACCATTGTGAAGCTCTTTTATATTTTTTAAGAGGAAGTCAAAATAAAATGTATCCTGCAAAATTGATCTTGAGCATGCTAATGGTGAAGAATTTTCTAAGCATGTATCCAAACTCATGTAACAAAGTAGATAACTCTTATAGACAACTTGCCTACAGATAATAAATAATCATTTTGAGGGCTTTCATTTATATCTTTAATAAAAATGCAAACAATAATAGGGAAAAATACTAGAAACCTGTTGTTCAATTCACGTACAAAAAAAAAATCATTTCGAGGGCTTTCATAAGGGAAAAAAAAACCTAATTGTAAAAAAATTGAAAGAAAAGCCAATGCAAAACTGGGAAAAAAGAATTAACTTCGTCAGTCAAATAGGATGGACCAAAATTTATGGGACAAAATAATGGAAGAGGTAACATTCAGAACCTAAAATCCAACAAAAAGTTAATGTAAAATAGGTCATTTAGGAATTTCGTACCTATAAGATGTAGCAAGACTCAAACTAATGTTGATGCCCTGAACCAATAGTTGCTTGTTTGAAAAACCTGCCAAGAAAATATAAATTAAATCTAATCTTTAAGTCAGGCTTCCTAAAGTTGCAAGTGACAACATTCCTGTAATACTGCTTCATACATAAGTGTGCAAGTTTTGGAGAAAATTCCAATATCGTCCATGCATAATACTGATGTTGGGTTTATAATTCGAGGATAATTTTCACTAATAAATCAAGTCCTAGTTTTCTTCTTTGGGTTTTTTTTACTACATACCTCTTAATGAGAAAATAAAAATCCTAAGAATCATTTTAACATTGAATTGTTTCATTCTTAATCTTATTATCATTAAACCACTCAGAGAGAACATCACATTACAAAGGATTGACTCTTTGTAATGTAAAGGAAAGCAGTTAAACTAACAAAAAGAAAGCAAGAATAGGAATTTACATGACTTGAATACAAAGCAATTAATATTGGCTAAAATGAATATTTGAGGGTATGTAAAAGTTTGATTTCATAAAAGAGATCTTAATTTGGAGTCTACCTAAAACACTTATTCATATAAAAACAAGAAAGAAAGGTAAATAAGCAATATCAAGGTAAATAAGGTAAATAAGAACATATTATCTACAAAAATGGAAAATGCCCTGTTTAGACCATATTGTATTAATGCTATAGACTTTGGACACTAACTCAAACAAGCCTATCAGCTAAATCATTAAGTGACTCACATTCACAAATATCTTAGAAATAGAAAACAACAAATTGTAACAACAAATAAAAAGAGAACAAAACTTGGAATGAGGCTTAAAATTTGTTGCCAAACAAGAAGGGATCAATGTTTCTTAGGAAAAATAGTAAAAGTTCATAGACAATAAATAGAAAACTAATGGGTATGTGCAAGATCATGGAAAAAATAGGCCCTTAAGTGGCAAAAAAATTAGAAAAATCAGAGTTAGGCAACTTGACGTAAAAATTTCAATAAGTTAATCTACATTATTTCAAAAATATGTAAAAATAGAATTTGTAGAAAATTGAATGTAGTTTCTAAAATACTAGGTTTATTTAAAAAAAAGAAAAATCTATTTGGTGAAAATTTGAAATTTCAATGCAGTAGTACTTAAATTTTAGGGGAAAAATAAGAAGTAGGTGTATGTCTGACCACCATAACCACAATAAAATGATAATAATTTTTATAATATTTTAGACATAAGTGGAGGACTCATGTTTGGATGTGATGCATATTTTTTTGTAATTTTTTCCAAGTAAATAATTAATTATGATTTTTTTATTACAACATTTAAAAAATATAAAAAATCGTATGTCTGACCACCTTAACTTGGTCAAAATTTCATGAATTTCAAATTTTCCTTTTATAATCCTATAGTATGCGAAGCATAGAATGTGATGCATGTTTTGGATTCCAAAAATGTGATACCATTTGAAAGATATAGATGTTTTTCAATCAGCCTATCAATCAGAACTTTAGTCGTAATTCAAATAGAAAATGAATAATAATTATTTATTAAATTCAAAGTAAAGCATAATTTATATTGATGGAAAGCTGAGAATCTCCTTTAAAAACCCTTTTCATTTCATAAATTTTGGGTAAAATAAATGTTGTCAGCCACATACCCTAAAAATACCCATCATATTGCCACTTTTTGGCCCATCATGATCCTGCATATACCCTATTATAAACAAATTTTTAGGTTTTCTTACCTAGATGGCGAGTGGAATGAGCAGTATTTGCTCATTAATTTCCTCTCGGGGAGGAAAATTTAGCTCTAAGGGTGCAATTACATTGTAAGGCTATTCTAAAAAATAATTTCTGAAATATTATATTTCCTAAGGTGGTTGAATGTTTAAAAAATGTTGATAGTTCTACACAATTTGGAATTCCCACAGGACTTCAAATGCCCTTTTTAAAAAGTCATGAATAAAAGAAAAATGTTAATTCAAAATACAGTTTAACTAGATGGGGTAGTCGTTTGGTTGGATTGCGATGTGAATTCAAAATATAGTTTGCTTGATTTTCCTTCATGTTCGGTTCAAGTCATTTATTTCCTGCCACGATTCTCAAATGCCAAAACAAACAACTGGAAATTATAGCTACTATTTTTTACAAAATAAATTTGTAGACATTAAAAAAAATTGTAATCAAATTTAATTTTGAATTATTATGGTTCAAATTAGTAGTTTATTTGGTAAAAATGATGGTATATTATTTTATTTATTCATTTTTTTAGATATTTAAAATGATAATAATTAAATGGTTTTTGGATGATTTTGAAAAATGAATCCTCTTTATTATAAATAGGAGTCTTTCCATAAATGTGAGCACTTTCTATATAACTTAGTTATATAAAAACATAATTGTTTGATGTTTTTATTTGTGTGATAATTTATGTATATTTAAGGTGTGGTGTTGCAACATGAGTATTCAAGGAAAATTTAATTGTATTGTAACGCCTGTCATGCAAACCCCAAAGGACAAAACAATGCACACAATTTTTTTAAAAAAAAAATACAAAGTACACATATAATGAGCCATTAGACATAATTACATTACACAATAACATCATAAACATCAAGTCCTTGGGGGCATGCGAGGTCACATCACATAAAACCAACTCATAACGAAAGATACACATAAGGCTAAATAAGTTAACTAATCTTACATCCATCATAAACATTACAATAACCATTTACAAAAGATAACATACATATATGCATAAGCATAAGTATAAATACATCACATGATACAAACCATAATAAATCTCATAAATCATGAATGGTTACAAGGGTGCATTTACAATACATCATCTTTTAATACATTGCATGTTCACAATATATGAGATACAATAAAACCTCCCATACATGTGGGATAAATACATAATACAAAGAATGCTTGAAATACAAGATGAATATCTGGTACAAGTTCCATCTGAAAGATACTGTGAAGAACGAACGTTGATGGGGAACCTAATGGGTGCGAAGCACGTTCCACCCGACCACGTGGGTTTTAGAAAAAACCCACCCCCCATGCTCAGAGGTGACAAGGAAGTGACCGCAACCAAGAATACCACAAAAATAACTCCAATAAGAATATCATAGTACAATAACTCCAATAGCAACAACAAAAGATTACATAGATCATAAACGACAACAACCAAGATTCAATCACAATAAACTCAAATCCATATAACACATCATAAAGTCAAAGGAAACAACCATAACCACTTGCCAAGTAAATCCAGGACAACAATCATAACACACTTTCAGAGGCAACCAAGAAAGCAAAGCATAAGGGAAACTAGTGGAGAGTGTCATCGCATAGTCCTACATGGGTTATCCTAGCCCTTCCTCCTATTTGAGGTGCCAGCCCCATAGGGTGAATCATGCGGAGCCGTTAACCTCTCCTAAGGACGAGGTAATGAATTTTCCAACCACGGGCCTTCTCAGTCTACCATTAGTCTGTGATAGCCTTAATGAATAGATGAGCTATCCAAGATTATCTTAATATGTTGTTACTACCCATCCCCCTAGGTTCTATTATTAGGTTTTCACTTGTTAATCTAACTCTTACGTGGGTTATCTTGAGCCCTTCCTCCTTTTGAGGCGTCGGCTCCCACGAAGAGCACTTGAAAAGAGAAACATCACTTAACAATGAAATCAAGCCTCTGGAAACCTACGGTACATGACATCCCTAATGGGTTCCTAAACCAAACTGGGTTCCCATATCAACAAAGACCAAAAGAGATAACACAAAGATAATGAAAAAGCCAATCCAAAATTTTACAAGAAAACCAACAACCATAATCACAAATCAACTAAAGCCATAATAGATTCCTGCTCTAGTTATAATGAAAAACAATTTTCCTAAATGCTGAAATTTATTTCATTCCCTTCGCAAGCTAGCCATATAAATTAATTACCATTTTCATGATGAAGTTTTAAAATAGAAAATTTTTAGTAAGATTATTATAAGGTTTGCCTATTTCAATTAATAACTTATAGCCAATTTACAATCAAAAAACACAATTTCAACATACATATATATTTTCATATATATATATATATATATAAACATAGATATATGTATATTCTTGATTTACTCTTATTTACCAAATATAGAATTAAAAATAACTATTCTAAAATAATTTATTTTCTGGAACGATAGCGACCAAAACATGAGAAATATTTATAAATACCAATACACACACACACACAGATATATATTAAATTAAAAGTATCACCGAAATTTATAAGGCAAGGTACGTGGCCATAAAGGACTGCGCACAGTAGTCCAAAAGACTACTGCACACATCAGTCCAAAAGACCGTTGCACACAACAGTCGTTTGGGCTGTTGTGTACATCCTTTTATGACTGCTATGCAGCCTCCAACACAACCCAAGCGAATGTGAGGGGTACGATATGACTAGGTCGTCCCTCCCACAAAACACTTTAAAAAAAAAATTAAACAAAAAGCATGTAACATAATCCGTTGGTAATATCAATTCCGGCCTGCTTCGAATTTCACCAGAAAATAAAATAATATTTAAATAAATATATGTATATATTTATATATATATATTATCAAGAACATCTTCTACAAGAAAATGATAAATATATTCAAATGTATATATATATATATATATATTCAAAAACCCATTTATCTCAGAGGGGAAACAATTTTCCATAACAAACTCATAAAAAATACTAGACATTTTCAGAGACCCAAATCAATTTCTTTCATTGGTTTGCTACCCAATAAATTCTAAATCTCAAAAGGTTTTTTTTCTTTTACAGAGTTAACATATTTATTTTTACTGATTTAGAGAAATCAAAAGAAATAGAATGGAACCTGAAGTCCTACGCTTGCTGAAGAATTGACGAAGCCTTTCTTGAATTCCAAATAGCCTTTTCAAAGAGCTCCACTTTCTTTCTTCAAAACTTCTCCACAAGTTTCCTTGATAAATTCTCTAATCTAAGATTTTAATCCAAAAAAGCCTCTCTTCTAGAACAATGAAAAATAAATAAATTATACAGAGAAAACAAGAGGATCTAATTTCCAGAACTCAATTTTTTTGTTTTTTGAAGCTTCTGTCAATTTTCCTGTGAATGAAAACCTCTCAATTTTGCTATTAAATAAAAAGATATTTTCTTCTTTTTCGAAAACTCCAAAAATCAGCATTAAAAAAAGCTTTCTATTTCATCACCAGCCTTTCGATTTTTGCAAATTATACTTGCAATTCACATAGTTTTACTTATTTAATTATTTTATTTCATTAATTATCCTCAACATGCTATTTTAATTAATTTATCTAAACACCAATTTTAAATAATTTAATTTACAACTTTCAATAAATTAAATGGCTTTTAATTTAAGACTTTTATATTGTAATATAAACTATTCCAATAACTATTATCAACATTTATTAAAATCATTTAGTTATTTAAATTACATCATACAACAACACCAACGTAAAACAAATAACACAATTACTTTCACACAAAAAACTATTATAAAATGCAAAAATGACAAAGGTCAAAAACGCACAATACCACTAAACATAAAATAGGTTGGCAAACTTGGGACGGGGTGACTTCCTTGTCATCTCTGTTTCAACTTCATGCCCGTTGGGTTAATTGATGCTCGCCCTATCTTGCCGAAGCAGGTGGAATCGAGACTCTGTTCCTGCAATTCCTACATACAAACAAGATTGTGTACAATATGTATATATATATATATATAATCAAAAACATCACATCGTGAGAAGGAATTGCAGCATAGTAGGGCACTCGCAAACAAGTGGTGCTACACTATCATCTCACCAAACTATAATAACACTTACAACCATAAGTATAAAGTAACATTGCTAAACTAATCTGATCACATCATATCATTATAAAATGATTACCAATCCACTGCATCACAATATACTATTGCATCAATTAAACATTACCAAATCAAATGTAACCATAATGTCATATCATAATATCCATGTCATCCAATAAAGTAGCATAGTCATCAAGCAGTCTAAACTATCCAATCCACCAATCCAACCAATAAATAGTAACTATTAAAGTCTCAAAGTATCACACAAAAACCACAAAAAATATCAAGTCCAAACAACAACATGAGGGGTATTACATCCTCCCCCCTATGAATTCGGCTTACTCCTGGAAGCCAATAAACAAGTAAGGATAGGATTCCCTAATACGGGAGGCATCCTCTCATGTTGTTGAATTCTCATCATTGGGGTCCCACTAGACCCACACCTACTCAATATCCCTGCCTCTGAGGGCGAGTCTCCAGTACTGAAGCACGACCACGGGCTCAAGAACTAGCTGCCTGTCCTTGACCGTCCTTGACCTGGAGAGCATTCCAATCAAGTACGTACATAACATCAAGAAAATATGGTCTAAGGACTGAAACATGAAAAACATCATGAATCCGCGATAGACTGGGTGGTAAGGATAGGTGGTAGGCAACAAGACCAATTCTTTCTAACACCTCAAACGACCCAACAAAGCGGGGTGCAAGCTTAGAACCCTTTCCATAATGAATAGGGCTCTTCAATGGACGAACTTGAAGAAACACTCAATCGCCAACTACAAATTGTCGATAAACTCTATGTGCATCAACATTCTTCTTCTTCCTGTCTTGAGCTGCTACAAGATACTCTCAAATGCGAGCAACCTGTTGCTCCATATCTCAAAGCATTTCGGGTCCAAGAAGAACCCTATCCTCTAATTGATCCCAACTCAAAGGGGTACGACAAGGACATCTGTATAAAGCCTGAAATGGAGCCATGTCAATCAAACTATGGTAACCATTGTTATAGGGAAACTCGACCAAGTGCAGCATCTTCCCAATGTGATTGTTGGTCCATGACATACATGCAGAGCATATCCTCAAGCACCTATTTGACTCTCTTAGTCTGACCATTTGTCTCAGGATGGTAGGAAGAACTAAAAGTCAATTGAGTCCCTAAGGATCGTTGCAAAGATGTCCATAATGCAGATGTGAATACTGGATCTCTGTCAGAAATGATTCTTCGTGGTATCCCATGCAAATGAACAATGTCCTCCATGAACACCTTGGCTACCAAAGAAGCAGTATAGGAAGATCAGATAGGAGAGAAATGGGCTACCTTGGTCAGCCTATCAATAGTGACCATGATAGTGTCATGTCGCTTGGAGGACATAGGCAAGCCGACAATAAAATCCATAGAGATAATGTCTCACTTCCATTCTGGAACAAGAGGAGGTTGCAACAAACCTGCTGAATGATGATGCTTAGCCTTAACCCTCTGAAATTCAAGACATCTAGCTACAAAATCAGCGATATCACGCTTCAATCCTGTCCAAAAATATAACAATAGAAGATCAACATACATTTTCTTAACTCCAAGGTGCGCCGAATAAAGTGCCCGATGGGCCTCAGTCAAGATTAGGGTCTGAAGGCCCTCTACAGTAGGTACATACATTCGGCCTACATAGCGCAAAACACCAACAAAATCCAATGAGTATCCAGAAAATTTTCCTTCCAGAGTTCTACTTGACTCGATTTCAAACTTCACCTCTTGATACCAATTGTCTGAGGAGAGAGCGGTGAGGATATGACTCCTCAAATCAACCTCGAGAGCCACTGCAGAAATCTCATGTCTATGTCGGCTCAAAGCATCTGCCACCACATTCTCTTTTCCTTGGATATCCTTCACTTCAAAATCATATTCGCACAATAATTTCATCCACCTTCTCTATCTTGCATTCAGGTTTGGCTGCATGAAGATGTATTAGAGACTATGATGATTTGTGTGCAACTCAAACCGATGCCCTAAAAGGAAGTGCCTCCATCTTACTAGAGCATGCACAACTATGGCCAATTGAAGATCATGTGTGGGGTATTTTAGTTCATGATCCTTAAGTTTTTGTGATTCATACGCAATCACTCACCATTCTTGCATCAAAACGGCCCCTAAGCCTTCCAAAGAAGCATTTGAACAAACTACAAAATATCATGATGGATTTGATACTGCTAAGATTGGTGCACTAGTCAGTTTTTCCTTAAGAGTTTGGAATGCTAACTGACATTGGTCAGACCAAAGAAATTTCTTTCCTTTCCTCTGGAGAGAGGTGATAGGATGGGAAACCCTTGAAAATCCTTGGACGAACCACCAATAATAGCCTACAAGTCCCATGAAACTATGAATTTCTGAGACATTTGTGGGGCGGGTGCATGAAGTCGGTCGCACTTTGTGGCCAAATGGGAAAAAAATGGGGAAACACATAATGTGCTCGCGTTATAACGTGAGCACATTATCTGCTTTTAAAAGAAAAAAAAAGTGAAATGTGTATCATTTTCTTTTCACTGTTTCTCAGCTCTGCCCATGGCCAAAAACCCTCATTTCGCGCTCTTGTTCTAGGAGGAAGGACTTGTGCAAATTTCATCAAGAACAGTTGGATTTTGTTTGCAAATATGGTGCCACGACGATGAAGAGATGCAGGAGGTAAGTATTGTTTACTATTTGTTTTGAATTTGTTAGTTTGAAATTGATTTTGTTTGTTTTAGGTTAGATTTTATTGTTTTTTTTTAAATATGTAGGAAATCTTGCAAATCCTCAACAAGAAGAGGTAAATCCTCAACAGAAAAATCCTCAACAAAATCAACCTCAACAACAAAATCAACCCCCCCCACCATTCTCTCAATTCCCTCTTGGCACTCAAGAAAATTTGAGTGAAATTGAGAACAATAGAAAACAACTTGAGGATCTTATCAGTAGGTTGAGTGATCCAAATGCTTCAACCACATAAAGAATGCTTCTAGCAAATTCATTGAAAGACATGTTAAAAAATGTAGATGTAATCACCCAACAAATATCTAGGATGGCAAGATAGGAGGCAGACAGCTAGGGCATATTATGCAGACAAATTATCATATAAACAAGTAAAAGATTTAAAAATTACTAAAGGTGATTTGTGCTCTCTATTCACTGACCCTAAAACAAATCAAAATCTTACCCTCTCAATGGAAAGAGGCTTCCTATTCATTGGTGCCACCACCAAGAGATTAAGAACCATTTTTATGAAAGATGGTATATGGTCTTTGATTACCCACTATGCAATAATTGTGAAGTCCCCCAATATTTTCTTAGGAAACTATACATTGAGTTTATATTGAACCAAATCCCAAATTTTTGATATGAGGGAGTTCCAGGGGGGAGGTGGGGGGGTCAACTCAGGATAGGCCTGTGCACGGCCAGATCCTGCAGCGGCAAGGGAGACGACCTCTGCTAGGCCACCTCGTGAGAAGATTGTGATGCCTGTCGTTGTGAAGGAGAGTGCCGACATAGAGACATTGTAGGCGATCACAACTTTGACCAGTGTCATCCATCACACTAGCCCTATTGTGTGGCGTCATCTAGGGGAGTCTTCAAGTGGTGGCCTTCAAACCCATGTGTGTCAATCTTGCGGGGTGACTTGT
The DNA here is from genome assembly GCA_007258455.2 of Sequoia sempervirens. Classification (NCBI taxonomy): domain Eukaryota; kingdom Viridiplantae; phylum Streptophyta; class Pinopsida; order Cupressales; family Cupressaceae; genus Sequoia; species Sequoia sempervirens. The sequence goes on along the minus strand of VDFB02047397.1, from coordinate 70,100,883 downwards.
TCGTATGACCCTACCGGAACTCAAGAGGGTGCTACGCAGGATCCATATGCTACTACGCAGCCTGATCTATATGCATCTATGGGGATGGAGAGGACGATTGACATTTTGCATGATGCATATGGCATTGACACTTAGGTAAAATTCAGCATGTTCATTGAATTTAATTTATTAAATTTCGATTGTGAAATGCAAGATTAACTAATTTAGTTTTATTATTTTAATAAAATTGTAGGGTCACAGTGTAGAGACTGGATACACCAGTCATCCACCTACTTTTTTTTTGCGGTACACCTATCAATGGGGTATGTAAAGTTAGTAAACAATTATAAATTTATTACATGTTTTAATAGCATTGTTTTACGAATGGTATTTTAATATGTGATTTTGGATGTTGAACAGGGTACTATTGGAGGTTTCAAGGAAACACCTCCGAGTGCTAGTAGATTTGATCAAACGTTCACAGAGGTAATATAGAATTTAAAGAGAACTTAAGTAATGAATTCTAAGTTTAATAGATTTGTGTAGTTTATATTCATATTGTTGACCTTATGTTGCATTACACAGATCATTCAAAATCAAAGCATTACTTCAAATTCGATAACTAATAATTAGAAATATATCTGTTTAATACTTGTACTCAAAATTTTGTTCATTAGATCTCATACATTATAAGTCATCACATGGATCACTATTGTAACTTTTTTGTGATTGAATAATTTGTTGTTTTATTTTCAGATGTTGGTGACAGAAACACCACCAAACGTTACGAGGGAAATGGATATTGGTGTTTCCTCCGCTATATAATCCTCAATGGCTCTGATAGGGGAGGTATGAGAAAAATTACTAAATTTCAATTTACATTCATTGTTATAGATGAACTAGTTCTAGTGAAAAATCAAACCATTATTGATTCGTAGTTTAATTCCTATTTGGATAGTTTATACAGGGCTTGAGCACGCCTAAGCATCGGAGTGCAAATATTTCCATCGAGGAGCATGATCCTGAGATGGCCGTAAGTTATTATTTTGTTAAATATATCAATTTTTGTAATGTAATTTCTATATATTAATGTCTTTACTTCTTATTGTAACAGTTAAAACTTCACCAAAAGCTAAACACTAGGAGGAGTAGCAGGAGCACTCCTCGAGCACAACAGAAACGGGTGATAGACTTATCGCTATCAGATCACCCAACAAAGGGAAAGAAAATTGTATTTGAACCAAAGCATGGAGAGAAATAGATTTTGAATGCCGCAGGCAACCACTTGTTGTATGCCACCATGGCAATTTTGTACATATTTTTGTATTGGATATATTCGACATTGTATTCCTATATGGAATTCTCGTAACCTATATGGCTATTTTGTACCTATATTTTATACCTATATCGACATATATTGATGTATGCCTACATTGATATTTGGTTAATACAAATCTTTTTTATCGATGGTGTTCATATTTACAATTATAAATTCATGGTTCAATAGATATGAGTTAAGTGTATTCAAGTGTATACTTTAACTTACGCCATATATTTTTGACTTCGTGTGAACATCGAGAAAAGTGTAAATTTTTTTTTGTGTTTGGCAATCAAATGTAAAGCCAATTTTGCAATTCTTGGTTTTTTGCGCTTACTCGATCTTATGGACTTATTCCTTCCTAGCACATGTGAATATTTCTCTCATTTTGATGCGAGAAGGCAATTCCTCATTTTGAACCACTCACTTAGCAAAGAGATTCCTATTAAAGACTTTTGTAGCATTGGAACACCTCCATACTTCTCTTGTCCAGACCATAAAGGATTGAAAATTCTTAATTTGATGCAATGATAGTCGTGAGATGAGAATTTATATAACCATGCCTATTTTGAAACTTCGCATCTAATACTGCATCAGCAAGAACTTAAGAAGTGTTGCATAAGAGTGTTAGGTTTGATATAGGCCCTCTCTTCCCTAAGGGAGGAGGCACGCATCTAGAATTTGAACAATTTTAAGAGCAAACATTTTACAAAAGCTTCAAACCTAGATGAGCATATTTGACTAAGTCTATCTTGAAAATTATCAATGTGTTCAAACTCTAAAGGAGATTCTCCCTGAAAAGAAAACTTTACCCTTTTTCCCAAGGAAAGAAATTGCAACAAGTTGCATGTGATTTATCTTATTTCTTTCTCACGGTTCCTGGTCAATCATTCATGGCTCAGGATAGTTTCGTTCCAAGGCAAGGACACCCAAAAAATCACTGAGATTCTTCTATGATCTGCAAGAAAAAGGTTTTGGCTCTTTCACAATGTAAATAATTATGTAACACTGTTTTCTTGTTTTCCTTCCACACAGAAAAATGTTCACACTTTTCAAATTGATCAATGATCAATAATGGTTGATTATAAACACTTGACATTTTTATGTTTGAACTTTAATTTATAATTTTGTATCATGACATTCAAGTAGATCACTAATATTTTAATATTTCACTATGAAAGTGGTGGTGTATTTTTGCTATGTTATTTGACTATTAATATGGTGGTGTATTTTGAACTTGATTACTGCTGCAAATATGTATATATTTCTAATTTTTATATGTTTTTGTATGACCGAACCCAAAACGAACCAACCCCAAAAAAAAAATTTCTCGAACTGGTGAACCGGGTTCTCGAACCTGATCCTGAACCCAAAATCGAACCGGTAACTTAGTAAAAAAAAAAAAAAATAGATTTTTTGTAGTTTATATTCATAGCGTTGATTATTGCATTGCAC